>JACSYO010000383.1:1530000-1540000 GCA_016806645.1 Ophiodon elongatus | reverse complement strand
AAAGAGCCAAGAGAGGGAACAGTAACACTGTGTATAAATAGAGAGAGTGAGAGAGTGAGAGAGAGAGAGTGAGAGAGAGAGAGAGAGAGAGAGAGAGAGAGCTGTAAAAACCAGGAAAGAGAATAGTAATATTGAGACAGAGACAGAAAGTGAGACAGACTGAAATACTGAAGACAGAAAAACATTTACATAAGAATTGTACCTAAAGATAATTTTCACTACTTCACTAGATTTCAGTCACGTAATGTACTTTTTGTACGTTTACAGTGGAATTTAGCTTCGTTCCTATGAGCTCTCTTTGCCATTGAACTATACTTTGCACTTTTCACGTCCACAACCAAGTGCGTGGACGCCTTCTAGGTCAAACCAATAGTCCAAGAGTGTGAGATGTTATCAGATCAGTGCATTCTTAAAGAGATTGGGTGGGAAGTGAGATGCAGCCAGGAGGACGCTATTAAAGGCTCTTCGTATAAACACCGTTGCCTTCAGTTGTGGTCCGATGACATGTCTCATGACCTTACCTGGTTCAAACACCTGAAAGTGGCACATTTGTATTGTCGCATCCTTGCAAAATGGCGCGTCGGCAAAAATTTGCGTGATTCTGTGTCGCCAAAGCCAATCAGCGTTGAGATGCTCCGCCTGTCATCACTGACATCCTGCTTTTGTTGAATCAGAAACTATGGAGGATGAGTTGATAGTCGCTGTTTGTGGGCACCCCGAGCTCTACGGTACGGCAGTCATCCAGACGCAGTTCCTGGAGAAGTCGGTGAAATTCACCGAGCTGTGTGCGGCTACGGATAGTGTTACGAACCCAAACACGAGGGCGTTTGATGATCCTACGTTTGTGAGACTTCCACAACATGTACAAAGGAGAAATTGTGATTTTTCTTCTTTGGTGGATGGCGGAAATGATAGCTGTTTACATGGAGATAAGCCACGCCTCCTCTCCGGCACGTCTAGCGCGAATGAAGCGAATGAACGCGAATAACCACAAATAGCCCGTAGAGTAAACTCGAGTAACGCAGGGTGAAAATTTGCTCTGCGTTTTGGTGTGAACGCAGCATAACACCATCCAGTCCTGGCATCTCTTTCGTTGAGTGGTTTGTACTCCAGAAGAAGGCCATGTAAAACTGGAAGTTGAAACAAAGCTAATGTGACAGATTCGTCCCTTTTGAATTCTTTGGTTTTCTACATTCTCTCAAAGTCTATCGAGGGGCTTTGCCATTTGGTCAACATGCATGTCAAATGTTTTCAAAGGGAATTCAATACAACGCCTCACGTGGATTTACTCCAGTGATCCAATGATTGCGCGGATCCAATTATTTTTGTCCAAAACATTACTATTATGAATGCTGGTGCGATCCACCGGGCCCAGTGTTTTTGCATTGCAATTTACAAAACATAATTACATTTACTATCTTAAGTACTTTAGTATTTTACATTCTGTTAATAATTCCTCCGTACGCAAATTGAATTTTGTATTTTTAATGCCCTGTACAAGAGTATTTTTTATACATTATATTGTCGTGTTGCTACTTTTTCTTTTTTTCCGTAAATCATCTGAATACCTCTTTCATCACTGACAGCGCCTCAGACGGAGAGACAGACAGACGGGGAGACAGGCTCGAAGTCCTGAGCCACGGGTTACAGAGGACTCTTTCTGTTGGAAGAGACAAGCTCGCCTTTCCCTCTTTCTGCGTCTTGTTCCCTGTTCGGGAGAGTTTACGTTTTCTATTAAACATGTGGTACTGACGGGGGCAACTCAGGGGATCCCCTACCTGATATAAGACACACACACACACTTGCACACAGACACACACCCACACCCACACACACACACACACTTGCACACACACACACACACACACACACACAGTGGAGTTCTGTCAGTGTTGCAGACTGTCTGTCTCCTTGTCGATCCAGCGGTGACTGTAACTAGGTGTAATGGCCAGCCTGTGGTTAGAAACTCTATGGGCCTATTCACAAGCCTCCCCTACCCCCCACCCCCTTCTACGCACACACACTCTCTCACACACACACACACACACACACACACACACACACACACACACACACACACACACACACACCACACCACACCTTCACAGTGGGAAAATAGGGATGCCCTTTACTCCTTTGGATGGAAAAAGAAATATGTTTCAATTAGCAGCTCAGTCCAAATACACTACTGTAAACACTGTGTGTGTGTGTGTGTGTGTGTGTGTGTGTGTGTGTGTGTGTGTGTGTGTGTGCTCCTGTGGAATAACTCAACTCCAGGGTCCACTTTGGCTTGGGGCCAAAAGCATTACCATACAAATCCAAGTGGCGCTGCCCCCACATTTATACAGCTAAGTTATTTGGGGTACATTGCACTCTATTACACACATACACATATACACACAAATTCACATCGCTATTCTATACATGGCCAGAAACTTTAAATATATTATGCCTTTTTTTCCCCTTGCAAGTAAACATTTATGTACTGGCTCATATTATTCCCAGGGTTGTATATGTAGCAGGCTTACAGCTGTCAAGCCTAGTGTATGTATTGAGGCTGAGGCTGAGGAAACATTACATAAGTTAAGAGAGAAAATATAACATGGATGTGTACATGTCTGAACGGCCATGGATATCTTAAAGAAACAGAGTCTTCTTTGTGGGGAATCTCAAACTTTTTCGAATTTTCTTTAGATGCAACAACGTTTGATAAGGTAAATGTGGATTGACTATTGTACAAGACTCCTCTGTGTTTATGTCAGTTGTTGAGCTCATTGCAATTACTTAAATGCAACACAGAAGATAGACTATGTGTGTGTGTGTGTGTGTGTGTGTGTGTGTGTGTGTGTGTGTGTGTGTGTGTGTGTGTGTGTGTGTGTGTGTGAGAGAGAGAGTGAGAGCATAATGATAATAATAATGATTAGGATCTAATTGATTCGAAAATCATTTTGCCAAATTGATGTTCAATTAGAAAAAAAGCTGCTATTCTTTGGACTTTTTGAAAAGGTCTTTTTTTTCCTGAAAATTAAATTGAAACTTCAGTAAAAGCGCATAACAACCCACGTCTTGTAATATGCAATTTAGAGAGGAGGAAAAAAAAAGCTTTACCCCTAACCTTGTATTGTTTATTTTAATCGAGCAGAACAATTGATAATTTTTCTTATGACTGTAGAATTCAAAATGTCAACGTCAAGTCCTCCACCCTTTCTATGCTGTGTTCTACTTCTTATCCAAGGGTCACTTGAGGAGAACTGCAAATTATTTCTTCCTCTCTTCAGCCAACCTCCCCGATGACCCCCATCACACGACTCCGGCTCCAAAAGCTGCTCCCTTCTTACTCATGCAGAGAGACCCAGTCATTTACAACCGCCTCAAGTTCCATTCTAAGTGGATTTGAATGGATACAAGGGAAAGTCCAGTAATGAAGTTATTAAAAGGTTTCTGTAGGTCACTCTGGCTACAACTGTTTTCCAGCTCACCTTGCATCACGTCAACTGGATTTGAGGAGATTTGATCAAGACTGAGTCTGCATGTGGATGTTCTCCACAGTGCCCAGGGGGTGAGATAAGAGGAATATGGAGAGGTATTCTTGCTAAGGAGGGTGAAATTAAACCTTTTTTTCCCTCCCGTGAGGCGAAAGCGAGTCTGGATTTGTATGGAAATCAGCTGCGGGGGAAGTTGTCCTCAGATTTAAGGTCAGCGTCTGTGAATGTTTGAAATAAGAGTTGTACTGCAGAGGTATGTTTCAGCTTTGCAGGCGAAGACAAAGAGATAATTTGGATGCATCTCACAATGGGAGCTACGTGGTTATTGATGCAAGTCCTGTTTCATTACCTTATGATTTCTCAACTTTTAATGAAGTCGAGCGTCTTCTGTCAGATGACGTCCACACACACACACACACACACACACACCCACCCACACACGCACACACACACACACACACACACACACACACACACACACACACACACACGCACACCCACCCACACACGCACACACACACACACACACACACACACACACACAAGCATACACACACACTCTCTCTCTCTTGTGAATTAAAAACAGCCCTATAGAGGAATCTTTGATTCAAACCATCAATGGAATATAAAAGAGAGAACATCGTGTCCTTCACAGCCACTGAGGGGCTCCTAATCAAGTGTGAAGACTACAAGCCCATGGTGACCAAAAGGGCAAACATGTTGTGGCTTCAGTAACAAGAGACATATAACCAGATTAGTACAATGTGTACAGACTGTAAAGCCCTCGGAGGCAAATATTTTATTTGTGATTTTGGGCTATACAAAATAAGCAAATAAGTTTCAGCAAATGCCAAAAAATTACATGGGAAAATGTTTACAAGCATCCAAAGGAATTATGTCCGGGAGCAAAGGAGGACATACTGTGACATGGTTACAGAGCCTCAAAGTCCAAAGAAGGTAAGAGATAGGTCAACGACATATCAGACCGCCTCCTACTGGTGTCTTTTTGAATATGTCCTCAATTGTTCTGTAACCCTAACTAAAAAGTTAAATGAAACCACCCCACCATCCTCCCTAACCATGTCATTTTTGTGCCTGAACCCAACCAAATCTTAACCATAAAGGTGTCGGATCAGAAAGCTGTTGTATTGTCTTTGCGATCGGTCAGATGTATGCGTACGTCTGTGAGTACGTTTGTGAGTGAGTGAGTGAGTGAGTGAGTGTGTGTGTGCACCTCAGCATCTGTCCAATGCTAATCTCGCATTCTGCTGCAGAAAACATCATACTACTTTGGGTGACCAGTTATAGCTGCATGCTCAAGAACCTCTCGTGGTCGCAGTGACTCAAAAACACCATTTGTTGCCCATTTCATGTTGCCATTGACTGCCTGCTGACTCCTTACTCCCTACTCTTAACTGGCATGTAGATAACACACCTGAGTGCCTCGCCAACCCCCTATCTGCCACTCTGCCAGAGACACATCTACAATTTGAAACTTTCATAAAAAACAAACAGTTATTGCCAGGTGCCTTAGAGACTCCTTGGCACCGATTGGTTGTTTTTCTTGGGGCGCGGTGGAATCTTGCAAATGCCAACAGGAGCAATAAAAGGAGGCAGGGGAACCTGATTTTTTTCATAAACCATCTGTCCGATTTACTACTGTCAGTATAAAGTGACAGTTTGAACAAATATGACAGACAGTTATGTTTATTTATGCAACCAACTGAAGCCTTAACCATCGATGTGGCAGAACACTGAATCACTGCTGATAGGGATACCTGCCTGATCAGAACATGCTGATATAGGTTGTTTTGAAAGGAAATGACAAACAATATATTGAATAATGATGTATTTTTCCTTGAACACACGCTTTCCTGGGATTATAAGATACAAGTTAATGTTCACTCTTGACTTTAGAAACAATAGTTGACAAAACAATCTCACAGCAAGGTGAGAAATAATGCGAAAATAAAAGCAAATGGACCTTGTGATGAGATTGTTTTGTCAACTCTTCTGGAACAGATTCTATCATGCAGTGACCATGAGCCGCTGACATAATATGTATATTTGTTATGTACATATTCCTACTCTATAATGAGGTTAATGAGGTGTCCTGTTATAAAACAGCCGATGCAAATATGAAGAACAAAGGAACATTAGCATATTATGTAGCATGAAGCAACCAGACACAGCTATTATCTGCTATTGTCTCCGAAAGATTTGCCGCCACAAATTAGCTAAAGTGATGAAGATGAAGTCGATACTTAATTTGACATCAACTCTTTGTGTTTGCGTTCGTGAATGGCCAACTCCACCAATACACACGATATCTCTCAATGAGATGAACACAATATGAGTGTATATATGTTCAGTGTTTCCCGCTACCTTTCTCTAATGCAACAAAAGGAGCCATCTGTAGCCTTTATCGTAGTTCGGGGATAAGCCGAAGCCAATCCGACCCTCTCAGGACTGATCTGCGGTTGGGCCGGTGTCCTCATAATCCTATTAGGAGTGGGTGATTTCTTCAGATCCAACCAGGGGTTTGGAAGGCAGATAAACTGAAGCTTTGGGACAAAGAGCCACATGAGAGTTTCACTCGATTAGGAGATAGCTTTTGTGAAAATCTGACAAATGAACTCACTGTTGAACGTGACTGATAATTATGAATACCAATTTAGAGCTAAGCGTTTTGGTTAAAAGATGTTTAAAACTGCACTAATCAGTATTTTGATTTAAAGGACGTGTCATATGACCAATGGGAAAGTTCAATTGTAATGAAGAACCCAGAGAGGATTATCATGTGACTCTGAAGCTTGAAGAGGGTTTTGGTGTCTTTCAGCGTATTGTTTTGGTTTGACGATCTGAAACTTTGCTAATATCAGATCAGTCTAATATTTCCCTCAGGAGTTAGCAAAGACCAGAAAATAGAGTGAGTGAATATTTGACTTACATTTGTCGGGTGTCCAGAAAAACGACTTGTGCCTAAAACACAAAACATACATGTAACAGTACTTTAAATATCTGACACAAAATTAGTTGTGAATGCACATCTGAAAAAAAGTGCTTACTATCAGGAAGAAATCCTAGCCAATCACGAAATACAAATACATAATTTGAAGTCGCATGTGTTTTGACATGAAAGGCAAATAATAATCAATGAGCAAGAGGTTAATCTAAAGTTGCCGGTCTGCATTATGCTTTATGAATGTTCTATGTTACCTGAACTCCACACTATGACCTTCTCCATAACACTCAATATGTGGTTAGGATTTTTCCTTATCAAATGGGATTCAATTTAAGGTTTTTCCTATGAGTGATGGGCACTTAAGTGAAATAATCTCCCTTTGAACTAATAATGGGTTATGAAAGCCAACAAAACTTTCCCCAAACTCTTCAAATAATTGTGGATACACTCAAAATTGATGTCGCGGAATAAATTTGGATAGAGGCTTCAAAATGTTTTGGCACATGATCAGGGTGAAAGAGGTTGTTCTCTGAGAAAACAAAGGCAGCGAACCCTGCAAGGGGCCGACTTTTGACAGCTGCGTGTGAAGGAGTGTGTTTGTGAGAGAAGAGCGGCGAGGAGTCGTGTTGGAATTGTGGGGGAGCGCGTGCACGTGCACTCGCGTCTGTTATTGTTTTGATCTGACCTTGGCGTCACCTGATTCTTCTCGCGTGCGCATGGAGTTACTGTCACATGCTGCTCGGCATACACACTCTCTCTCGCTCATTCACGCGCGCGTGCGCACACACACACACACACACACACACACACACACACACACACACACACACACACACTGGGGCTTCAGCTGCTGACTGTAAGCAGGGAGGCAAATGGACGAAGATGAGAAGATCATAATAGTGGAATTGATAACAAATAGTTCTGGCTGAAGGCAGGGTGGCTGTTCTGGGAACAGGCTGGTATGATCCTCTTGAAGAAATATTTACCACACAGTAGGATGAGAGCCAGCACACACACAAACACACACACACACACACACACACACACACACACACACACACACACACACACACACACACACACACACACACACACACACATGCACACACACACACATTCTCCGAAGCTTTGCATGATCATCACAGCATATTTTCACTTCTAAGTGGAAAATAACATTTGAGGGGCTGGTGAGAGTGTATAGTCTTACACTCAGCGTGTGTGTTCCCTTTACTTTTCTCCTGCTGTTCTCTGTAAAATACAAGTCACAGTTATTACAGGCGGTACAGTTCGGACCAACTGTGTTGTTGCAAAATTGACAACTCCGTTTCACTTATACTTCTAGAGTCTACCTCAATCTTTAAAGGAGTAGTTTGACATTTTGGGAAAAGCCCTCATTGGCTTTCTTGCTAAGCGTTAGATGAGAAGATGGACACCACTCTCATGTCTGTCTGTTGAAAATTGAGGCGACAGCCAGCAGCTGGTTATCTTAGTTTAGCATATACGCACCGTAAACAGGGGAAACAGCGAGTCCGGCTTTGTCCGAACGTAACAAAATCCATCTCCCGGCACCTCTAAGGCTCACCAATTCAAGTGATAGGTCGCGCTTGTTAAATCCGGACCAAAAAAAAAAAGAGGAAGTGTTAAAATGATTTTGTGGTTTTGCGGGGGTTTATGTGCTAGACTGCTTCTTGGCCAGGAGCAGTGACTTCCTCGCTACTTCAGAGAGCAACTAACCTGACCCGCCAGATGGTTTGTTACACAGAACCATCTGAGAAGGAAACCTTGGAAACTGTTTGGAATCGGGCAGGCACTTTCAAGAGATACGCGTCAGGTGATAGGATAAGCCTAAACCAGTCGGGAGACGAGTGAAAACATCTTCCTCGGACACAAACGCATTGATTTCTGTGTGGTATGTAATCCCGCGATTCTTTCATGGTTTCGTAAGCTTCCTGCTTTCAAGAGAAATACAAGAGAATACAACTATTTCCACAACTTTTCAGTCTTTATGCTATGCTAGGTAAGCTATACAATGCTGCTGAAGGATTAAACTAATTGGACAGATATGAGAGTAGTATTTATGTTCTCATCTGAATGTCGTTAAGAAAAGTGAACAAGCTTATTTACAAAAAATATCTAACTGTTTATTGTAGCAGAGATTTATTAATGCCAGAAAGAATGAATAGCAATGCCAATGCTACCGCAATAGGCCCTGTTTCAGTACCACAAATGACCAAACCAAGATTATAAGGGGGATCATTAAAATGTAATTGTATTGTCAAAATGTAATTTCCCCTTTGATATCTGTATGTCTTTAAAACTGCCGTTATAGCTGCTTTCAGAGTCTCTGTGGATCTCTCCCAGCACACAAAGTGCCAAGTACAATTTAGGAAAATACTTTTTAAATAACCAAAACTGGAGGTGGGAGAGCTACTGGGAGCCATGTGAGGCGAGTGTGGTGGAGTGTGGAACTTGGCACCGGCGCCAACTCTGTCTCAGCGCACGGAGCTGCCAGGCAGCCGGAGGGGAGGCAAACCTCCACATGAGGTGCCACACACACACACACACACACACACACACACACACGCTGGAAACACACACACACGTGCACGTTAAAATGGGGGGGGACACACAGTTTCCATCACAATGCATGCCGTTATCGTGTTCGCACATGTACAATATCTACACACAGAAAGGTACACACACTGTAAAACAAGCGTGCAAGGACACAAAGAATTGTAAAAATGTCTGTCAGAGAGCAAATACAAAGGGGCCTGACTCCAATACTTTATGTGACCATGTACTGTGGATTTCTTTATCTGTTTCAGAGCTAGAAAGCTAAAGGGTTTTCATATTTCTTTTTTTTTTTATATTTCCAATATTTAATATATCACACAAGGCTTCAACATCTTTACATACAGTATGATGAGGATACGGATGCTTGTTGGTGCATTTAGGTTGTTTCCACTTGGTCCATTTATACAATGCAATGCCTAAATTTGATAGTTTGCCTCCCTCTAACCCGTCTGTGTTGGAGTGATCTCGGGTACATCTATTTTGGATGCAGGGATAATATTTGTCCGGGTTCTGATGATGGAAGTAGCTAACAAGTGAGCCATGTTGCTTCTTTCTCAACTCTGTTGAGAGTTGAACCCGCACAGTACTGGTCAGGCTTGTATGGTTGTTGTTTTTCCTGTGTTGCATAAATGAGCTTATAAATGATAGGATGACATGATAATGGATCAGTGCATGGATGCACATACTCACCGATACGCAACTCAGCATTTCAGGCTGTATTGGAGGCATTTCCAATAGTAGCTTTGGTGACAATGGGGCCGATCTAGTGAATAAAATGTGATGTTTGTATTCCATATACATTATAAACTGGAATTTTAATTATTGTGTTTAGACGTTTTTTACCAATTGTTGTTACATTAGAATAAAATGGTTTACACTTAAATTGTAATTCTTGTATAATTTTGAAGATTTTTTTTTTGACCAAGTTGCTGGAATACAATTTATTATTAAAAAATGTTTTGGTTTTTAATAAATG
>JACSYO010000383.1:1525000-1527500 GCA_016806645.1 Ophiodon elongatus | reverse complement strand
CTGAGAGTTAGATTAGAAGATCGCTATACCCGTCTCATATCTGTGCTGTAAATATGAAGCTGTAAATATGAAGCTACAGACAGTTAGCTTAGCTTAAGATAAAGACTGGAGGCAGCTAACCTGAGTCTCTCCAAAGGTAACCCTTTTTTATAAAACTAAAACAAATTGAATATAATGTATTAATTAATATGCTTGTGTATTCCCCGAAATGTTGATCTATTCCTTTAAACCTCCGTTGACATTATATTGTAGTGTAGTTTACATCTGTCTCTGTCATCTTTTTTCTTAAAAGAGAATTTCTTGTTTTTGGCCACCCAAGTTTTATTTTCTCCGCTTTTTTCTTCTTCAATTGTGTGTCAAAATAAACTAAAAGCAAATCTATATGTAAACCTGAATGAAACACAGTAAATGGTAGCCGACTCCTCACATGTGGCAGCCGATGTATAGCCTTCCCTCCGCTCTGCGGCAGACCACTGGTTGAGCATCATCCGCTGCCACCAAGTGACAGACTGCGGCTGGTTTGCTTGGCAGGAGGAAGAGCAGAGATGGACATTCATATCTCACTGCCTGCCAGCCGCACCGCAGGAGTCGTCTGCTGTAATGAGCCACACACACACAAACACACACACGCACGCACACACACACACACACACACACACACACACACACACACACACTGGAAAGGAGCCCCGTCCACGTGCACTCATAGATGTGCGACTTGTGCATGCAGACATGCAACATGGACACGCGGACGATGCGAGCGGGGCCGCAACACATGCACGGATGTCGTTTGATACATGTAATTACACGTAGAGGTTGCATGCTTCACGGGCACACGTGTGAAACACACACACACACACACACACACACACACACACACACACACACACACACACACACACACACGTGTAAATACACACTCCACAGTGGCTGTCCAGTGTAATACGACTTATGCATTTATTTGTCACGCTATACTGTGGCCACCGCAGTGTTCGGATAAGTGACGGCTCATGTGGATGGATCATAGTCTTAACTGAAATTACTTAGATTTTAGACATGGAATATTAAGATGCCTTGTATGGATATCAAACCCGAATCATTTCACTGAGCCAATGGACCCAAACACATTAAAAACCAGTGGTCTAGTCAGTTAAGCCGCATTCTTCTGCAGCCATTTGATCTTCGCACACGCAGCGAGCAAAACGGTCGTCTAGTGTCTGAGGGTGTTTGCAGCAACAACAAAAAAGTGCATCCTCTTTCTGAGTGGATATTTGTATTTGTTCATTTTCTCTCACAATCTTTTGCTCATTCCTTCCATTACAAGATGACAGCACAACGTATACGTTTGTGTGTACCAACGCTGTCGTCTCTATTCTGACACACAACAGCGGATCTTTGCGGCACGCGTAATGTTCTCTGATGAGCCTCAATTAGTTGTAGTAAATGTGGTCTTATGGCTATATCCAGTGGCCTTTATACTTTATAGCAAAGGCAGATCCAGTGGTGTGTGTGTCTTTTATACTCATTTAAAGAATTACACACCTCTTTCATTTCTATGAAAGACATAATATTATCACAGTGAGCATCAAGTTCATACACACACAAACATTCAGTCACGCAAAAGGATGCCATGCTTTTCTTTCCACAAGTTGGAGTGTTATTAATTTTTTATGCAACCATCGCCTAACAAGCCAGACCCATTCAAGAACAAATTCTTATTAGAAACGACAGCCTGGGAAGGGAAACAAGTAGGCATGGAGGAAGGGATTTGGCTCAGGGGGATGAAAAAGAGAGAGAGGGTGATGGATGGGAAAAGAACGAGAGGAGAGGAATCATGAACACAACACCAGTGATATGTCACCAATGTGCCCTGGCTGTGGCAGCCAAGTTGCAGAGGACTCTTCTGGTTAGATTTTCTATATATGTTTCTCTATTGTGCTTTTCTATTAATACCTGTGATTATTGCAGTCTCAATCAAAAGCAATAACTAGGAAAAGGACAGCTTTATCTTTTTTTTTGGATGTGAACTAGTGCTGGAACTACGGTATCAATTCATTGTTTGAGCTATAAAATCTCAGAAAATAGTAAGATACAGCCATCACAATTTCCAAAAATCTTCAGAATTTTTCTAGGATAGAAATCTAAACTTAGAAAGTCCTCAAATTGACCTGTAGTGGAAGACAAGCGAGGAGTTTGGCCTCTAGGTGGTGGAACAGTGTTGTGACCTCTGACCGGCCTCAGTAAAGGAAGTGTTCACTCTTTTATTTTTATTTCCTCCTTCCTTTACTGAGCAGGTTCAGTCACCGTATGAAAAGACAAATACAGTATCACTTAATGCGTCATGAAGCCTCTGGCAGTGTATGTATACGAGGGCTGTCCCCTCTTCGTCGATTAGTCTTTTCACGTGGTGAATGACTTATTTCCATGAATGCTATTACATTACATTTCATTTAGCAGATGCTTTTATCCAAAGCGACTTACAATAAGTGCAATAAGAGTT
>JACSYO010000383.1:1517500-1520000 GCA_016806645.1 Ophiodon elongatus | reverse complement strand
AGCCAATCGTGGCTCTTTGCTGGACTCTGACACATTTCCCACATGCAGAGCCCCGTTGTTAACGAGGTTACACAACGGTCTCCCAAAAAGCACAGAATCCCTTTGCTTAAGAACGAGGCAGCTGCTGGCGGATGACTCAGGGTGTTTATGCGTGAGTGTGTGTCGCAGGAAAGCCACGAAGAAGAGAGACAGAAACATAGACGTGTGACTGATCAGCACACGCACGAGTGAAAAGACACTCCAACACACACACAGCCCTCCAAAAAAGGCAAGTCACTGGCATTACATAATTACTCGGCTGCGTGTGCTTGACCAAGACACATCACATGACCAGAAAATTGAAAATTGCATTCGTACAGTGGGAAGAAAATCAAAAGGACAGCCAAATTAAAAAAAACGAAATATTGACATTGGGAAAAAAGGATTTGACGGTCAAAACTTGACCCATGTCCACTGGGTTTGAAATCAGTCTCACTGTTTTGATAATTCTACAATCAACTGTCCCAGACCCAGATTAAAGTTCCTTACGTTTCATTCTACATAACAAATATGGATTGATTTTAAACAATTTATTATGAACTATGAGGGTTAACTCAGGGTTAAATCACTTATTGACCCACTCTGGTCCGCCATGGAAGTTCTGCTTGTTGTTCCCTGCACTTGTATTTTGAAATAGGTGTTTTCGCCAAAATCAGTTTTCATTATTTGTTTATCTGCAACGTAGCTAATGCTAATTAGAGACAGTAGAGTAATAAATAATTTCACAGTTGTAAATGTAAACTTTCCAAATGTGTCCTATTTGCAGTTTTTGTGAATGACATCAGCTGATAGGAAATCAACATGGAACCTAAGTATAAATAAAGTATAAATGTAAATGGCCTAATCACGATTAGCATCTTAGTTTAAAAATCTACATTTTGATGAAGCAGTACAAAAAATAGCAAAATAGAGGTATTTACCTTCTGCATGTTGCAAAATGTCTGTTACCCGTCGGTAAAACGTTGCATCCACCAAAGTAATGGACATACAGTAGTTACTCAATGGCAGCTTTTAAAACGTACAACACAACTCATTTGTTTTCTTGTCTCACTAGCCTGTTGCTTCACCCTCCAGAGTTTTGTATAAACGTCATCATTTAATTTGTAATGATATGTTTCTCTGCTATCAATTGTCCCAGACCCTGTATCTTTGTGTCCCAGGTGCTATTTTTACGGTACAAAGGAACATCCTTAATTTTGAGCACTCCCTGTTAATTTGCTGCACATGTGTATTATCTCTGGCCTTCTCTTGAACCTCGAATTATTCCACATTTTGGCAAATACACTTATTCGCTTTTTGGCAGATGCTTTAATAAGAACATAATACCACTTTCATGCCTGTCCTCTAAAAGAAGCTACAGCAAGTAGAAACTTAGATTAGCTTAGCACACAGAGTGGAATCAGGGGGAAACTGAAAACTAAGCTCTATCCAGATGTATAAAACACTTGTAACGCCCACCAATAAACAGCTTGTAGCTTGTTTGTTTAAAAAAACAAGGTATAAAAACGACATGCCAAACTATATCTCTAAAGCAGCTGTTTTCAATCATTACCTGTCTTTGTGCTTTTGTGCTAAGCTAACCTCATCAGCGGCTGGCTGTAGGGAGAGTTGCATGGATCTTTTAATCGCACTCTACGCCAGAAAGCGAATAAGTGTATTTCCCAATATTTCAAACTATCCCTTTAAGTAATTATTTTGTCTGACATTGCTGTTGTGATTTCCCAGACCAGACTGGAACCATAAGAGGACACAACAACGACAACAGGTGTGTTTGTTCAGTCAAACTGAGGAGCATGTGGTCTAACCTGACTACAAAACAAATGCCTTTTTTTCCATGCATACTTTCAACTCTGTTTCGAGTTCATATTTACATCAGATATGCGTTACGTCCTGTAATAGATGTGAACAGTCAAGCAGAAAATGAGATATGATCAGCAATGTGGAACGGATCACGAAGGCCTGCAGCCTACGAGAAGACACTGCTGTCTCTGTTGTGTTGTGTGTTTGTTCTGTCAGCTGTGTGTGTGCTGGTGATCACAGAGGTCATCACATGACTGGCAGGGCACAGGTTTGATCCCGCAGCTGCCACATGCTCGTTACTGTCAACGTGTGAAAAAGACTGAAGCCTCAGCTTCCCCTGGATGCCACCGGACCCTGTGCTGATTTGGGTTTGTGTATCCACTGTACGTCTCACAGGAATGTGCAACAGACTCCTACATTTTCAATTCCAAATGTGCTTGACTCTGGTAATGACATCATACGCATTGCGCTGCGATGTAAATTATATCCTGTATCTCAGCAGAAGATGGTACTTAACATTAAATAAACACAAAGCAACAAAAGGCTGCTCAAAAGACACGTTTAGGCACACGGGCTAACAACCTGCCACAAACAAAAGGTGAACAATTACGGGAATGCAAATAAATGCGCTTTACCCTTTAGATGATTGGCTGTGTAGTTA
>JACSYO010000383.1:1492500-1512500 GCA_016806645.1 Ophiodon elongatus | reverse complement strand
GGTGGGAATAGAGAGGTGAAGTCCCTCCACCTCCTGTGTGCCCCCTCATTCAGTTCAGTGTGAAACCGCTCAGGCTGGGTAACTTAGCCACGCTCAACGCACAAACGTTAGGTTATCTCACCTGATGTGTTTTATCCGGCGACTCTCTTTAAAAAAAATGAGCGTGACCCGTTGTTCTTGTGAGCACACACAGGCAACTTTTGGGTGTTAAGTTTTTCTCATTACGTATTTTCACAGTCTTACAGTTACACTGCGTAATTCCTGGCACAATTCAAATAGCATAAAAACATGATTTGTGTCCGATATAAGGTCCCATTGGGGACACTGATAGGGTGGTGACTTGGTCTCTCTATGACTTGGGAGAGATGGGATAGAGACAGTAGGAAAGATCATTTAGGGAGAAAGAGAGAGAGGTGATGTAGGGAGATTATAGGGAAAAGGCACAAAGTACTGAGGAGTACTACAGCATCTGTAAAAAAAAATTTTTTTATTACTTTTGTGTCTCCAGAGATTGAGAGAAGTCTGATAAATGTCCGTTAGTGATGTCACTTGAGTAAGCGTCGTCTGTGGTTGAAGACTATAAATTTAACAAAGAAATACATCTGGCGATGTGGAGTTTGGAAGAGGTGAGCTTACCAGAAATAAAAGTGTCCTTAAAAAATACTATAAGTAAGTCCTGCATTCAAAATGTACTTAATAAAAAGTACAAGTGTATACAATGTTTCCCTTTGAAATGTAGTGGACTAGAAGTATAAAGTAGCATAAAATAGAAATACTCAACAAAGTATTTACTTGAGTAACGGTACTTAGGTAGACCACTGGGAAATAGCATTAATAAAAGTAGGTAAAGGAAAGACTCAGAGATATAGACAAGAGAAATAAAACTACTGATTCAAAGGAAAGAAGACAAACAAGGGAGGAGGAGAAAGAGAGATGGCAGGAAGAACAGGCAGGCCTATTGTCAGGAGGACAGAGGGATAACGTTACTGTTCGTGAACTGTACACTAAGCAGGCGTTTTGTGATGAGTTTGCCAAAAGCGGCTGCTAAACACTCTTTTTTCTAAAACAGCCATCGAGTTCACAGCTCTGCGCAGCCGAGCTCAACTTACAGCGTTTGATTGTATGGCACGCTGGTTGCTGTTTGAGTGACAGCTCTGCACTCTGCAATTTGGACGCCGCGGTTATGCTGCCGCCTTTGATAGGAGACGCAAAATACGGCACCGCGACGAGGAGGAGACATGTGGAAGCCTGTCGGCTGTCCCTTGACGACCTTTTCAACGCTGACATTTTATTGTTTCCCTTCTGGCTGGCTTCAGTGCTCTGAAAACATGTACGTGTGTGTGTGTGTGTGTGTGTGTGCGTGTGTTTGTGTGTGTGTGTGTGTGTGTGTGTGTGTGTTTGTGTAGTTGCTTGTGTGTATTGAATGGTGCTCTTGAGCTTTGCTCCCTGACATGCTAATAGCAGGTTTTCCTCTCCTACAGATGTGTGTATGACTGTGTTGCTCTTTGTCTCTCTCTCACACACACACACACACACACACATGCACACGCACACGCGCACGCGCACGCACACAGTGTTTTGGTAAATTTGATTGAAGGTGCCGATAGTTGATATTCAGTTTAAATTTAAAATGGGACAATTTTCACGGCCGTAAATTACATGGATTTAATGTTTCCCGCAGACCTTTAATCCTGGCAGCGAAAAGTAACTGTGCCTCTAAAACAACAGTTAGAGCCACATAAAGAGGCACCAAACTGCCCTGGATCACTTACAAACCGAACGCTTTAGGTGGCTGAGCAGCTGTATAAAGAGTTCCTATTGCGGGAAAAAAAAATTATATTCATTCTGGTAAATAAAAAAAAAGGCTCACAGTTACGATGCTACTATACTGATGTTGGTAACAAGCAAATGGAACTTCCTTCATAACATCAGTAAGCTGAGGGTTGTATTGAAACCTAGTGCACACACACACACACACACACACACACACACACACACACACACACACACACACACACACACACACACACACACACACACACACAAACAAACCACATCTGCAGATGTGAACCAACAGTGAGAGAAATGTCAAAAACGAGAGGATTCAATGCCGACATTGGCCGCAAACTCCAAAGCGGCCGCTGCTGAGTTATGGCGCGATGCAGCCCCCTGTAATTTACCTTCTGCCGGAGCACGAGGGCCGTTCGCCCGGCATTCCTCCGCCAGCCTACTGCAACACATGAAAGCTCCGGCCACAGCTGTTCTAGATGGGGGTAAATGAGTCCCAGATGGCAAAGTGTCTTGTGTGTATGTGTGCGTCTGAGTTTCTTGCCACATAAGAGAGTGTTTTTACTGTACAAGTGGCCTGAGTCACATCCCCGGGGTAATGTGGGGAAGGCTACTGCAGGATGGTGGGGGACATGTGGGTGTAGCCCACTGGATGTGAATGCACGTTGGCTGTTGGGTCTTCATGCTTGAACCCAAAGACGGCAGCAGAAAGAATTTTACAACTTTGTCATCGACAAATTGCCAGCGCCGCTCCGCATATATATTTGCTGTGTCATGCAAGCTCAATACAGCTCGACGGCTATTGATTAGTCATTTAGAAAAAAAAAATCCATCCTGCTGTTAAAGTATGCATGCCAAACCATCGAGGATATCCTTTGGAAAGATAGGATTATCCTGCTGGTTTGGGATTAACAACCCACTATGCTGTATAAATTCATCTGTCTGCCATTCATCCATGCATCATTATATCCATGCATTCAGCTATTCATTTGTTATCTCAATACTAACACAGTAGCCTCGTTTATCTGACGATCTTTCAAAAATCGACAGCGTTTATGAGCTGAATGAGCTACTGTATGTCAACCAGGCGCTAAAAATAAATCACAATAAACTGCAGTCTATTGGGAGCATGATTCTATTTGTAAACTGTTCTTTTGCACGAGGCAGAATAAGCGTTAGATGACTATTCTCATATTGAAATGGTAGCCCTTTGAATGTACTTTGTGTACTTGAAGGTTTTTCTTTTAGAATGTCTGTAAAATAAATCTCTTACTATTTTAAAATGATGTTGAAATAAGAAATGGCAGGTTGAGAAGAGTTAAAGCTCCAGTAAAGCTGGACAAGTAAGGAAACAAGTGGCCAGTGACACTAAGGCTGTACAATTTGCAACATTTGAACTTCTCCTTTCAGCTCTCTTTCTTCAAATCTTCCCTACATTTTTGTACGTACAACAGAGCGCAACACATTACATTTTACGTTGCATTCATTTGCCAGACGCTTTTATCCAAAGTGACTTATTGTACAATAAAATGCATTCGTGCATTCAAACTCCAAAGGAACAAGAGCTAGGTGTCGTGCCTCTGAGAAAAGACTGTACAAAAGTGTTTGCCCATTCCACATCTTTACTATTTATGGTGCATTCTCATTGGAGTCCCCTTCTCGACAGGGAAAACAAACAAATCGTCCAATCGAATGGCAGCACGACAAAATGAAACACGCATGACGAAATGTTTCTATGGTGATGGAATAAAATACATTAAATACAATTATTTCGTGTCTACCATTTTGTGTAGTTATGATGCACGGCACTGTAATAGGGAGCTTTCTCTTCGTGTTTTATTGAAAACTTGAATAACTTTCTCCGGTGTGATGGAGCTATGTGACATCCGGTTGTAAATTCCATTGCGGAGAACGGTAAAAAGTTAAAATATTTTACCACTACCGACTGGCCTCACCTACTAATTTTACCGTCCTGCTCTCGTCCACTAACATGATGTCCGATATGCCGTCTACCATATGCCTGATTCCATGTGAATGCAGCATTATCGAGCCTAAACTACAAAGACACCGAGCAGTTTTAAAAGAGATTGCGAGGCAGTGTTATGAAACCAAAGGAATATGATGGCGTGCTTTCGCCCTTAGATGTTGTTGGACGACACTTCATACTACGTACTTTTTTTATCAAGCACACTGAACCCTTTACCAACCTAGATCTACTCATATTGCAATTGCAATATTTTAATGAACATCTATTAACTGACAATAGGTGACATTTAACCAAACACCATGTGTCTCATGGGTACCACATATCTGTCTGCCATCTTCAGACAAACAGTAAAGGTTAATGCTCAGGGACTTTGGCATTCCAAACGAGGAAAAACAAACAAACAAATATGAGTGGCAATGAATCAGGTGCATTTGTGAGTTTTATGCCTATCTTCCCTTGACTTTCATTCTAGGTAAGAGTTCACGCCCAATGAGCTCTTTACTTACAACCTATTAGATGCTGGCTTTTACTTAAATAGGCCCAGAGAACGCTGGTGAGCAGGACTACCAATGGGATATGGAGGTCAAAGGTTGCGTGTGTGCTATGGAGGGAGGGCGGGAAATAACAGGGATTACATTATCCGTTGCTCAGAAGAGTCTCATGGAGTTAAGCAAGAAGGGGAAAGTTCAAGCCTTGAAACCAGACAGCCGGCTGGTTGTTCCTTTCTGAATAATGGTGATGATGACAGGGAATGCTCTTTTGGCCGTTGAGCCTCCAACACCATCAGTGATCAATAATGCTGATAAATTCTGCATGATTGATTCATCTCAAACTGTTTTTGTTTTTTTTGTAGCATGGTGGCCATTCTTCCAACTTTCCAAGTTTTGGGCACTTCCTTGACCTTTTGTTTTCGCCTTTAGCCTTTAACCACACTCAAATAAATACATTTTAAAGTCTTGAAAGATTTCTTTTGGATTGGTTTCTATCCAAGTTTGCAGTCATAACAAAATGCCAAAAGAAGAGAAAAGCTCTTTAATCTTGTCTATTTGACTCATTTAATTTAAGAGGTGAACTTTCATTTAAAACTATAAATCTCTCGGTATTAAAATGTTCTTCTAATCCATCAGCGAGAAAAAACTCTCTTGCACCAGTATGTAAATTCACCATTTACATTTTTCATTTAGTGGACTGAACTTTAATTGACCCCAGGGGTTCAACTCATACTTTGACCTTCAATTCTACAAATAGACAGATCCTATTGCAGCAAAGTTATGGCACATAGAGTGGGTAAATAGGAAGAGTCATTACCACCTTTGAGCATAAAAGTCAACCAGACCCTTACAAAATTCTCACTCGTCGTGCAGCCCACTCTCACTTCTAAAGTACCGTGACAAAACTGTCCTCCACTTTTCTCCTATGAGACCTGTCAGCAAGAAAGACGGCACTTATTCAGCCTCACCGTAGCGAGACAGTCAGGCGCCACGTTAGCGGCTTCTGCGTCTAGACACAGCCAACAAGCCTCCTTTTCTCCAGTCAGTAAAACACAGTGTGAAAAGTAAAGTGCAACTTTATATTGCGCTCACACGGTGATGTCACCTCGCCGCTGCCAAAGAAGCAGCGGCCCTTATTTGCATTTCGTTTTCGGCTGACAGCATCTTTTAAAATCCTTTCCAAATAACGCCAGACAAAGATCCCGGTTGGTTTTTCTCATGTTTTTTTTTTTTTTTTTCGCTTCCTCTTCCGTCCCTCCCTTTTCTTCTTTCTCAATTACTCTTAACTTTTATCTGCACTTGTTACCCCACAGCACACACTCTTTCTCACACACACAAACACTCCACAGCCAAGAGAAAGAGGCCTCTGTGTTCTGGAGACAAAAGCTCCTCTTTCTCCAGAATGGGAGCCGAGCTTCCGGTTGAAGCTCACTGTGTCAGAGGGGAGAGGAAGGGCAGACGACGGGCCAAGAATACGAAATGTATTGAAATGTGCATGTGTGTGTGTGTGTGTGTAAATTTGCATCTCCTCATTTATGTGTTTTGATCCTGAGTGCTATGTGTGTGAGCTTGAATATGGGTACCTTAGTTTGAAGCCATTAATGCAATTGTATCTCTCTGCATCTCTTTCTCTGGCGCTTTCCCTCCCAATGTGTTTGAGTATATGAATGTGTGTGTGTTGTCAGGGTGGTCCGCTGGCTGGGTGAGGGCACTGAGTTTGTATCAGCCTGGTGTGAACCGGTTAGCCGCCCTCCTGCAGACACACTAAGACTGATTGGTCGCCAGGGAGCGATGGGAGCGAGCTCAGTTCTCACCATTTAATGCAGAGATACAAACACCAGGGGCTTTGTCCTTTTATTTCTCTTTGTCTTCCTCACAAGTTCATCCACTTCTTTCACTTCCTGCCTGCCTCTGTTTTTTTCTTCTTGTCGTTTTTCATTGTCCAAACCTCTCATCCTGGCCTTCCTCTGCTTCTCCGTCCTCTTTTTGTGCAACTTTCCAATCTCTTTTGCCCTCTCGTTTTCAACTGTTTAATTTGTTTGTGTCTTTCCATTCTCTCTCCTGTCAAAGTAATATTAAGTATGACCTACAAATGATCAAATGACAGAGATGGAGATAAACACAGCTGTTGTTATTTGAACTAACAATAATGATGGATTCAACCAAAGTGTGTGGCTCTCTGTGTATGCATGTGTGAACAGTGCAGTCAGTGAGCCTTAATGAGATTCGAGGGGTGTGATTGAATGTTTAGCTCTGGTTGCTTGACATTCGCAGCTCTCAACTACAGCATCAGTGGTAATGAAGGGGGGTGCAAACACAGTGGTCCTTTTGATCTGCCTCCTGCAAGTGTTTACTCAAGGAGAATGAAGCCTAAGTTCCACTGAGGAACGATAGTAACACCAGTGACAAAACGTAATGGTCACAATTTATTTAGATAGTCCAACGCTGACACTAAACTAACTATAAATTGAGAAGGTTTGACAAAATGTCTTCATTAAGACATAATTTCTTCCTGTTCACAAAACTGGAAGTTCTTTGTATCCGTTGCTTACAAGGCTATGCTCTTCTGACATATGGGGTTCCTCAAGGTTCAGTTCTTGGCCCCATGTTATTTTCTCTTAGGGGAACAGTATCTGCCAGGTTGACTTTTATCGCTACTTTGCTGATGACACACTGCTTTGTGTGTTTGAAGAGCCTAGAAATATGTCAAGTTTAAAATTATTCATAGACACGTTTTAATACAAAACACTTTGTGGCTTAGGTTTATAAAAACGCTAAACAAATAAAGGTATATATCCTTATCGGACCTTACCTAACTGCGTGGTTTGACTTGACTTGACTCAACTCACTTTTGGTGCCAGATACCTTCTCTATTTGTTTTCGAAAAAGGAGAGAAATGTAAAACGGTGGGCCCTGGCCCATTGGTTGAGAATTGCTGGCGTCGTGTACGTGTCCGGTGAAGTTTTGAGGGCTGTTATTTTGAAAAAATCTGTGTTGAGTGAATAAAAAAGCGTGGCTCACTTGGAACCTTGAGAGGTGGTAGCAAAAAAAAGAGTCAGGTACCAGGTACTATCTGCAACCTTTTTCATTAGAAAACCAAAAAAGCCTGTTGAGTTGAGTAGAGCTGTGCACGCAGTGGAAATGTGACACATATAATGCAATGGCTCACCACTACCACTCACTACTAACTTGTATAGTGTGCATGTAAACTCAAAGCCAAAATACTTAAGTTGTATTAACTGTCCAATAGTATGGACAAAGAAGGGACTTTTGCAAGTTTTTCTTTAAGTTTCACATATTAGGGGATTTATTTACAGCCTTCATTTTTAAATCTGTAAAAAAGATATGTATCTTTTTCCTGTGTTGTCAACCGTTATCTACAGTGTCCCAGTTACAGTACACAAAGTCACATCCAGTCCTTGCAATTATTCCTAGCTGTCTTACACTGAATCAAATGGGTTTGGCAATTGTTCAGTATGAAGAGGCTAGATATCAACTTTTACCTTATTTGTTCATTTTCTTTGTTCTTAACTGTGCTACTTAGGAGGCTATAATTGTAACGCAACGGCATGCAAATACATTTTAAAGGGGAGTTTCTCTGTCAACATTTTTTTTTATGTTGATATAATGGATTAAATTAAATGAACGGCGTAGACACAAATGTGCACACGCAAAAAGATTGCGGGGTGGCCACCCCTGCACAAATACAACCATGTAGTACAGAATGTGAGTATGTGTGTGCTGCCTTCCACGAGGATGTATATATGAATGTATGTGTGTGTGTGTGTGTGTGTGTGTGTGTATGTACGAATGTGTACGTGTGGCTTGGGACTGTTTGTGATGAAGCAGTCCCGCCTTTATTGCTCACACCAGTTATTAGCACATGCTGCTGAAGTGTGTTTTCTGGTTTATTGGCTCATACTTTGTACACACACACATACACACACCTACACACACACACACACACACGCGCACACACACACACACACACACACACACACACACACACACACAGACAGACAGACACCGTAGTAACTCCACTTTTTCCTCCTGAGACAAGCTTCACACGTGCACATAGAGTTCATGCCGTCCTTTAGCATGCTCTGTGATTGTAGTCCCACTCTTGGGTGTATGTTCAACCACATAGCTTGCACATTGACACCTCCCTGCAATTAGCTTCTTCTCTGGTGTTAGCGTAAACTACTGTAATCCGGTGCAATCCCCGTTTCTTAACTGTTTATACACCTCCGGCTCAGATCCTCCCATACATGCTGCTGTTAGCGTTGCATCTGTGTGCTGGCATTAACATCAGAAGTGGAACAGTGTACACATAGTATAGATGGGCTTTGTCGAGGGACAGCCAATGCCTCGGATTATCTAATTCTAAGTGTAACACAATACCGTGCAAATATTGTAAATTCTTTGAGAAAAAAAGGAAATAAAATCCTGTTTCTTTCGCTTTAACTGTGAAAGAAACATTTTCCTTGGATGAGCTGACAGCTGACTTTCAGAAAACCATCACCTTCTGTGGATATTCAAGTGAACATGTAAATATTCCTATATCTCTTTTATGTTTCTATGTGTATGTTTTTTTTTTGTGCCTTTCATGGCACATGTTTACTTTACATGTGTTCTATGCCTTTACACATACTGTATATCTACAGGGATGTCTTATGAAAGGTCTCCATGCGGGATGTCTCTGATGTGCATGGCTTGGGGAAGAAAACCTGTGTAGTCAGCGAGGAAGGAGGGAGGTGGTGCGTTAAGGCGAGGCTAATTTGTTTGTGATTGGCATTGATTAAAGTCGGCCCCAGGAGAGCTGAGAACACACAGGGACTCACTCATGATATAACTACAGTGTGTGTTACAAAAGCTGCCTTACTGTCTCTGTTGTTTCGCCCAAGAAATTCACTGTAACGCTGATGATTACTGCTGATATTTTTTTGGCTTGCACACTCAAACTAGAAAGATTGTGTCCTCGTCGGTGTTATCTCCTGCATATTAAATGTTCATCTGCAATTTTCTGTCGTATTCTCAGTAATAATGGTTCTTAAAGTGTACTGAAGGAGAGTATAACATGACATGGTTAAACTAGGGTTGAGTCAAATAATTTACTTTCGCTGCGGACCCGCCCCGAAAAAATTGAGCTCAGCAGAGCAGAGCACACTGTACACACTATGCTGTTCTGCTTTTGTTCAATTATGGGTTGGGCTTTACATTAAGACGAGGGGGAAAACCGAGAAAATGCTTTATGCATGCATGAAATCACCTGAAATTATGCATTCAGCCTGCACGTGCTTCACTTGGTGCCGTCACTATTGACAGTCTTTTTCCACCCGTAAGGTTGACACTAAACTGAACACAAAACCGTCAAAGTGGTCACTTTAATTACTACCACATTTCTTGAAAGGTTTGGGGCTCATGCCTAAAGCCCCATATGAGGTGACAGAAAGTAGGGCCTCAACAAAGTGTCTCTTTGTGTCTTTGCTGCTCACATAATCCCACACTCTAAAGCAACAGTTTAACCCTAAACCTAAAGATCTCCTCTGACAATATTAACAGACTGGGAGGTCTTAATGGCAGCGTGTACAAATAACTAACAATTTAATCAATAGGTGTATAAGGTTTTGTACGAAGTGTGTGAATACACACATTTGTAATGAAATCTCGGATGTCAGCAAAAACATTTACATTTCCAACCATGAGACTTTGACGTAATGAAGTTCAATCAGGAAGACTGTACTTTTACATGCTGAGGCTTGTAGTTCATTTCTCATACATCTGCCATTCACTCCTCAGGCACGCTCACTCATAATTTCTTTGCTGTCATTGTTCTGTCAATCATGATATCAGCTGTTCTGATCTGCTGGTCTCCTCTATCCAATAGCACAACAAAACAATGACATCGTTAGCCTATCGTCTAACTGCTGTCTCTTTTTAAATATGATCGTCTCTCTATCTCAGTACGTTCATGTTGCTGTTACGCGCCCCTCCACCTCCCAATCTCCGCCCATTCTTTGGTGATCCATCAGCCTCATCAGCCACCACCACCACCACCACCAGTGTCTGGACTCCACGGGGGGATTCATCTTGCTGCTGCTCAGAGCAGACGCCCCTCGATTACAAATCTCCCTGTAGAGTCCAAGCGCCAAAGACTTTATCATCACATATCATTTGTTAATAATAAACAATCATCTTTTCTTCATCTAACTTGTCTCTCATGATTGAAATAAATTCATTTCTCCCTTGCCGCTAGCCGTTTGGCTCCTGATCAAACATTGAGGAAGGGGTGGAGGCCATCATTCCCCTATATCTCAACACAGCTCTGCATCATGCTGTATATAACATAAATTCTGCGGCTGATTAATGTTGAATCGCTGATGCTGCAGGCGCTGAACCACAACTCTCTCTGTTACGGGATTAAAATCACACAGTGAATGTATGACCTGTCCTGTTTTCTCAGCCTGTGGACTCCTGCTGTCCCTTTCCCAGTTTTTTTGGCAGGACTAAGACATCTTATGACCGTCGGAGCCTAAAACTGATAACATTTTTGCATCTGTTTTCCCAATGCTTTTTTAATTGTTGAGATACGTTGTTGTATTTTATTTGACATAGTGATGGGAGAGGAATAGTTCTCCTCTCCCAAATAGTACTGGAAATGTGTGTGCCTACAACTTTAGAGAATATTGAGAGGAAAAGGCGCCCTGTTGCAAAACCTTGATGGGATCCTGCATCACTCTTCTTCTTGCCTGTAGCGAGCGTGTGTGCAGGTGGTGACAGCAAATGGGTGCTCTCCACACCATTTGATTGCATTTGCATTAAACTCATCACAGTTTTGGGAGTAAACTGCCGATTTCATCATCCTTTCAAAAGAAATCCTCTTTCTCTGTGTGTCTGATTGCAGTCTATTGACACATTGTTTTTCTTTCTACACAGACTTGCATGTGTTTGTGTTTGCAGCGCTCGTTGCGCAGTGCTTGCAGTGCTCCGTCTGTACGACATGTTGAGGCAAGACAAGTAAACGCTGATGCAAACAGATCGTCCTATAGCCTGAGCTATGGAAACTATTGGCACTGCACTGATGTAACTTCCAGTGTTGACTTGGCTCTCATGATGCCATCATGATGCCATCATAATGCCTCTTTCACACACACACACACACACACACACACACACACACACACACACACACACACACACACACACACACCATCCATCCATACCTCCAAAGATCCTTGACAGAACAAGTGAAGCGGAGGTCCTTTAACGTTATGGTTCCTATCGCTCTTGTTAATCTGTCCGATGTGACAGCCACAATAATGCCTTTTCCCCCCCGAGCTTCCTGTGTGTGTGTGTGTGTGTGTGTGTGTGTGTGTGTGTGTGTGTGTGTGTGTGTGTGTGTGTGTTTGTGAGTGCGTGTATGTTTAAAATATTGCAGTTTGAGAAGTGCAAAGGGGGACCGAGTAATGTACACAAGGCCCTAGAGACGTGTTGGGGCCCACACACACAAACAAAAATCCACCCTGACAATGCATTCATTGCAGACATCACATTAAGTCTGTTTCCCTCTGGACCTCGACCATTAGCGGGCCTCCTAACCCCTCACCTCCTCCCCCCCCCCCTTTTTCCCTTGATCTGTCTTTGCCACTTTGGGTTGCAAGGGGGCCTTTTTGTCTCCATCTCTTGTTCAGAAGCCGAGGACTTTGGGGGATCACGTACCGAGGACATGACGAGAGAAAGCATCTCATTACACACTGCGAGCGTTTGTACATGAGCTGATAGGTCCCTGCTGGATCGGCAACATGTTAGCTTAACAAAGCAGCACATATTGTCGGATGCAGTCACAAAAATAATGGGCGCAGGGGTCGAGGGAAGGTTGGTTAAAGAGAGAGAGAGAGAGAAAGAGCCACAAAGAAGGAAGTGCAGAGGTTAAAGATGATACGATGAAACAGTAATGACCCCCATGGGGAGACTGGGTTATCTCAGCGAGCAATTTAATAAGATTCAGCAGGGAGACATAGATTACGCTAAAGCAATAAAAACATTAAGAGGAATAAAAGCAATAAAACCTGGAGTGAAAAATGTTGGCGACACAGGAACAACATGGGAAAGAGGGCAGATTACTTTGTGTGTCCAGTGTGTGAAAAAAAAAAGACAAAACAGAAAAATAATTTCCTCTGTGAGTAGACGACCCCCGATCCTCTTTCACTTTTCCAGTGATACAGTCAGCGAAACAACAAATGAAAAGAACGTTAAACTGGAGGGGGTAAAAAGAAAAATCACACAATTAATTAAACCAATTTGATGCTACTAACGGGAGCCTCTAGCGAGGGGTATAACTGACCCTGAGCTAATTGTCGCTACCGGTTCATTAAATGGTTTTACACAGCGCCACGAGACAGCATGGAGCTTACTTGGAGATGCTAATAAACAGAATTCATTACAGAAACAATAGGAAAGCAGTAATTAGCCAGATTCACTACGCCAACAGAGTGGTGTAGAATGTTAATGTATTCAGATGAGGAATTACAAACAGTAAGATGCCTGCGTGAATTTCTGAGACAAGCGAACAATATGTTAGTTTTTGCTTGTCTAATGAGACAATTTAAAAGACAATACAAATGTGATATTACTGTATTTATTTATGTAATTCATTTTTTTATTTTACTAATCTTTTTTTACTCATCTAGCGGTATAAATTGTCAATAATCTTTTTTGTGATTTTCCCTTTTTTTTCTTCCCTTTTTTGTATCTATGGTGTGTATGTCTACAATTATTACTAATTATTGGGTACACAATCATTAACTCACACATTGAAATCTGTGATATTGCATTTTTACCACCCTTTGTTATTTAAACATGATGAAACAAGCAGTTTCTTTGTCATTATTTGGCCGTTTTAATCACATTTGCGTAAAAGAGGTCAGATTTCCCTTCACCCCATCCAGCATCTTATTTATCTTATTTTCCAATGGTTTTATATTTACTATTTCTTATTTTTCTCTGTTTCGTCTTTGGGTTACATCTACTAAGAATTTAAGCGGCAATTTATTAGCATTCATTTCCCAGCCTACTGCTACTTATGCATACATTAACACTCTACCTAAAGGAAGGTCTCTGATTGATGTCTGGTAAAGGCTGGGAACTGTCAGGTTGTATAAGCAGATCATTACTGCTACCGTTTAAGATGTGACAGATTCATGTTTGGTTTTGAAACAAAGGACATTCTAATATACTGCTCGTCTATTCTGCAAATCAATAAACAGACAATACTCTGAAAATAGGAATCGGTATATGCCGAGCATGCAGTCCTATCACATGTTTACTTTGTATGTCATCTCCATTTCAGTGCAGCGACATAATGCAGTATTTACATTTCAATAAAAATATCCCACGCCGATGCACTCAGTGCTACGAGCCAGTGTGGCGTTTATACCCCTCACGGACCAATATAAAGCCACTATATAATTCAATATAAGGCTGATAAACATGCGGTACAATAACCTGAGATCAGTGTAATCACAAGCGTGGGGATAGCGGCCCTTTTCAAATTGCACCATATCAGCGTATATTAGCATCCACATAACATTATGATCTGAGAGCTGCACCCCAGGTCCTATAAAACTATTAGCTAGGTATCATGCTGATGATGCCTGCAACCCTTGGGCTGACAACATCTGCTCGTGTGTGTGTGTGTGTGTGAGAGACCAAGCACGAGACAGAGAGAGTGTGACAATGGAAGAAAGATGCACATTAGATGCACATAGGAGCTGATGTTGGCCTTGCCAGTGCGGGTGGTAACATCTGTGTGAGAGTGCGACGGATACACACACACACACACACACACACACACACACACACACACACACACACACACACACGTGTGGCGACGTATAGAGGAAGCCACATGGTTCCAAGCCCATTAAGCTGCTCATTAGAGAGCCAGTCACAGATGGTGCTGCTCTTTACCCCACACTGGAAATGGCCTTAGAAAGCTTCCCGTATTCCACTACAGCTATACCGTCCCTGTCCAATCCTCCCACACACACACCTCTCCACTCCAGAGGCCTCCTGTAATATGTACAGGAAGTACATGCGTGTGGGTGTGCATATATTTTTTATGTAGTCATACCAACACATAAACACAAGAGTGAGAGTGTGCTGATGTTTTTGTACAGAAATGAAGGAGCTATCTTGAAATCCAACTTGTTCTTATTGTGTTAATAAATGTAGTCCAGTCCTGTTTTTTTTTTTATCAACTTTGATCATGTAAAAAATGACATTATTGTTTCTGACCATAAAAAGATTATCTTTAAACGGTAAAAGTACATTTTAGTAGGTTTATGGCTTATGGCTTGAAGCGTAGGGCCACTGACCAGCCCTCAGTGTGAGAATGTGTTGTTCCCCCACCACCAACAAAAGAAACCAGAAAAGGCCATTATTTTCCAACTCTTTGCATCTACTACCACAAATCTCAAGACATCTCCTAATTTGGTAGCTGGAGCTTCAGGGTGCAAACGCAATGGCAACAGTATGTGTGACAGACAGGGGGTGGGGGGGGTGGGGGAGGGGGGCAAGGGGGGAAGAAAAGAGCTGTCGTGGGTCTCAGCGCAGGACTCAGAGGGGAAAACGGGGCTACACGTCTTAACCCAGATAATTCCCCAGCCAAACAGCTGGCCCCTCGCACCGCTGGCAGACTGGGCTGGATTGGACATATGCTCTCATTTCTGTCACTGTCCGCTCCATAAAGTTGATGTATCGCATTAGGGAGAGTGCGGTTTGAGTGTGAGTGTGCCTCTGTGTTGTGTGCGTGTGTGTGTGTGTGTGTGCGCGTTGGATTGCATACATCTAAAGTGTTGCCATACGTGGAGGTGTTGGTGGTGGTGTGCGATCGGTGTGATGTCTGTGTGTGTGTGTGTGTGTGTGTGTGTGTGTGTGTGTGTGTGTGTGTGTGTGTGCGGGGCGACAGATGTTTCAAGCCCCCGCTATAGATCTCTTGTTTTGTCGGCCTCTCTGTCAGAACTGAAACGTCTCTATTAAACGCCGTGATGAGACAATAAAGGGCTGATGTACAGCCGACCCGCTCTATCAGAAATGAAATTCCTCATCTGATGCGCTTGAGAGCCCAGCAGTCTACTTTCCCTCATTGCATTGCCCCAATTGGAACCCCTCCTCCTGCAACGCGTCTCCTCTGCTCCCCTCTCTGTCTTTCCCTGATTGCCTTATTGCTTTTTATCTCCAGTTTTCTCTATCTTCCTCTTGTTGGCCTACACATTCTCCCTCACCCCTTTGCTTTATCTCTTTTCTCTTTCTTGATCAATATCTCTCTCAGTCTCTTCCTCCCCACCGGTCTCTCTCTCTCTCTCTCTCTCTCTGACAGCTTCTTTCTTTCTGTCTCCTCCCTGTATCTCTGCCTGTGTGGCCTATAGGAGAGCAATATCAGCCTTCTGTCTCTCCATGCGATGTCTATCCCCAGGGCAAGCAGCTGTGATGGGGCGCCTAATGCACTATTGATCCCTGTCACCTCTCAGAATATACCTGCTGATGCACACACGGGCACTCTCACACATGCACACACACACACACACACACACACACACACACACACACACACACACACACACACACACCCACCCTATGGACCCTATAGAACCAATGCTGATACTGCTGTGTGCATCTAAGCACATGTATAAGATACAACATGTGACCACATTGGCGGGAGTAAAGGCCTTCACACACCTGGGGCATTTTGGATTTTGGATTAGTTCACAAGTCAATCTGTAGTCCGAACCAAGGCGGCAAACTGTGTTACTCCTTTCATCTTTGACAAAGGCAGCACACAGATCCAGTCCTTCTGTTCTTACCTTTCACAATAAAAGCCCTAGATGTATAACATTCGAAACATCAACCTTTCAACAACTTGACATTACTGGAGTCTTGTTGTCATTGTGGGTTTGCCTGTAAACCAGTGGAGACACAGACATGAAAGTGATGTCGATTGTTCTCCTGCGAAAAACAAATACTTTTGAATTTTGCCTTTAAATTTCTTAAAATGTCCTGAATTTTTGCAATTCTTCAGAGAATGACGCTTTGTTCAAAAGAGCCTTTTTTTCTTAAGTTGGTTGTTCCTATGTTGTTATTTGTGTAATGCAATTACACTGCTATTTTAGCCAGGTGTGAATGTGCCAGGTGCTTTTCTGCTTGCTGCAGTTTATCTTTGGGCTGTATTAAAATAATTACAGCTTTGGGAAGTAGAATATAACACAATAGCCACTAGGAGAATGAGAGGGGAAGTTTTCCATTATTCACATTGTTTTTACACTATAAATATAAGATCGTCATCTTGATTTCTTACATTAAAAACATGAAAATGTAAATAAAGCCCTGAGATGGCACTGAAAAACACAAAATAATATCCTTTAAGCTCATCATAGGATTCTCTAAAGTGTCATACTACCATTTAACATAATATAGCTCATTATAGCTTCATGCTGACATTAAAGTGTAACCAATTTGCATTAATGCTTTGTTCAAAGCATCTTTCCCACTGTCTCCGAGGCTGAGAAATAATGTGTCTAAACCCACGAGACATCACCATATAACTATTTATTCCTTTCAGTATGTTACAGTAATCCAGCTGCTTCACACAGTCAGGAGCTATAGCTTCCAGAAAATAGGAACCCTAATGAAATATGATGTTCACGTGTATGCGTTTTCTGAGATTTACTCCCTTTAGCCGTCATTGAGTGGAAAGTGGGAGGAATAATCCATTGTCTGTCCATTGTATGCTAAAGACAAGAGCAGACAGAGAGGCTGAATACATAACACGGATGGATTGGGAATAGGTGTGTGTAGTGCGTTCATTTCTCAACATGCTCCTACGCTGGATGAATGTGAGGCAACGCCTGAGGTCTTAGGAGACACCAAGGTGTGGGATCTGAACTGATTGATAATCTACCACAGGGAGAGAGAGACGCCGTGTATGAAAACAAATGCACTCTGTCCTATTGCATTTCTCTGACAGGAATACACATGCAACTAGTTATGTTCATAAATGATTAACGGTTACTTTTCTGTGTGACAAAATGCTTTTTTTTGAGTTTCTCATCCACATCTCACAGCCTATATCTTAAGCTGGGATGTGAGACATGTAATAATAAGTGGTTGGACATAGAGCGGGGTGGGGGTGGAGGGAGGGGGGATCATATCCCCCTGCCTTGGTTGTTTTATGATTGCCAATTATTTTTCTGATTCCTATATAATGAACAAGATTGTGAAAATTGGCCGTGTCAAATTTCCAAAACCCAAGTTGATGTCTACAGATTGCTTGTTTTGTCCAACCACCTGCCCAAAACTGAAATATATTAAATTTACAAACAGTTTGCATGTTAGCATTATGCATCACTGAAACAGTTATTGATTAGGGAATTATTGGTTACTATCGAAATGGTTTGCTATTCAAATTCTCTTAATTTCCAGTACGTTGTCTGTTGATTGACTTATCCATTAACTGGCGGTTCATTTGTGATTTTCTGTCTCTCTGGCCTCGTCCGCACCCTGCTTTATCATTGGATCCCAATAAACTGTCGACCTGGTATCAGACATGTGTTTCAAAATTGCTGTGTTACGCCTGGATTCCAGGAAAAATTACCAAACAATGAAATCTGCAAGTCGGGCATGCAAAGCGCTCCTCTTCTGAAACCCTGCCAGTGTGGTTTGACACCTTGCGGAGGATGTGCATTCTCACATTTAATCATAACTTGATCATTCTGACATTCTGATGATGGCACTGGAGAAAAAAGTCAGAAGATCCCCAAAGTTACAACGATTTATCCTGAGGGGAACATGAATGACTTTACAAAATGTTCTGGCAATACATCCACTAGTTGTTGAGATATTCCAGTAAGAACTAAATGGTATTTCAATTTGGCGAGTTTCTCTGAAATGCATTTACAGACGTAAATTTATGTGTAAAATGTCTGTCTGGTGATGTGATGAATGTGTAAATGGAGCATGCATCTTTTCTGTCCCAGTTGCTCTGGGTTTTTTTTTCTGATGGATGCTCTTAGTCATCGTCTGCAGAGATCAGTATACAGTCTGGGCATCCCTCAGCCTCAGTGAATTAATGGCCGCTGTGAGTGCAGCAATAGAGCCTTGGGATCAATACATCAGACCAAGAGAATATGCTGAGAAAGAAATACTCCCCCCGTGGTTGTGCTTGAAAGTTGAATGTTTGTTTGTATGGTTTTGTGTCTGGGCATTTATGTATTTCTGTGCGCTTGGATGTCAGCATCAGTGTACATCTGTGTTTTTCTGTGCGTATCACATGTCCAGACTCTGTTGAAACAGACAAATCAAAAGCCCCCGGCCTCTCCTAATGCCCACTTTCCCCCGTCAGCGTCTTCCAGACGGAGACGGCAAATCATTACCTCTCTGTTTTTCTGCCTCCTCTCCCTCTATTCCTTCTATTCTATCTATCCAAAGTGCTGCTGTGGCAGTATGTGGGATTAATTAGTAAACAGCGCTAAGTGGAAAATCTTTGCCGCGACAGACACAGTTTGGTTACAATGATTGATGGAGAAGGTGTTGTTGCTCATTAATGAACTTCGGAGAAGATGCAGCGACTGGATCCTGGGAAAATTATTTTCTTGTGCACACACCAAGGACCGGCTTACAACGTCTGCTGAAACACGTAGAAGAAGAGTGTACTAGAAAGGGCTCACGGGGATTCAATGCGTCCTATCTCGGTTCATCACTTTTGTTATGATGACCCAATGAAGGCCCTTTTCACACTTCTTTTTCGTTCAATACTTTCACACAGGATGTGAATATTAAGCGGCAAAGAAGCAACAAAGTATCAACCCATAACGTTGTGTGGAAAGGACATATTAAAAATGCACACTGTACAACAGCAACAATATTCGCAGACAAGTGTTGTTTGTTTGTCAAGTCCCCTGTAAGTATAGGCCTTAACTCTTGAATTAATACTATTTTATGAATATCAATAGGCCCAATAATAATTGCAAAGAACTTCACAAATACACCGAAGGCTTCAGATTAGTAAATAAGTTTGTAAAAACAAAAGAGGTTTGGTGAACTATATATAATCTGATAAAAGGATAGTTTTCAGAGGCTGCAGTCTACACTGAGTGTATTACACAACTTACTCGTTTCATGAAGTACACTCATGAGTCAGGTGAGAGCCATCATCGCTAAATGATATCTCTCTATAGCAGTCCCAAAGTAAGTATTCTCTCTAAATAGATTCTGCATTCACATGGAGAATCTGTCAGCAACGGGACACGATTTTGGTATCGGAAACCTTCTGGTTTTGGTTTGTAGTCTGAATGGTGTTGACTCTCAACTCTTTCCTTTTGTATGATTCCTGAGGATTTCTTTTATCTGATTCAGAACATGTTGGGGACACGAAAACCATTTGGTTCGTTTTTGTTGACCAGCATTTTAGGAAAAATGCTTCGACTATAATGTGTGTAAGATTTAGTGGCATCTAGTGGTGTGTTGCAGACTGCTCCCGCTTTTTTGCGAGTGTGTAGTTGGAGGAGCTAAGCCCGACAGCAAAACAGCAAAACGTTTAAATGCACTTATAAAAACACCAGTAACGTCAGGGCTTGTCAATATAATCATCATTAATAATTTAGCACCGGGGCCGTTTAATACCGGGCTTCGGAACGCATCCCTACCTTCAGATAGCGTAAAAACGCAAATAGCTCCCG
>JACSYO010000383.1:1040000-1487500 GCA_016806645.1 Ophiodon elongatus | reverse complement strand
GTTAGCTTAACTTAACATAAATACATAGGAATGGGGAGAGTGGGGGTCGGGTCGGGGGGATAGATACTCTGGCTACTCTATGTCCAAAAGTAACAACATTTTTACTAATAAACTGATAAACAAACAACATATGTCATGTCTTCCAGTCTTTATGCTAAGCTAAGCTAAGCAAACCAGTCGGTGGCTTATAGCTTCTTAATTAGTGCGCGAACATGAGAATGGTATCAATCTTCTCATCTGACTCTTGGCCAGAAAGTGAAAAGGATTTCCTAAAATCTATTCCTTTTTAAATACATATGCAGGTTTAAATCTAAGTCAGATATACTTTTATTTAGTTCGCAAAAAAACACACTATTCATATATAGAAGTAAGGACCTTTTAATCAATGCTTTCAGGGAATGTCTGCCATAAGCGCTCATCACGGCGTCTCCACAGCCGCTGCAGGTCACAGCCATTCAGGGGGAAACTCTGGTGTGATGTACACTCGGGCTTAGCTGCTCCATGGTTGGGCAGTCAGTGGTGTGCTGACCTCACACCATGCTCCATTTCCTGTTTTCCCCAGAGCCTGTGTCAGCATGTGGGCTGATAGTGCTTTGGATACTGCAGTACTCATGCACGTGAATATGCATGCATTTAGAACACATAGATACTCAGGAGCAGAAAGAAAAAAAAATGCACATTACTGTGTTCACTTCATTAAAGCTGCTATTGTCATCCGTCCTGAACAATTTGTATCCACGTGAATACATTTTCTCCAGTATGGTCTTTTCTTGTTTTCTGTTGGCAATGGCAATAGAGGAAGTACAACCACCCTGACTTAGTGTTTTGTTTTAATGCTACTCTCATGTCTGTTTTTGTGTTATTCTGCATAATAACCTGAAGATGAAAATAACAAGTCGTGGTTTTATGGGACAGAGTCACGTTAGCTGTTTTCCCACTGTTTTCAGTCTGTATGCCACGCTAAGCTAACTTGCTACTGTAATGGTAAAAATATGTATTAAGTATATAACTGTTTAAAGTGTCTGCAAAACAAAATAGAAGAGTACAGAAACATAGAAACATCTAGGTTCCTCTTTATCAACTTCAGTTTCTGACAGTTTCTTAGAAAACTGACCACAAAGGCTTAGTTTTCGGTGCGCCTACACAGGCTAATTGAACCCAGATTGTATCGCGTACAGACAGACTTCTGCTTTGTGTATGTCTCGTCTTTGGTGTGACTTTCGGTATCTTTCGTGTGACCTTCGGTATGTATAAATAACATGTACATCTATCTGTTCGTTGAAGCGCTTCCCTCAGTTCACTGCGATACGTGACTGACAGATGCTCTCCCGCTTGCAAGCTTAAATAAACGACAAGAGAACTTCGATTGCGGTCAAGACTCTGTTTATTCGAACCTGTTAATGATTTAATACAACTCTCCTTTCGATAACGTAGGAATTTTCCATCATACTACCGGCTCTATCTCCATATTTAACATACACTTAAAGATAATAACTGTATTTTTTTTAAAAGCGGTGGTTTTAGAAGTAAACAACTGTTCATAAGAATGCACTTTTTCAAGGTCTTTTAAGAAGAAGTATGTGATAATTGATTTGAGCCAGGCTCACACCTATGCAGTTTCAATGTCATGTAAAGATCTTGAGCTTGCTAAGATAGCCTAGGGAATACACTATACATTATTTAAGGTCATACAACTTCCCCCCCCTGTCTGAGTATTTGTCAACACACAGAACTGTTTCCAACGTACGCCCAGCAAGTGTCATCCATCATCTTCTGACAATAATTTGGACCATAAATAGATGGAGTTCAGCCCTCCAGAGAGGAAATGACAGAGGGAGGCTATAGTTAACCGGTGGAAGTCCCTGAAGTGTAGTCAATGCCAATATACATTTGTAAAAAAAACGATAATCACCATTTAACCTGTACAATAACAATGGGGAGTTTTTTTTTCCTCCGTTACCAATCTAATTTTATTAAGTAATGGATATCAACTCACCAAATGGTTACCCTTCAATGATGTCCATGTTATTATCAGATGTACTGCCTGTGTGTGTGTGTGTGTGTGTGTGAGTTTGCTTGTGAGTGTGTATTCATTCTCCATGTCATCATACTGTAAGAGGCTGTTGTTAGGGTGGGTGAATCCATGGGACTTTCTAGAGCACCCTGCATTGTTTTCATAGAGAGAGAGGGTTAGGAGGCCACTGAGGTCAGCTGAGAGTTCAATACACACACACACACACGCCCACCCGCACATACATTTGCTCCCTTATAACTTGTTCCCTTTGTGTCCAACGTTCACCTTGTGATGCATTTGACATCCTGTTTTTCTCCATCTTGAAGGGTTTCGACACTCCTGGTTAAAAAATACACAAATACACGCGGTATGTGAACACACACACCCAGCGTTAAAACCCAGGAACACAGTGTCAAGGAAGCATACGGCACTAATGAAGTAAACATTTCCTGGTGTTGTCACACAGAATTTCCCTGATTACGCAACAGAAAATAAAGATTTTGTAAGTATAAAATAGCAATCCGTTTCAGGGTCAACAGCTCCCCTTGTAGAGGCGTCCTACTGATTGTTATCAGGGATAAAGCTGCTTCTTTCCCTGTGATGGTCGTCTATGCATGTATGTCTAACAGAATGTGGCGGTGAATTCAATGAAGTTATCCAACTTTTTTCTTTTCACCGTTTTTTTTTTTTTTTTTGGCCATATTCTACATTTATCTTTTAGGATTTGGGTTCACACTCTTACTCAGAGAGAAGCTTATGCAACTGTTGAAGTTTAAGTCAAAATGAAATTTGAATTCACCTCACGTTCTGTGCAAAGAAAGTAAAATCACAGTGATATTTGTACATTTTTCAAAAGAGGATGAAACCATTTTTGGACATATTCATGCAAATAGCATCTAAACCTTGAGCCTGAGAGGGGGGGTGGGGTATGTGTGCGTGTTGGGGGAGAGGCGGGTTCCCATGATATCAGTTTAATGGTGACTTAAAAGAAAAGCAGGAAAAGGCAGAAGGTTACATCGGAGCTAAACTTGATTAACCACACAGTTTGTTCAGAACTGTTGTAATAATTCCTGATACTAAGATGATCATGTTCCTCCGATTTCTGTCTGACATAACAAACAATTTTCTGTGTCGACATCACAGATATTTCACCGCGCATGGGCGACCCATGGTCCCTGCAGAACATCAATGTATGACGTTCTTTCTCTGCATTTAAATAAAATTCAGTCAAAAGAAACACCAAGAAGATATATATTGAGTTCTTAAGGAAAAATGCTTTTGATTTCAGTGGTCCTTCAAAGCTGTAGTTTATAACATTTTTATATGCTACCTTATCACCGATTACGTGAGGTAGAAAATTAATCAAAGAAATCAAATTAAACTAGAATTACCACCTCGTGGTTGTATGCCTCCACCAACCAGTCAAGTTGCAGTTTATGTTTATGTCTTTCCAGAATGTCACCACTGCATCATTTTATCCTATTAGACATTTATGTGAAATTGTCACAATTAGCATATGAATTCTTGAGTTTTGTAAAAACAAATACTTTGTGACATCACAGTGACCTTTGTTCACCAAATTCGAATCACTTCATCCTTGAGTGCAAGTGCACGTTTGTGCCAAATTTGAAAACATTTGCTTAAGGCGTTCCTTAGATATGAGGTCACAGTGACGTTGACCTTTGACCTGCCAAATCTAATCAGTTCAATCAAGAGTCCAAGTGGATGTTTGTGCCAGATGTGGTGGTGTAACGGAGCGTTGATGATCTGTGGTCCACACGGATCCCCCTGCCCAGTTTGGCATGCATGTGAATGGCAGATTAATCACAATGTTTAACCATCATAGTGTGAAATAAACGTTTACTGCCGATATTCAGGAAAAATATTCGACCAGGAGATCGGCAATACTGCTTTCCATTCGCCGATTCCCTGATAGTATTACATTGTGAACAGCAGTCAGCAGGAGGAGAATTAGTAACGTTGGCAGCTAACAAACGGAGGTTCCATTCAGTTACATCATAATGCGTTCATGCTCAATTCAGTAAAAATGAGTATTGGGGCGAAGGTAAATTATAACGTAACCATGATGTGTTTTCAAATGTAACCTCTCGGCACAGGGAATGAGAACGAGGGCGCTCTGATTTTATCAATACAATGGTTTTTTTACCTTTTTGTGACGTAATTAGTGAACTTTTTTAATATTTGTGAACAAATATAATTGAATTAAATAATATTTAAAAGTTTTCTGAATCTGCTCTGAATTGATTTACACAGTGACTTTCAAGGGCAAACAGTTCCAGAAGAATTACATGTTCAGATGAAGGCTGTTTTATGTGTAAATAATGAAATAATTCTTTAACTATAGCAAGATTTAAAAAAAAATATTTTTTGGCGTTATCTATAATAATAATAATGACCCAAAGTTATGTACAGTTGCATAGTTTTAAGTGACATTATTTAAGACCCCCAAACGCAGTATGTCCTATATTTTATTCACTATGGAAATTCAGAATGTGTCTCTTTATCCTGCTGCATAATGTCGAGCAGCATGACTGGGACACGGCCCCTAAAACCTGAATGAATAGCTCATATGTCTCAGATCTGCATGCAAATCAGCTGTCTGGCTGGCTGGTGTTGATTCCAGGCCTATGAAATATTATAGAGTGACTATCGGCTGAAAATAACACAGGAAAGCACTTTAGGTAATAAATATACAAACACCACCTTAACCCTATAATGTTTCAGCAGGAATACCATCGGAGTATTATAGGCCTACTATAGGAGATGCATAGCCCAAGTATGATATTATAACAAGAAATTTGCAACTGATTATGACTGACACACTGCTTAGAGAAATAATAATTAAATAGGAAGAAGTAGCATGAGAATGCCGATACACATGCCAACATACGTAATAAGGAGAGTACTGGCACTTATTCTTTTTTTCACTTTTTCACGGCTCTTGTAAAGCTTTTTTAATAAGTATGCTAAGCATACGGCTGGCATGCAGCCATCCACATTACTACTCATTAAAGTGTATGTACGCAAAATGCATACACACAGCATTTATGTGATGTACGATGCTGGCACCTCTGCACACGGAGATTAAAATGTTGCATTAGTCACTTTTTAGTCTATGAACACATTGAGGAATGCACCATATCTTGTCATATGTCTGTAGTCATCACTCACAAATCTTATGACTTATCTCATGAGAGGAAATATAAACAGTACATCAACTTCTACAAATAGCATACTCACAATTCTTTCTGGGAACAGCTTGTGATTGATGCAAGGCTGCTGCTCCAGATAAAAAGCATGAATTTGGTATTTTAGAATCAACCAGAGTTTCATAATAACAAGGACTTTGTACATTCAGCGTACTTGTAAAGAAGCTGCGTCTTGAATGAATGCTCTGTATCAAAAATAGCAACGTCTTTTGTTGGAGCGTCCTTGTGCGAGACTCTCTGCCTGCCTAGACCGTAAGTCTCTGTAGCTCAGAGCTTAATACCTAAAAATGTACTGGAGATGTCATGTAAACAAGAAAAAAACTAATAAAAACATGAAACTAACCAACTCTGGGTTTAGGTGGTGTTGGCCCGACTGTAGAGTAATATTTTATTGATTTGTCCAAACCTGCCCTCACAGTGAATGTAACCCGCAGTAATGCTTGGCAAAGGGGTCGCAGCTTTACTGGAATACACTTCTTGTGTAACTGTTGGCCTTCCACTATTGACATGTCCTGGGATGAGGCCATGTTTTCATCACCGGGTAAACATTTGGGCTAAAGGTGGGAGGTCAGTAGTGTGAACTGATAATACAGGAATACTGAGGCGAACTGAAATTACATGTTGTGATTTTGAAACTTAACCACCCTGCGTTGTTACAGTAAGCCCAAACATAAACATATGTCCCGCTATCATTCACGATTTGAGTTAATGTGATTCGGAAAATGCATTCAATGCTCAAGGTTCATTTATTCTACAATTGTTCACAGAGCTGCAAAACAATGTGCAAGTTACGCAAGACAAACAATTAAACAAAACTATTCATATGCTACACATTGCAGAGATATAATGCTTTACATACACACACACACACACACACACACATGCACACGCACACACTTCTGCTGCTGGTGTTGGTTAGCATCGATAGGATCACTGGTTTCGACACACTGAAAGTCCCACTGGGTCGCTATGGCAACTAGAGCCAAAATAAAGCAGCCATCGAGACAGCAGCAGCAGCCTCAGCTGGCGCACACGCGCGCGTACGCAAACACACAACCCCCTCTGGCCTTGGCACCTAGAAACAGACACAAAATGAGCTCTATATTAGAACGAAGGGTAGAAAGGAAAGGAGCGAAAGAGAAACATTGAGACGCAGCGGCAGAGGAGGGGAAGAGTGTGTCCTGGAATAACCTCTGTTAGCTCTGCTCGGCGCTCCAATGAGGACATATTTAGCAGCCGCTCTGACTGGCAAGAACCCAGAGTCTCTTTTAGTCTCTCCTTCACACACACACACACACACACACACACACACACACACACACGCACACACACACACACACAAACACTGCCCAGGTCCGGCTGGCATTCACAGGCTTGCCCAGCTCTCCTCAATGTAGTCCCACTGGCACGCTCACTCACTACATTGCTATAATTGTGTGTTTTTTACGTGTGTGTGTGTGTGTGTGTGTGTGTGTGTGTGTGTGTGTGTGTGTGTGTGTGTGTGTGTGTGTGTGTGTGTCATCGTCCATGCCAAGGGGCAGACAGGCCGGCTGTTCATAGCGACACACTGTGAACACTGAAGCCTCCTCCTCCTCCTCCTCTGGGCCTTCGCTAGAATGTTCCAGGAGCTCAGAGAGAGGCTCTGCAGGACCGAGCTGGCACCTCGAACGGCTGCAGAAATGACCAAACCTCCACGGTGAGCTGAGGCCAAATAGTGATAGTAACAGCAGGCCGGTGTGACGACAATTCTGGGTCTACGCGGCGAGGGCTAAATATCCCCATAAGATATTCTATTTTTACCGCGCATAATAGCTACACTTGTTACAGGTTACATTGCCATTTTGATGGACAGTTTGACTTTTTGGAAATATATTCCTTTGAGTTAGATGAAGATTGATACCACTCTCAAGTCTGTATGTTGAATATTAAGCTAGAGCCAGCAAGCGGCTCACTAATTAACACGTTATATATCTCATTTGTTTAATCCATACAAAAGCCGAAGAGTCAAAACAACAATTTGTGCTTTTTCTTGGTCGGGTACATTAGCTTCTTGGAGTCTTGATGTAGCCATAAGCTTCCCTGGCAACCAACAGAGTACTGGTAGTGGTGGATTTATTTATTTTTTAACCTGTAGACAGAGCCGACTGAGCCAGACTCGACCTGTTTTTATGCTAAGCTAATCGGCTACCGGTTCTAGCTTCATATGTAGCGTACAGACATAAGAGTGGTGTTGATCACCGTAGCTAACGTTCAGCAAGAAGAGTATTTCCAAGAAATGTCAGACTATTCTACAGAAAGCGACACAGCGAACACTTTACTAAAATTACACTTTATTACACTCTATTACTTGACTCTATCGATCAGCGTTTCGGTAAAGAATGAAAATAAATCCCTCCCTCAGATCTCAGTGGACCTTGATCAAGGATATTGTATGAGGAAGTAGTGTTGGTAAATAACTTTTGCAGATCACACAGCATGGTGCCGCAGTCAGCGCCCGTGAATCTGCGAGACAGTTAATAGAAAGTAGACTATACATATCACCCCTCATGTATACAGTACATTCGTCATTGTATATTCATTCATCATAATGTAAACATTGCCACAGCTGTGACGGGGGATGGTGAGAGTCCAGCAGTGCTTTGGAACAGCGTACCGCCAGGCAGTCACAGTGAGTCATTTCACATTTACATTTCAAGCAGACGTTGGGATTCAGAGAGGCCGAGCTGAGGGAGCCGAAGAACCCTCGCTGTTATATATCCGTCTAATATATCCGCTCGCGTCGGAAACCAGCATCTGATGTTCGATGGGGCTCAGGAATCACACATTGACTATAAATAAACCGCGAGATCCCAACATGCCAAGCCATAGCAGCTGCCTCTGGGTTTTTATATATATCGAGGCGTGTGACTTGGGTTTGTAATCGGACACGGATTAGCAGAAATACAGTGTGTTGTAGGTTTACAAGTCTAATCATTTTTAAGACGTGAGACCAAGGAAACAAAAGCATTGGTGATACAATTACATTTGAATGATATTATGATTTTTGGTATTGTCTTTAATACGTTATATAAATCTTCATAACCTTTAGCTGGTGTATCTATATGCTTTGTGGGCAGCCTTTTACGTAGTTTCTTGACGTGTGACCGGTGGCTAACTTTGTGAAAATGGTGTCAGTTAGGTTAAAAAAACACCTAGTTGGGGTAATAAAAATATGAATAGTTTGATTTATAATAAGTACGCTTGCAACTTAACGTAAGCTGGGGACATAACGCCATGCGACTCAGTGGCGTAGTCCTTAGAGGGCTTAATACTACATGCGTTGCTATGAGCGTCTAATAATGATGCGTATGGCTTTACATCGGAGTTATTTGGAACTACGCATCAGTGAACAGGTGAGCTAACAAAAATCACAAGACTGACAAGACAGTAAAAACAATAAAACAATGGGACATTAATGCACATCTCCCCCAGAAGTGTAAAAATAAAAACCCCATGACTTGAATACTATTATGTGTGTGATATGGTTTGACTTTCTACTTTGTAAGAGTAATACAACACCGCGTTCTGATTGTAATGTGCTTAAAGAGGTTGGCATTATCCAACCAAACTGGTAATCATATATATTTGCATAACGTGGCATCTTTAGAAGGGGAGGTGAGAATTCCTGGAGATCCCGTCGTTACGTCTGCCAGTCACATGAAACCAGTGAAATGATGCATCACACTCCACTTACCGAGCTCCAAAAAGCAGGAGACACTGATGGTTTGAAACAGACTTTTAATGCACTCAACCCCCCCCCCGCCCCCCCCACACCCACACACACACACACACACACACACACACATAAGCAAGAAAAACAAGTGGCAAATCTGTCATGGAAAAGCCCCCAGAGAGCTCTCGCACGCAGCTTTGCAGTCCTCTACCTTATCTCTGAGCCCTGACACACACACACACACACACACACACACACACACACACACACACACACACACACACACACCTTCACACACACAATGCTTTCTAGGCAAAAGTGCTCTATCTTTGAATGTACTGTCGTGTAAGGGGAGTTATGAATATTCATGGTAACTTTCTAGAGATGGTGGAGTAGGCATGCCGCGGTGTTTGTGTGTGTCTGTGTGTGTGTGGTGGGGTGTGAGGGACAGTGAGGGGGGGGGTGTATGCATGTCCATATCTTTTGGTCCAGCATCTTCTCGCATCACTGCCCTTTCCTTACTATCAAAGCAACCTTGAAATGATCTTTGGATCACACCTTTATGTGTCCGCAGGACCTGACAAATGTTCCCTCCCTTCCTCTTTCACACACCCATAAATACACACACGCACACACATACACACACACACACACACACACACACACACACACACACACACACACACACACACACACACACACACACACACACACACACACACAGAGGCTATCCCTCAAGGTGTTGGGTAACTTGATGACTCCGGTAAACAATCGGTTCAAGCTTCCCATTTCCACCTTTGACAATAAACACACATACGGCTGCCAAGAACACAGCAAAGTTCAACCCTGTGATAAACTACCACCGCTGATAGTACTGTAAACACGACGGCATGAGCACAATTCTCTCCCATATCTTGTGCTGTAAACGCTACACACCCCCACCCTCCATTGGCATAAGAACAGCCCTTTTAGTGACAGCACTAATCACACAAGCTCATGCTGCTGAGTGATGCGGCCCACGGTTTACATACAAGTGAATCCCCAGTGATGGGCCTGCCTGCTGCCCACACTCAGAGCACTTCGAGCTGATGGTCACTGGTCACTTAAAGAACAGATGGTTGTTTTTACATGCTCTATCTCATGACTAAATCATATTTGACCCGTCGAGCTCGCTATTCTCACACGGCACACGTAACGATGTGTTCGCTCGTATAGCGAAAGAGCTACCTGATCAACATTTAATTGTCTTCGTCGCTGAGTGTAAATGGGTTTGACTGTGAGTGAGCGGGTTTGTGCACAATTCCCCAGGGGCCAAGTGGAGCGGCAATAAATATTTTACAGCTCGCCAATCCGCTTCCAATCGTAATGGCCGGCCGTCCCTGCCTCAGCAGAGGAGGAGGGGGGGGGGGGCGCTTGATGAGGCTGTAGCCTGCTGAGACCGGCAGGGAGCTGGGTCAATTTCTCTCTAATGGCCCCTCATACAATAGCTTTAATGATAACAGACGATGCACGGAGGCACGGGGAAGATAAACTGCAGGAAGGAAATCGGTGATAAATGTGATTGGAGCGTGGAAAATAAAGGCGCGTTTGTTATCGATTGGGTGATTCTTGCTTTTTTATTCAAAGCTACTTCCGAGTGACCTGTGTCAAGCCGGAATCGTGACGGCGTAAATAACGGCGAAACAGCATTTGAGGGAGCTTGACGTGACCTTTCCCCCCCCCAACCCCCTATCGGAGCTTTGCACACCCCAGCGGCTACGCCTCGCTTCCATTTCAGCGGCGCGTCTTGATCGTCTGACATCTTTCCCCCTATTTCTGGTCCTCTGTCATGATAAATCAGCTACGGGCTCGCTTCTATTAAAGCGCAAGTGCCACAAAGTGAACGACACATGTTATGGCATTATCACGTCAAGCCAGGCGGAAAAGGCTTGACTGATTTCAGGGCAGGTATGTGCGGAGAGTGAGCCATTCTGGGCAGTCACACGCCGAGCAATCCATTTCTGTGATTGCAGTATAAATAGCCTCGTGCAGGATTAGTTTGTGTGTGTTCGTCTGGCTTGATGTGTGTGACAAGTATGAGTTTGTATATTTGACCTTGAGTGTGTGTGTGTATTTCAGAGTATTTAATGCACACTCTACAGTTGCCCTTGTGTTTGTGTCTCTTTGACCCACATTTGTGAGTGTGTGTGCGTGTGTGTGTGTGTGTGTGTGTGACAGGAGAAATACCTGCCTGTCAGGTCAAAGCGATAACTGCTCGTCTTAAGAATGCAGCTAAACGATGCCGACTGGCTCTTTGCTTTACTTCCTTGACCGGTCAGCGGTTATGTATCACTTGCAGCTGAGCCTTTTTTTAGCACAGGAAAGGTTTAGGAGGCATCGAGGGGTTTCCAACCCGTATGAGGTCATTTGAAGTGTTTTTCTCGTTCCCCATCTGCCTCCTTACATATGCACACGGTTTGACTGATGGACGGCTAAGAATAGCTCTTTATGATGTTGCTAGTGTAAACACGCGTATTTCAAAACCTCACAACCTGAAGGTTAAAGAAAACAGCTTGTGATCAGAAGGTCGCCAGTTTAAATACGGAAAAATGAGGACTTAAAGGAGTGAAGAAGACTATCCTGCCCTACTTTCTTGAACTGCCCTTGAGCAAAGCCATTAACCATTGACTTTAATGTCTGCAACCCTTTTTCTTCCTCTGCCGCACCAAACACCCCGAGCTGTAGCTGTAAATATGAATTTGCTCTTCGTCAAATAAGGGTATAGTCATAACACACAGTAAATTACCATTATCATGTTGCAACAACAGACACTATCATTACTGCCGCTGCTACAGTATGCATGCACTTAGGTAATTATGCCATCAACAAAATGCTCACCGTCTTACCAGATAAGATCAAAAAAAAAAAGTTTGAGTCAGCCAGCTAACAAAAAAAGTAAAAGAAATGCTCAAAACCGCAGGTTTGATTGCAGCGTCATATACTTTTTTCCTTCCTTTTGTCAACTTGGTGAGCTGCCAGAGCTTATTCACCAGGAAAGAAAAGCACTTATGGAAAGACAAAAGCATAGGAAAACATATTCACAAATGAACTCAGCCTTTGGGTTTCATTCACTTTCTCTCTCAGTTTTGGATGCTAATGGCTGGTAATAGATTCATATGGCTGTGAGGCGAGTTGTTGAGCGGTGGATTTTTAGCTTGCCCCAGTCCAAAGGCCAGTCACCCCACATCCCTTTAGGCTTTCCTCAAGGCTTCAGCACGAGCACAAGGCCAACCACAGGCCCATTCAAAATAACTGCTTCCATTCAAGCCTCACGGACAGAAAACGGGTTTGGCAGACTTGTTGAAGCTCCAGCTGGGCTCACAGAGCAGTTATCTGCAAGATGAAACGAAGGAATGCAAAAAGACATTCAAATGGCCGATAATATCTGAGATGAAAATGGAAATTACGTGACGGGATGAGCATTCAAATCATAATGCACTGCGGTCTGCTTTCTTGCTAAGAGGCAGAGTAAGGGACATAGCCCGAGCTATTGCTGGCAGTTTTGCAAGTTTAATAGCCACGGAGTAAATGCTTTAGAAATTAGCGCTGGAAAGATAAAGGAACTACTGTATCTAACACCCGGTTGATGTAGCAACTGCCGCTTGTTCACTTGTCATTTTATGGTAGAAATTTTAGTTCAACTCTGAGCAGCTGACTGATTCTGCAACAACCAAATATGCAACTAACACCAAACTGATCCATTTAATTGGCCATAACTGATTGGCATAACTCAATGACTCACTTGAAGTTTTGCACATTTTAATCCTCGTATAATATTCCAAGAGAGGATTTAGATAATCTTCCAAAAGCAGGGCTTAATTTGTCAAGGTTAACAATGGTCAACCAGTGCACAATCTGGGTTTTATTTGTGAAATACTTCTGTTTGAAATTAGGAAGGAATTAGCCAATGTGTGTGCTGTAACTTTCCAATCAAAGTTCTGTTGCCGTGATTTACCTGATTAAAAGTAAAATATGTGTGGAAAATGAATGTCAATCATTTGATCTACTCACGGTATGCAACTTTGTCAATATCTTCATGTCAACATTTAGGGTTTGTTGGCAACAATCACATGTTTCTTCTCAAGTTGTCTTCGTTACAACTGAACTTATCTCGACTCAAATCAAAGTGTTAACAAAGAGGAACACAGCAAGGCCGGAATACTCACCTTCTTTGACCTCGGGATACTAAATGACTGGAGGTCAGGGGAGAGTCAAGTGCCACTGCAGTAAGGGATTATTCCAATCGCTCATCTAATGAGATTTCAGGAGGATTTGATTTGAGGAAAGATTAGACAGTGTATTTGTCAGAATTATTATACAGACTTACTTGAAGAGGTCACCATTAGCATTCAACTTTTTTCACAATTCCACTCTGCAAACTAATACTATACTGTAATCTTTTTAGTATAAGGTTTTGCAGTTATTAATGTACTTGCATGGCTCTTTACTGTTCTCTAACTAATATTAATTTAATTTTAATTAATGTAACAAAGAGGCAGCTGAATGTTTTTCCCAAGAATTTATAACTTTATTTTTGTTTTATGGGATGTTCCTCTCTTCCAAATAATATGTTGAATTACGCCATAGCAGACATGTGTTTCACACAAACTATTGACTTGAGTGTGTGGCCTTTCTTCCTTTTTCTTTCCAATTTTTAACAACCTTATTAAAAAATAGGCTCACATTGAAAAATGACAAACCAGGACAAACAATGACTGTTGGACAGGACGTACTGTCCCTAACTCCAGGCTTCAGAGTACAAAGTTCATTTTGTTTTAGTGCGTATAGGAGGATTGGAACATGTTGGCTGCACTTTTTTGCAACATTTCAAAGCCACTGGCCAAACTGGTTGAAACAAAATTCAACTCTTTCAATTTACTGAATTCTAACAAAATTCACATCTTGGGTTTAACTCGTGTATCAACAACTACCCAGCTAGCTCAGGTGTCTCTTGAGCAAAGTACTGCAAAGCTACCATTATCAGTGTGATTGTGTTTTCAAAGACTTGTCACTCATTTCAAGGGCAATCTTTATCGTTGACATGCAAAGGCTGATAAGAGCTGCTTGTCCTCTGCCACTCTCTATAGCTTTACTCCGAAACAGCACACGTTTCACTTATTTGTTGGATAGATTTCAATTCAAGCTTTTAGCGCTGGTGCTTTCAGTTGTTTGGTGGTTTATATAGACAGCCAAATTGAAGCTGTCTTCAGGAGGACAGTCAGCCTGTCTGCACGTCTTTGTTTGGACAACTGGACAGTGAGACCTTTATAAAGGTCAGTGGTTGGAGTGAGGTGGCTAAAGATAACACACACACACACACACACGTTTGTGAGCATGTACATACACACATGCAACTAAAGAGCTTATGAAAGCAGCGGAAATGCTGAGTCATAGACGGAGAGAGCAAAGGTAAAGAAAATGTGGCTGTTTCTTATAGTCACATGCTCCAGATGCACTGCTGTCTCACCAACACACACACCAGGTGTAAAGGGTAACTGTTAACTGCAACAGGGGTCACTGTTCCCACCGATACGCCTCAAGCTGCTGTGTTATGACAGCACCAAACCTGAACTCTAAGCTCGGCGCAATCCAGCGTGTCACTTAAGATGGTACAACCTGTACTCCTCCAAGTACTCATTTAGACACACACCACTAATCACGTCTTAGCTACACACAGTGGCTTAAGGGTTACAGAAGCAGGATTGTGGCTGAACAAGATGATGATGATGATGAACCCTCGAGTGCCACCGTGGGCCTGCTCATTCTTCCTTCTGAGAAGAAAACAGAGACTAAAACTAATCATAAGTGAAACATACAGATACACTTACATTCACACGTCACATTATTCATCGGCTGATGGAGTCGCGTCACTCGTCGTCATGTGTGCTAAAAAATGGAGCGTAGGTCATTTGATACCAGGTGGTGTCTGGAATCGGATTGTGAATGAGCTCCTTGATTGTCGGCTGACTCCTGGTTGATGGCTTTGACCCCTTCCTAGTAAATGGACCTATTTTGTTTAAAGACACAATAGTGACTAAACGTCCCAGTATATAAAAACCTTCACGAGGACATGACTTTATACATCACATGGGTGGCTGCTTTCTGAGCCAGGGGGGGTAAAGCTCCAAAGGAAATGCTAAATAGTTCATTTCATAGTGATTTCACTATCAAATTGAAGTAAAATTTTAATCATAATTCACAATTATACTGCAAATCATGAGCGCCATCACAACACGTCCCCTGGCGTGTTGAATCACTTTGGCCCCGGAGTCGAAAACTTCATGTGGAGTTTGATTCACGTGATTTACTTCATGTGAATCACAAAGGCTGGCAGCGGGGATTCCCTCAAGGGGAAGGGCCTTAAATTGAGTAACGGGACAGGATCCCAGTGTCAGGTCATTCCGGGTGAAGCATTTTATCCCTCGAGAAGACGCATCAGCAGTTTAGCATTAAATGTAATCAAATTATTATGAGAAATAAGAGCAAAAACTGTCAACTTCAACGGAAATGTGATCCACAGCGATTAACAGTTAGCTGCAAACAAGCCGCTAAAATAAAACAAGAAATACACCGATTAGATTGCTTCCTTAAAATAAGTAGTTCAACATTCAGGGCTTACTTGCTTTCTTGCAGAGAGTAAGGGTAGATGAGAAGATCGGCTACAGAGTCAGGTGTGTGTATTAAGAACAGAGCTACAGTCAGCAGCTGGTTAGCGTAACTTAGCAAAAAGACTGGAAGCGGCTAATAATGAATTAATATCAAAGTAGGAAACATAGCAATATGACAAAGTTCCCCTCAAGCGTTCATCTCTGTCTGTCTTAAAGTGATCTTCACGCAGTGCATTATGGGATTAGGTTTGCTATGTACACAGTGTTACTCACCTGTGTCTACGTCAAACATCTGTGATATTTACATTCTTAAGGTGTGTGCCGACTTAACTGGGTGCTGCCTGCTCTGCTTAACAATGGCTTATCCCATTCTCTGTGTTATCCGAGCGCACGTGCATGAGTGGGAGTGTGCCCGTTTCTGTGTGTGTGTGTGTGTGTGTGTTGTAAGCTCAGTCACATGATAATGTTATGCCCCACATGCTCACATTCCTATCATAGTTAGCATTTAACCAGACCATTATCAAAGAATACTGTTGTTTTTGTTGTCAGAAAAAAGCATGTGACCTGGAAGTAAGTAAGCGCTTGTTTGTCTGAAAGTGTGTTTCAAGGATAATTGAGCTCAACTGTGAATGAAAGGCACAGCCGTTTCACAAGAAGGTCCCTGCCTTTTATTTCCTGAGAATTGGGGGCATCTGAAGATATTTAAATGCATCTCTTTCTATGGAAAGATGTTGAATTCAAGCAGAAGTAGATTTCATGGTCAGCATCCCTGCACAGAGATTCATGGAGTCAGTTGTGATTGCACAAGATCTTTGGGCCTAACAACCGTTTATAAAAAAGAGACATATGTGAGTTACATGAGGCAACTTGCTGCATTCACTTTAAATTTAAATAAGTTTGTTTCGGTCTCAGCATGACAATTTATGTATAATTCAGAATAAAAAGTTCTACACTTACGGAGCTTCCTCAGGGTTTTCATCCTCAACTGTCACCTCCCCTCGACTAGTCTTTCTTTATGTTTACAGGTATCCCTCTGCGATGACAAGCGTAGTAAGGATCACCAAAGCTGTCGGAAATTATTATCTGGTAACCATAAATGTCTAGACAGAATTTTTTCACCAATCTATCAAGTAGACGTTGAGGTATTTCACAGAGAAAAGGAACATTTTGAATTGTTGGCAGCGCTAAAGGAAAGGTCAGGGAAAGTCAGATTCATCCTCTTGAGACCATCAATGTCTGTAAAAATGGTCATGGCAATTCTTTCAATAGTTGTTTAAAAAAATAAATCAGTCTGGGCCAAAGTGGTGGACCAACCACCAAAGACTTACCCATGCTTTTTTTTCTTCATTTAAACAGGTACTGTATTCTCATTACAGTTTGTGTTAAGGTCATGACATTGATTACCAACGTATTAGAATGCGTTACAGCTCAGGCATCTGTTGTGTCATAAATATCAAGTTTTTTTTTTTTTATTTACCTATACCACCCAGATGTTCACGTGGCTGTCACAAGCTTAATTGTTTGTCGTGAAACCCCATCTGTGACCTTCCAGTTACAGTTCATATGACTACCGGGCCACAGAGCGTACAGCGCACTCACTCGGCTTAGGTCATCCGGAAATACGAGCTCTTCGCTCACAAACATTTACAGTATGCGTCAGCAATATACCGTATAGCTCGACACATCACGTCACTCTGTGAGTCGACGGGCGTAAAGATACATAAATGGCTTTGCAGCAAAACTAAGTCATCACTATTAATAGCTGCTATAGCCTGATACAGTAGCACTTCCATGAATGGCGTGGAAAGCCAGAGTGTGCTTCTGTGCGGGAGTGCATTTGTCTCTGTCCTTTGCTTTCATTCGTGCATGTTTGATCACGTGCCCGGTCAAAGCGTGACCCCTGTTTATTAGCATGGGGAGTGTGTGTGACTGAGTGGTTTCTGGCTTGGGGGGCTGTTGAATAAGCCTCATGATGCACAGCGTGGTCATAAGACACAAGTGCAATGGCAGGATTGGGTGACGGGGGGAGTGTGTGTGTGTGTGTGTGTGTGTGTGTGTGTGTGTGTGTGTGTGTGTGTGTGTGTGCGTGCGTGCGTGCGTGCGTGCGCGTGTGTGTGTGTGTGTGTGAGGAGGGGGATTTGACAGGAGGGGAAGCGGGGCCACAGGTGGTCTAGTGGAGAGGAGGCAAAGAAGGGGGGAAGGGCCAAGTCGAAGGGAAACGGGGACGATGAGGCAATACGGTTCCGCTTCTGAAAAATAACATTCCAATTTCAATGTTAACAAACCAAACCCGGTTGGGCTGATATATGTGGTCGCTGCTTTTACATAAAACGCATATTTTCAAAGAATGTCAAGTACAGGAGGAACGGTATGAGGTCATGGGAGATGGGATGGTTAGTTGAAAGGACGAGAAGGCAGGTGATGAAAAATAACCGAATGTGACTCTCCTCCTAAAGCTTCTCAGCATCACGTCATATTGTAAGAATTTGGTGCTCCTTTGTATTATTTTTGGACAACGTCCACGGTGAACTGTACGAGGCAGCATGTGAGGGGTTTCATGTGTAATCTAATACTTCATGTGTTGTTAGCAGGATGATTTATTGACCATGTGAGACTGACAAAGCTGGTCTTTGATGTCTGCAGCAGCTGTCTGGCTCTGTCCGTCTCTGTCTCTGTCTTTGTATCCGTCTTTATGATTCTGTCTCCTCCTCTGTGATTCCCATCCAGAAGTACTTGTACTCCCCGGGCGCCACTTCTGCAGATACTTGTGGATACACGCAAAAAAACAAAAAAACGTGGAGTCGCTCAACTAATTTGAAAAATATATAAACTGTTGACTATTTGAACCATTTATCACTTTTAGCTGTCAAAAGGGGGATGACAAAACAGTTGAAATATTTAGCTAGAAGTAATAGATGCATGTTTGAAATAGTTCGCTCAAAGTCATGAGTGAAAAGTTATTTAAAGTTAGTTAATATTAGGTAATATAATTTCTTATACACTTACTCTTGTTTTTATTCTTATGTTGTAACTTTATTCACTAATTCTTTTAACATGTTGGACCTTTATCAAAGAGAACGCATAATTATGGGTGGGTGCATGAGAGGCTGTGCCAGTCGTGGCCAATCACATTCACTACTTTCATCCCTATGAAACACAGCTACCCCTCTCATGATGCACTCAGGGAACTTATTGTTTTCTGCGTCTTGGTTATTATTATTATTATTATTTTTAAACGTAGATTTTTAACAATCTTCATCACATGTTGCTCACCACAGCCACACAGCTACCTGTATTATAATACACGGAGCTCCAAGGCGACATTTTGGCCAGTGTCTTTTAAAAAGAGATGGGCGCGTGCAGCCGTTACCCCGGTAACCGGTGTTGAAGATGGAGACATCGGGTGACGGACTGGCAGAAACGGACGTCCCTGAGGGAGATATAAGCTGAGCGAGAAGTTTTACTATTTTCACAATTTTCCGTGGAGCTGCGTGAACTATTTTTCAACGTGTCAGCCTCCGACACGCCTGTTGACGTGCAAAAGAAACGCTTAATCAAAACGCCACTTTTGATGTGCACATACGCATGGAGGTGTTCCAGAGACTGCAGTTGGAACAGATACCTGCTGCCTTCAGATGTCTGGAAAGAGAGTTTAAAGAAACTCGGCTTTAAGTAAGCTTTAGCACTGAGGCGCACTAGAGAACACGCTGTTGATGTTTACATTGAAAAGAATCCTTCCCAAGCGCCTGCGAGCAATTACAGCGATGACAGTCAAAAACAACCCTAACTTGGTTGGAGCAGGCTGTCTCCTCACGAGACGACATCATCAGGCGTTACCTACGTTTAGTTTGAAGGATGTGAGAGACTGTAAAGGAGAGATGGAATGGAAGTTATCAGGCATCTGTTCTTCCTTTCCCTTCCAATCTCTCCCTGTGGCATGTGGGTGAGTGTGTGAAGCAGTTTGTACTTCATCCATTAATACATACTCACTGTGTACAATGTTGAACACTGTGTTCTGTGGCACTGGCTGTACTACTGAGTCTCAGCCTCACAGCTCAGGGGAGAGAGAGAGAGAGCAGAGGAGAGGAGATGTGAAGGGGAAATAAGGACGCGGCGAGATTTGAGAAGGAGGGAGGGAGGGAGGGAGGAAACTCTCTGTGTGGCTGAAGAGAAGTGAAAGGAAGGAGAGGAGAGAGAGGGAGGGAGAGAAAAAGAGAGAGAGAGAGAGAGAGTGGGTGGCGGGGGGGAGGAGGAGGGGGGGGGGGGTTGGAGTCAGAGCTGACAGGGTAGCGTGACATTTTCCTGTGAGGACAAATTGTTCCGAAAAATCAACAAAGCGGCAGGAGAGAGGAGGCAGGGTGACACTGCAGCACCAAACTGCAGAAATGTTTGAGTTTTGACTGAAACACACGTGCACTCACAGCCTCCTCGGCCACTTTCGCCTTCTGATTGGCTCGCCCCGCGTCTGCGCCGCGTACCAAATCAAACCTAATCAAACCTAATCAAGGACCTCCTAATGGGCTCATGAGCTCGGTCATATGTTGGAACGGCACACTTCATGCATGTCTGTTCCACGTTGCACTGAAGCCGTCATATGTGCTGGATTTGCGCAGACACACACGATTAAATCATCGCCATCTGTCCGCGGTTAATCTCCTATTTTCATTCACTGAGCTCTCGCAATGTGAAACTGTGGCGACGTAGGGAGACTGTTATCCAATTTCGACTGGTTTACTAACCTCTTTCCCAGCCACGCCGCACTGCTCATCCTCTCCCCTCATCTTCTCCCCTCATCCCTGCCTCTCCCTGCGCTTCCTCTGAGGCTTTTTAAGGACACGGTGCACCCAGTGCCCTCCCGTCTCTGCTCATCCTCCCTCCTCTTCCTCCCTCACTTTCTCTCCTCCTCTCCCGCTCATCTCTTTACCTGTCATATGCCGTTAGCTCCTCGTCCGTCTCCTCTGTTCACCTCGCCTCCTCCTCCCTCCCCCCCTGCCCCCCCCATCTTTTCTTTTGTGTCTGCAGCATTGTAATGCCAAGCCACTCTGCATAGCCGACATACCCAAATCCAACATCTGGGCTCCAGAAAAAGGAGAGGTGAGGGCCGATCCCCCTTCCTCATGAATATTTCTCCAACAGAGAGGGGTGAGATTGTAAATGACAGAAAATAGGCCCTCGCACAAAGGTGTGAAAAGAGTCGATCCCTGGCAACGTGGGCGCATGGATTCACACAGCACACGAGTGGATGGGCACACAGAATTCACACGTGCACCCACATGTACAACTATAAATCGGATCTTGCTTTCACACAGGTGTATATTTAGCCATGACTGAGCCTGTTGGCAGCGGCTGGTATTTGGCATCTTCTCGCCAGAAGAACTCGCGAGAGGGGTCAGCTGACACACACAGAAGAGATGGGGGTATCGGGGATAAACAGACAGGCAGGCAACTGGAGTTCACAAGAAAAAGGGAATTCCTATTCTCAAAAAGATTTTTTTTTTTTTTTTTTTGAAAGGAAGGATTTATTGACCACAATAAAAATAAAAATAATTCAAAAGTGAAAGAAAATAAGCCACGTTCAACCTTTTCTAGGATTCGGTCAGGATACTTCAGTCAGACTGACCGACAATCACGTCTACTTCGCCATCATTCTCTTTTTGTTCGTGTTTCACACAACCCAATTTATTACCAAAATATGCCTTGAGAGTTGCAGTTGTCGCCGTTGACTTCGCTCATTACGTTCGTATGTATTCAGGCTTTGTACTCTCAACATTTTTTTAATCAAAGAACTGTTTTCCAATGCAGTTCCCCATCGTTTGTACAAAGGAGAGCGTTGGAGGCGCTCCAGTTCGAAAGGCAGTAAAAAGGAAGAGCAGACAGAAAAGAGAGAGGAAATGCAACCAAGGGCACAAGGTACAAGGCGAGCAGGCAGAGAGACAGGTAAAAGGACAAATGGAGAGAGATGGAGGAGCTGTATTGTGCTGAACAACCTGCAAGGTGTAGTGTATTCCCTGGAGAACCACTTATACAGCACACACAAACACACACACGCACACACGCATGGCAGCATGTTATCAATATTGTTTCTTGCAGTGGTCGCCATCATGGAGGTGCGCACCAATTACTCAGCCTGGAGCAGCAAATGTGTGGTCGCCACAGCAGAGGAAACGCTACACGGCTCACAACGCTATTGATCAAAACGTGTCGGCCTGCGTTCGTATGTGCGTGTGCACCTGCGTGTTCTCTATGTGCACACGCGTGCTTTTCCCATTTCCGTCCGCGTGTGCGTTTGGTGAACGTGTATGTTCAGACAAACGGGGCTAAGAGAGCGGGCAAAGATGCTGTTTGTAAAATTGGTATCATTTATCTTGGATGTGGCGGAGGCTGCCAGGCGCTTCCCCAGCTGGAAATATCCAAACACAGGAAAAAAAAAAAAGAAAGCTTGTGGTCAGCGGTAGAGTGGAGTACAGTAGATGTGTGTGCTGGATTTCATACAAGTGATCATCTCTACCTTTGCTCAGATTACCTTGTACAGAACAAAGCCTTGGACGTAAAACGCACAATGCCACAAGGGCAACGTTGTGAAACGATTGCTTAGGTTGAGGCAACAAAACTACTTGGTTAACGTCAGAAAAAAGGTCATGGTTTGAGTTGAAATAATTACATAACAAAATAACATACTGTAACTACGTGAGAAATAAGAAGCAGACTTTCTCAAGAAGTGTTACGTAACAAGCGTAAACTCAACGTATATTTTTGGTTTCACGCGGGACACCAACAGAGGCCTCCTGGGTGAAAGTCCCGTGTAAGTTTGATCCCTCCCACCCTTTGTGGACATTCTCCCTTTAGAAAACACAACTAACTTCAATAACGCATGGTCCGCTCCATATACTACGTCACCTGCTCTGCTCGTCGCTTGTAATATGTATTATGTCACTTGCCCTTACCGAATGCAAAAATGTCCACATAAAAAAAAACAAAAAAACATCCACATTCAATATATTGGTTGCGCAGGGCAGGTATTTGAACTTTAAAGAGAGATAGGCTAACGTTGTCCCTCTGCTTCCAGTCTTTAAACTAAGCTAGGCTAACCGAGCATGTGAGAGAGGAACTGAAATGTAATTATATGGCTTAGCATTGAACCACAGTTGCAGACGTAAGCCTGCGTGAAAGGGGACGACCTCTGACAGCAGTCTCACATGAACGGGGTCAATCGTGGATTGAAGGTGCATGCAGTATACCCGCGTCTACACGGGTCTCTGGTATTAAATAAGCCTGAACTGCTTCGCTGGGAAGCATATGATCAGCAGTCTACAACTCTCTCACTGCCACTTGCTCATTGAAGTCTATTTTGGTTGAGAACATCAACCCAGTAGCCAAGTACGAAGTCAGCGATGCACTTTGGTTCGAAGAATTTCATTCTATTCCAGGAAACCTTGATTTGAATGCAAACAAAGACCCCAAATGTATTCATTCAGTCAAAACCAGGAACTGGAGGGCTAAAAATTAAAGCAACACTGACAACTTTGGAGTCGTTACATTTATAAATAAAGCCTTAATGATTATACACTAAACACACCACATGATTTTTTTAACATAAACTCCACCGAGGATAAAAAACAAACAAAAAAAAAAGATTATCCAAACGACTTTACTGAATGTAAAGAGGAGCATATGTTCAGACGGAGCTCAGGGAAGCAAATTAAGTTCGCAACGAGAACCGTCTTTTCCGTAATCGTCCTTTCATTCATGTTGACGTATGCAGTCGCCCGTTTATACCGTAGACTGCATGTAATTTGATAGGTAGTGATCCTCGATGAGCGTCGCCTCTGCCTCTAATGATGATTAAAATGGAGTATGTTGCAGTACACTCAGATGATTGACAGAACAATGTCACTCTGTGTGTGTGTGTGTGTGTGTGTGTGTGTGTGTGTGTGTGTGTGTGTGTGTGTGTGTGTGTGTGTGCAAATGAGAGCATACATGTGCACACGCATGCACTGCGATGATTGTGTCTGCTTATGTGTGTGCATGTACTGTAATTGCGTTCACGCAGACATACCACACATACGTTAATGGATTGCATGGAGATTTGTGCATGAATACATGTCTGTGCTGGTGTGTAGTAAAATGTGTGGCGCAGGCATTAATGGGTTCAAATGGCTCTGATCTTGCCTACTCCTAACCATCAACCTCTCAGCTCTCTCTCTCTCTCTCTCTCTCTCTCTCACTCTCTCTCTCTCTCTCTCTCTCTGTTGGTCTGCATCAAACCCTGTCTGACAGCTTTGGCAGCTCGTCAAGTCTACTCTGCACACACGCCTATCAAACCCCGTCCAAGCAAATAAGCAATTAATCATCAGCATCCACAAGCAGCAGACGCAGGAGGAGAAGGAGGAGGAGGAGGAGCAGGAGGAGGAGGAGGGCAAGGAGAAGAAAGGGGTATCAGGGTTTATTTGGGTTCAAATATGACCCCACCCTCTTCACGCACACACACACACAAGCAAATACGCACAGTTCCCTGGTGAATTGTGCAGTGGCGATGTAACAAGGGGATTATCTTCTTAATAAATCAGGGGATGAATTATGGAAATGAGCATGGAATGGTAAAAAAAAAAAAAAAAAAAAAGAAAAGGAAACAACTGGACAGCATCTGTTGACTAACAAAACCAACTATTGTCCCCATTAGGTTTTGCTCTTCACTCACAGTAATGGCGATTAGAAGATTAGTCTGAGACTGAAATGATTAAATTGGAGAGCGTGTACCTTCGTGTGTGTACAAACGAGACAAACCAGTATTTACTTTGAAAACGGGGTATTTCAGGCCTGGCTCGTTGGTGGAAATGACTGAATAATCAGCGTTAAGCGAAGGTAAAGTATTAACAGAAAGTTGTGAAGGTACCTACGATTCCTTTACATATAATAAATACGTTAACCTTCTCTCTGCCTGTCATGTCATCATACATTGTCCACCTTACCTCCTGAACATTAGGGGAATCTGCTAACTAATTTGCATCGACCAATATGTTTCGGATTAGGATTACAGGCAACATTTTGTTTCAGTGGAGGAAGCAGTGTGACGTTTAAATACAGCCGCGAACAGCTGGCCGTGAGCATTTTGGAGAAATGTTCCTGCATTACTTCACGGACAGATTTGTGAGCGCTATCAGATGCCGAAGGGCCTTAAAACCAAACTATGTTCGCCTCCCATCAGCCAAAGTTCATTGTTCAAAGTTGTTTAAAGGCACATCCAGTTGTGTAGACATGGCGTCAATGCACAGTATGTTTAACCCTCAGCTGACCAATCACTCAGCCGGATTGTCTTCTCTGATGCCGTGATTGGATGTAATCTTACCTGTCAACATACGTCACACTTTTAGTTTAGAAGGACACGTTTTTACAATTCTGCAAAAAAAAACAAAAAAAACACACACAACATAACTCACTCACAACTCGCTTGTGTGGGTGTTCCTACATTCTCACTACGTTCAGCCGTTGTCTCCAGTCTCGTTTTAGAGCCTGTATCGTTTCCTCGGCCTGTTTGCTTAGTGTCAGATAGAGATAGTATGCTTCAGTGATACCAACTGCCCTTCCTGTCTTGTCTTCTAATTGGTCCAGAGAAGGTTATTGTCCTTGATTGCTATCAGCCATGTCATTGGCCAAGGTGCCCAGGTCAACTCTCTGACCCCTGCAGATAATGTCACATATCCAATTACATGCCGGATGTGTCCATGTAATCCTGCTGAGGATTTGATTATAAAGAACAGGAAAAATGATTTTTCTGCTGTGACTGCTGATGGTGGATGCAGGACTGTTGTTCGTGGTTGTGAATACTTAAAAAAAGAAAAAAAGAAAAAGAGATATCCTTGAGCGAGGCTTTTACCCCCCTTTCTTGCAGGGAAAGCAAATAGGTCCACTCAGTTTAATTTACCTGGAAATATATAGGTTTCATTAAAATGTCTCGACCGTAACAAACAAGCAACAACAAAAAAAAAAACACTTCCATGGCATTTTGCAGTTCACACCAGGACTTCACTCTGTCCTAATACAAACACACACACACATAAGCCACCCTATATGACCCCTACCACCCCACCCCCACCCCGACACACATGAATAAACACGTGAACCCTGTGACTGCACCAACTGCACTTTCATTGTCATAACTTGGAGGGAGAAACTGCAATCTGATAAAGATGTGAGAAAAGAAGCCCCCTTCCAAAAAAAAAAAAGAAAAAAAAAAAAAAATAGAAGTGAGTATGACAGGAAGCAAGCGACAGAGGGGGAGAGTTTTCTGTTGAAGCCAGGCGGTGGACTAACAGACCCTGTCTCCTCTCCCAGGGGTCCCAGTGGAGATTTCACAGCTGGAAGGCTATGTGGCCGTGCTCTCTCTCTCTCTCTCTCTCTCTCTCTCTCTATCTCTCTCTGTCTCTCTCGTTCTCTCTCTGCGCCTCCTCCACTACTCCAAGCACAGAGATCAGTAGCATCATTACGTGTGTGTGTGTGTGTGTGTGTGTGTGTGTGTGTGTGTGTGTGTGTGTCCGTCCCTCTGCGTTTTACGGCCCGGCAGCAACTGCGGTGATATATGCGTTTCATTTGTGCAGCGCGACACATGTCACCTCAGCTCAAATGGCGGGGTGCCTCCCGAAGATGATAAGGGGCTCTATCTGCAGTCAAAAAGTAACGCCGCTCCAAGCCTTTAATGTGGGGATGTCTGCCGAGTCGCCACTGGCTGCTGCAGACACACACACACACACACACACACACACACACACACACACATACACACAGTGGCATGCGAAGAATGAGGCTTTGACAGACAAGACAGACGGACGCTTGTTGATATCAGATGCGTGGCGATGAAGCCGGGTGATAAGGTGTGGCATTTCTGATCTGACATGCAGTATACACTCATTACATTCCAACCGGTCCAGCGGGGACCTATTGGGAGCATCATACAATAAAGATAAGATGCTTCCTGTGCGCTGTTGTAACCTTCGGTGCCTCCCTTTCAATTTGTAAATGGCACGCACGATGAGCCAAAAGACTGGTGTTTGGGGTGAAGTTTGGTTTCACCAAGAAGAAAAGTGGTTTAGATAATCTGGCTCAAGCTTTACCTTGTTTCACAACCTGTCTGATCACCTGTCTGCTCTTTTTTTAGCCACGTCCCCGTGTTTCCCTCAGCAAGTGCTTCAGCGAGTGCACTTTTATCACAACTGATAGAACTAATGGTCATAACGACAAAGATAAGTCGTATAAATAAGCCAAAATTTCCTTTTAACAACCACCGACGAGGTAAAATCAGTGCAACCAAGGTCAACTGGCAGTTCATTTGCTAACTTATCAGAACAGGCCCAATAAAGGTAACCATGCTCTGGCAAGGCAGTCCCACGAGGTAACTTCTGAATTGCTGTCACGTGAAATATCACACTGTTGACATTTTTCCGTTACCTTTCACTGTACAAAGTCTACATTCGCTATGTCGGCTTCCTGTGATACTTCCCCCCCCCTCCCCGAAAGGCTCGAGGTTCAAAGCACACTGGGCTGTTAGCTGAAGTCTGTTGACTTAGAAAATCATATCTTGAGTTATGCTTTTGTTTTCACTTGGCACTTGAGCCTTGACGCATCTGCTCCAGCTTTAGCCTTCAACTCAGTGTGGCAGAGACAGAAAAGATCCACTCTACCTCGGTAAAAAAAGAAAAAGGCGTGTTAAAAAAAGGATAAGAAAAGACTGAGTTTGATACTGTTGAAATACAATGTGATTTTGTGAGAGCATTGTCCAACAATCGGAAGTCAGTTCACTTTAACATTTAGAATTCAAAGGGAGTGGTTCATTTTTATTTATTTTTTTTAACATTTGGCTGCCGTCTCTGTCTGCATCTTTCCCTTCTCTCCTTCTAAAATTCTTCCATTTCTTTTTTTTCTCCGCCTCCACTCTGTCTGTTTTTTTTCTTCTACACCCCCGAGCAAAGGGGACAGCTGCTTATCCCTGATAAACGCCTGGCATTTGGCGGCGAGAGAAGGGAGCGATGGGGGAGAGGGCGGGGGGGAGGGGGTGGGGGGAGGAGGGGGAGGGGGAGGAGGGGGGGGAGGATGGGCGCGGCACATCGGTCAAGACAGCGAGAAGTGAAAAAGGCAGCAGGGATTAAAGAGCAGGGTTTTTGGCTGTGGTCACTGTCGGAGAGGAGAGGAGGGGCGGGGGGAGGGAGGGAGGGAGGGAGGGAGGGAGGGAGGGGGAGAAGGGATAAGATGAGGTCTAATCGTGACCTAGATTCCAAGACGCCCAGACATAATAGGCAGGGCTTTACCCCACGTGAACCCCCTCACCCCCATCCCTCCACCTCAGTCAAAACAATAACAGAGAGAAGAGGAGCTGCATAAGGAGAGGGGCCCGATTTGGGGATGGTTCCAGCTCACCATCCCACCACCCCACACACACATCCCCCCTCAGTGTACTGCGTTTGGCCTCTCTGTCGCTAACTCCCAGCAGCTGTATGCAACGTTGGCGCTCGAACCTCTGGAAATTCCTGGAAAGGGAACTTAGGGAATGTCGGGGCCATGTTTGGATAAACTCCTCCTGGGGTCTTTTGAACCGTCTGCAATTTAGTTGGGCTCGGGGGTTGTTTCATTTGCTGGGAGAACAAAAGACTCCCAAGTGGAATGGCTGCACAAAAATGTACAGTGTGTAAGTGTTTTCAGGCTAAATTTGGAATTACATCGAAGGAATCAGGTTCAACATTCGGAGGAATGCGCCGAAGACGGATCAGAACTGAAGCACTTGAATCAAACTATTGCTTTAAGGGCGTTGTTTGTTTGTTTGTTTGTTTTGGCCAACTGTCCCAGGCTACTTATGTGTTTGGAAGTGATAACTTTGGCGAACACATCTGAAATGTCCGTTGCTCCCTGGGCGCTTTACAGCAGCCCACAGCTCCCAAATGCTTAGGATGTGTTAAATGGTTCACTGACATCTGTTTGATGGAGCTTTCTGTTCTGTATCCCTTCATGGAGCTCACTCAGGTGTCATCACCGGACCAAATTGCCATCCTTTGGTCAGGCGACGACACCCGAGTAAATTCCAGTCGCAAGAAGAAGGCCATTAGATACAGTCAAAAGCTCTGGGAACAGCAAGTTAACATAATCAATTTTGTGTAGCAAAAATACGTTCCTTCTTTTCTGTTCATCACTGCGTGACCCTCTGATTCATATTCAGCCCCATACTGGGAACCACTGAAGACCATTTATAAATGACATCTTTGTTTTCACCTCTAAATATGTGTGGAATTGTCTGACGCGTCTGCTGGGTTTGAACAGTCCAGCATCCCTACATCGCAGCAATTTAATAAAATGTTACCTTGAGCAATAATAACGATCAACGGGCATGATGAAAATATGCGCAACGCTACAGAATATTTGTAACGGACAAAAACAGTTTGATTTTTTTTCTCTTTCCAAAGTCCTCCAGAAGTCAGTTTTATCTTTTGCATCAGGTCTACAGCATATTTTTTTCCTGACTGTGTCTTCATCCCTCTGCCTGTTCTCTGTCTGTCTCTTCCTCCCGCACAGTAAACTGGAGCTTATCTCGTACCCGCTGCCCTGGTTGGGGAGTCAGACCCAGACAGTCGTTGCGATATGAGACGTCTCACTGGTACACGTCATGTGACCTGACGCTGCCCCCTGAGAGTTGTCTCCTCGTTGCTTCTTATGAACCCATGATAATCACGTTGCAGGCTTATGATTGTTGGCTTGACACACTTATTCCCCCAGTTAGTCTGCAATTTAAGAAAACAGTCCCAACATTTAAGGAACCGTGCCCGGGGTCAGACAAGAAGATCCGCATCAGCGGCGTCTCCGTGCATGCTCTCTGCGTTTCCACATTCTAGCCCGTGTAACGGAAGAATTGCAAAAATAAACAGTAGAATTGTGCTCAGAGCCGTTATGCAACTGGAGCTATTTTCTGATACTCCACTATTTACTCATCCACTCACCACCTCTCCGCAGCCGAAGCAGGTGTTGCCATGTCAGGTGCACTCGCTGGCTTCTCACTTGGGGCTGGTTGATAGTAGAATTCTAACAACAATTTGCGGTCAAGAAATAGCTCAACGGGCCATCTTGACTTAAAACCGGATTCTTAAGGGGAAGATTATTTCCTAATCTCTACACCCCCGTGGCATTTTCACTCCTATGGTTCTGTGTAAGAGAAGAGAAAAAAGCAGGCTAATTCCCTTATTTGGCCAAATGCAGCTGATGGTAGCCTGAACTAAAACTCTGGTCATTGGCTGAATTACCACGGGTGGATCACAGGAATATTTGAAAAGCCGAGGTCAGTGGGTTGGTTTGGGTTAAACAGAATTTGGTTGTGAGTCAGGGATGGGGAGTTAGTATGTGCAGGCGTGGGAGGATTGTGGGTTTGGTGCGCAGAGAGAGAGAGAGAGAGAGAGCGAGAGAGAGAGAGAGAGCGGCTCATCTCGTAGCCACCAGCGACAGTGACCAGCCACTGTCTTCGGATTTGCAATCTGCAATCATTCCAAATAGATGCTGTGTGTCCATAATAAGCATTTTGCACTCATGCAAAGTGACAATTTGCACGTAAATACAATTGTTGGACAATACGGCGGTCTATTTTGTTTTTTTACTCAAGGCTGCACGAGGAAGAGGTTTAAACACTGAAATGAAAACGTGTGAGCGTGGTGGAAATGAGTTTCATTTCTTTGACTTTTGACTGAGACTTCTCAAACAATCCCAGCAGCTGGTTGAACTTCATGTCCGGCGACTGCCACAGAACACAATACGGTCATTACGCAACTGTGAGAGGGACTCTATTAAAAAGTACCAGAGGCTAAAAATAAAGAAAGCAGAAAGATCCCACGGGGAGAGCGGAGGGAATCTGCCAATCTGGCTAGTACAGTGAAAACATACAATTACCCGAGCTACTTATATGTTCACCCAAGGCCAAGTGATTGTAGGTGTGCTCTCAAACAGCAGCATCCTCAACAATCACCCACTATAACAGACTGTGGTTCAGCTCCAAATCTGGATTTCACCTAATATAACCCAATTGCTAAAAATAACACAAGGGAGTCTGGATATAAATAATCCTCGCAAATAATGTCAGGGACACTTCCTCCCTTTGTTCCACGGTGAGAAGGGCCCGAAGGCAAAAATAAAGAGAGTGGGAGATGGAACGGGAAATGGGGGGCGGGGAATGCATTAAATAAAGAGGAGAGAGAGAGAGAGAGAGAGAGAGAGAGACAAAGTGGGCAGTGAAAAGGAAAGAGTGTGAGACAAAGTTCTGACACTCACGGTGGATAATGATGTGGCCCTGCCAAGGAGGAGAGCAACGTGACAACTTTCCTTTCTCTTCCCTCAGATACAGGGACAAGTGGCTTGGGGCCAACGAGGCCAATTACAAGAGACAAAGGTTTGGATGAAGGTGGTGTGTGTGTTTGCATTGGAGTGTGTGTGTGTGTGTGTGTGTGTGTGTTTATGGTAGGTTGAAAAGGGAGTAGAGGAGATGCCTTTATAAGTGTGAAAAATCATTAAGTGTTATTAACATACTCATCGTGTTTAACACACACACACACACACACACATATATATATATATATATATATATATATATATATAGACAGCGTGCAGCTTGCTCATATAGCCAATTCTATTTTTCTACATGAAAGGATAGCAAAACTGACAAAGACGTTAAGGCATTCAGCTGGCAATATAATTTGATCTGATTTGCGGCTCCGCGACAAATATAGCACCACAAAATACCAACTATGTCTAAAAATATTACTCCGCTGACTGCTTGAAATCAAAAGTGCAGTCTTTGGAATGACACCTAATAGCGTTTCATTTTTTTTTTTCACTAAATCGGGCGACCGATCAAAAGCTCATCCCATGTGGGAATAAAACAAGCTTTAATTTCCGCAAAACTCCACTGACTTTGATCTATTTGGGTCACTTGGAAGCGGCTGAGGTCCATGACATGGCTTGACTTGGGGTTACAGAGGACTCTCTTATTACAGGGCCGGAGTTTGCAGAAGCTGTTATTGGCTAAACAGAGTTTGGTGGTGGTATGCTGAATAATGGATGATTGGACCCAGGTTCTTTTTTTGAGGTAAAATGGGCACCTAGTAAATGAGGGGCTGGTCAACGCTTGCGGCCTTGGTGACATGTGATACAGGGCTGCTAACGTCACGACACACAAAAAGGCATTTATTAGAAGCTCACACACGCATTAAAAAAAAAAAAACGGGATGAATCCATATGCACAACCCCGTTTGACAGTCACTGGGCAATCAGCAACAGGTGCAGCTGGTTGAGGGAGAAAATGTGTGTGCATGTGTGTGTGTGTGCGTGTGTGTGTGTGTGTGTGCTAATGTGAAATGGAAAACCAGGCCGCTCTTTAACCACAATATGTCAGAGCCACGGTAATGCGTCCTCTCCCCCATCCAAACATTAGCTTTAAAACAGGAACACGGGGGACCTCGCAGTTAGCATGACGGACAGCCTCCACCAATCCCAGCACCACATGAAGAGCAGAGAAAATAACTCGGCTTTTCATCCAGCCTTCTCTTCTTCTTTGTAATATTTTCTTCTGAAGACTCTGAAACGCTGAGACCAAAACCAACATCAGGCTCCTTGATTGCTTTCAGGATGACGTCGGGGGCAAATGAGCCATACACGAGCGCTTCCAATGGGAATCACAGATTTTGAGCTTTTTTCTCATGTTCCCTTATAAAGCAGCTAATATTGAGGGAGACAAAAGTCAACGTGACACATTGTCGAAAGGACGCTTTTTCTGCTCCAGAACCCAAACTTCTGACCTTTTCAGTCACAGGTCGGCCTCTCTAACCCTTCTCTAACCTCAATATTTTATCAGCGTAGTCAGGTGATTGTGAGAAGCTGGATCTTGTGGAAGATGAGAAGGCCAGTTATGATCGAGCGCTTATGCTGACGCACGTTTTGACACACATCCAGCATAACCTGAACCTCTCGCTATGTAGAAACTCTCATATCCCCCAGGCCCCCTGTCACCCGGGGTCAAAAATAAACAGGGGCTGGGAGTAAAGCTGCCTTTGAATGTTCCCCACAGAAATAGCTGTTTTAGCTAAATAAAAATCACAATAAACACAAAAGTCTTGCTATTAAAACTAATTTCAGGAAAAGAAATTTTGCTTCATATATTTATTTGCTTTCCTGCTGAGAGTGAAGGTGAGAAGATCGATACCACTCTTATATTTTTCCACTGAATTTGAAGCTTGAGCCAGGAAACGGATAGCTTAGCTTAGCAAAAGAACTGGAAGTAGATTGAAATAGCTAGCCTGCACTTACCTAGTTCTCATTTGTTTCATATGTACAAAAACCAGAGAGTAAAACCAACAAGTTGTGGTTTTACTTTGTCTGTTTTTAAAAATAAAAAAAAAAGAGAAAAGAAAGAAAGAAAAGCAGCAATATTAGACAAGTTGTGGTTTTACAGGAGGTTTATGCTAAGCTAAGCGTAATCTAGCTATAGCTTCATATTTAAAGGGGAACTCCGCTGATTTTACACATCAAAATCTGTTTACAGGTGTTGGCGTGAAAACTACGAAAACTTAAAAAAATTGTCTCCTACAAAATTGTCAGTGCTCAGGTTGCATTGCGGGTAATGTAGACGCCAGGTTTTGACAAGGTAGAAGAATACATGGACTAAAAAAGGTGATATATCTGGTTATGCTCCATTATTCTTTTTTTTAATTCTTTTTAACTGTCCTTCTTAGGGGTCAGACAATGACTGCAATGCTAAATCTGTGGAGCATAATCTTTGAATGGACAGATGTGAGATTATGAAACCCAGCACTTAACCAATGTAGTATTTGAGTTTTGTTGAAAGTTGGAGTTGCAAGGTCATCACGTGGCAACATCAATCAACATTTCAGTCAGAGTGCAACTGAGCCTGCCAACTCAATGACACACTGCGCGTGTGCTTGGTGTCAGACCAGCCTGTGCGTATGTTTACTGCTAAACAGTGGCATTCTACCTGCTTTCACCAAAACAAAATGTTTGTCATATTCCTGACATTCAGGCTCAGTTTTGTACTGGAAACCGAAACGGAGCAGGAAACAAAATAGAGGTACAAACGAAGGAGCGGCAGCTATTAAATTGGCCACAGCTTATGCTCCCGCGTTGCTCCGCTGACCTTGAAATGCCGAAGCTATTAACGATTCCCGCGGTAAACGCTCGGTTATTACCCTCGGCCGCAGTAACCAAAAATGTGTGAACGGCATAATCCGGACGTTATGTTAATCTAATGGAGGTTCACCGGTGTAGGAGTGACGCTGAGCCTTGGCCCTCTCTCCCCTATACCTGGGCTGCTGGGAAGCACCCATGCATCCCACGACTGAGTGATGGATGTTGATTGAAGGTCATTACTTAGCACCCCGCTGAACTCCTGACCTGACACCGAGGGGGGTAAAAGCCCCCGACGCAAGGTCGAGCGGCGGCGGGTGGAACATTACACACATGAATCTCCTCCATGCAGGAGCCTATAGACACAAATACGCAGGCAGGTTTACACACAACAAAGCTACACATTCTCACACAATGGCTTGAGCCCAAAGAGGATTCAATATCATATGCTATAATCGGCCTCTAAGCCCGGAACAGAGGGGATCTCTGCGATAGATGAGCTTAGAGAGCTTCAATCCTATTTCATCTGATTATATTCCATGCGCTCATAACTTTTGGGACTTAAAACAAGCTTGGGTGAAAGTAAGGTCAACCCTTAGATGACCCTGTGTAATGTGTTTGCCGTGGTCTTTTTTTCTTTTTTTTCTTGTCAACTTCAAGGAAAAGTCATCCGGGGTCTCCGCACTGAATCGTCTGCTTGTAAATTGTCATTCATCAGTGTGGAATAATGCACAACACAACGCGGCTCGTGACCACACACACAGATTCATTTACAAACCCCGGCTGCATCATCTCCTGGGAACCTGTTTAAACAAGCATTGAACAAAACACCGGAGAGGAGAAAAAGCTGAAAATTGGATCACAACGTCTCCCTCGCTTCCTCTCCCCCCCCCCCCCCCCTCTAAGCTCGCTTCACATGAGACAGCAGGGCTCCTTTTTTCAGTCTTCTGAGAGACGGGATAATCCAACTGTGGACCCCCAAGAGGAGAGGGGCGGGGGTGGGGGCTGGGGGGTGGGAGGGGAGTGGAGACAGAAATGGCTTCACTGAGTCCTTTAGGAATACCTACCGTGTATTTAGCAAGTTTTTATTCTGCCGCTTCTTCCCAAAGGGAGCATCGGGTAATTTATTTCCCCTAAATAGACAATCTGGCTCCCCCCCCACCCCCCCTACACACACATACACAAAAACAGACGTACACGTGCAGGCCACTGCCAGACTCAGTGACTGTATGGCCAGAGACTGTAACAACACCTCACTTCTCTCCCCTGAGACCTTCCTGCTACCGTATATGGGGGGGTGAGCTACGCTTTCCATTATGCACCACTTTAAACAGATCGCTCCTTCTACATGTTTCACAGCACAGGATACAACCGAGGCTTGAATTCTGCCTAAATAAATCAACGGTAAGTCAAGTGAGCAGTATATATATATATATACATATATATACATATATATACATATATATATATATATATATATATGTATATATATGTATATATATATATATATATATATATATATATACATATATATATATACATAGGTGTAGTGAAAGATGTTTATGATATTAACAGAGATGTAGAATAGTTTTCTTATATTTGTGTCCATACCTGAGAACTACAGTGATACAATAATTCTTGGAAGTCTAGAAGTAAGGGTACTGGGGGGTCAGCCCCTCTTAAACCATGTATCTTACAAACTATTCATTGATGAAAAAGGTTAAACTTAGTGTTCAAACTATAATGTTTTCCCCTCCCTCATTGGGATACAAGCTATATGTGTCGTACACAAGTATTTGTGGTTGTGGATTTGTTTTGTTTTTTATCTGCTTATTATTACAGTCCACTTTTAGAGTCCTTCTGAAATGCAGCTCACAAAAACATTGAGGTGTTTTGGAAGAAGTTTTTCAAGTGTCCCACTGACTCCAGACCGACCCGCGGAGAGAGCGCAGTGCAGTCGGCTATAGAGCACATGAGGTATCTGCTATTACTGCCAGTGTACAGTGACACTTGTCTCGTTTGTACAATAGGACGTGTGATTTGGTTACAGCTCCTGATTGTGAAATAGATCTGGCAGCTGCAGCTTGTTCAAAATATGGAGATTTAGCAGAGTATTATTTGATAATGTTTAAACGTACTTTACCCCACCAGGGAAGGAGAGAGAGAGAGAGAGAGAGAGAGAGAGAAAAAGAAAGAGGGAGCATGTGGTTGATAAAACAACAGAGCAGCTGCATTAATCACACCATGTGACCTGGTGTAGGTGTGGGCCGAGGCCTAAAAAAAAAAAAAAACAGATCCTGCAAGACCTTTCTCCCTCTTCGTCCTCTTTTGCTCTCTATCACTCTCTGTCTCTCTCTAATTGACTAATCCTGACCTAGAAGAACATATGCTAGGAGGTGGGGGTGGGGGTGGGGAGAAAGAAGAGGGAGGGAGGAAAAGAAATGGAGGCATGGGGACGAGGTGTAGGGAGATATATACTGTTTGAGGAAAGCGAAAGAAACTGGCGGACTGTGAGAAAAAAAGAAGATTAGAAGAAGAAAACAAACCACCAGTAAGCAAAGGCAAGGATACACAGGATGAAGGAAAACACAGGAGGGAGAAAAGAGAGAGAAGGAGTGAACTCATTAAGGGCTTATGCTGCGGGGATAAAGGCAGAGGAGCACCCCGGGTCAGACAGGGTTAACTAATCCGAGCCACAGTTCCTCCCTTGGGACATGGACTGCACATTCTGCGCTGCACACACACTAACGCTATTGAACCTAACAAGATTCCAGGTGATTTCTCTCCACTTCACTCTCTCCCTCAATACATCCTGACTGAGTGATAAAGACTGTGTCGGGCCCGACGTTGCTGTCAGGACTTGCTGGCCGTCAGGCAGAAGGCTTAGGCCGCCGGATTGCTTTAGATTCCAATGAAAACTTTAAAGGACAGGCTATTCATCAGGGCTGAGTAATCAAAAGTAAGGCAAGGTGAGATGGACGTTTGAGCGGTTTGAACTTCCGTCATGGTTTCTAATGTTTGAAGACTCACTCCGCACTCGTTCACGAGAAAAAAAATAATCCAATCAAATGAGACTTGGGACGACTAGGTAGCCACAAGCGGTCACTTCACCGTTTGTGGATCGTAGTAGCTAACGGAGCGATATGGAGAGATAAGAAGAAATGCGCGTTTGGATAATTTCATTTTTCAACCGACTCGGTGTCATGGCAGCGCGAAGAGGACATGCAAGACGAGCGTCCGCCGTTTGAGCGAAACCACGCGCAGAGTTTTGCCTGTGGGCGAGAGGGGAGCAGTGGCACAGAGCCGGTTGAAAATCCAAGTTTTAAAATCAATTTTCCCCTTTCTTCTCGCCCTCGTACTCGTCCTGAGCTGACAAAGAAAAGTTTCAATTTATTAAATACTTTTTAACGCCAATTAAAGAATGCATCGTAAACATTGCTGGAGTAAGACGGTGAATATGATCCCAAAACAAAAGAAGACACACACCGTGTGTACAGATTTCATTCACTGTATGATAAAGAGTTCTCAGGGACTCTCGGTTAATTTTACACATGGAGTCAAAGATGAGTTTTTGTGATTTTTTTTTTTCTTCTTCTGTTAAACTCAAGACTTTGAAGCGTTCTTCTACATTGTTCTTGCCAGAGTCCGTTTTTTCCCAAACCTCAGTGCAATGTTTTCACGAGCAATTGTCATAAAAGATGAAAATATGAGAACACCCAAGGCCTCAAGTTCCCTTAAAAGTCACAGTTCAGAGTGAAGAGACCAAAACAAACCCAGATTCTTTTTTTTCAATCCCCTGAATGTGTTGATCTATAGTGAACAAGACAGCCCAGGACTGCCCTTTTTAAAGCTTTAACAGTTTCCCCTTAAATTATGTCTTTGTGAACACATGTCTGTGTGGGGAACTGAATACAAACTCCCTATGTGGTTATGCCCTTTCGAGGAAGTCCTCCGGGCGAAGAAAGTAAAGAAATGTTTCTCCTTCTATGTGTTGTGCTCCCTTGGCTCTACTTTGTACATTGTCTGTCTTCCTCGAGTGTCTTTTGTGACTGTCTTTGTGTCTATTTTTGACTTTTTTAGTTTTTTTTTTTTTTTATTGGGCCTCTTTCTCTTAGTCAATCTCTTAGTCTCTTTTTATATCTTTCTTTCTTCATTTTTTCTCCCCCCTTGCTGTCTCTCCCCCTTAGTATTTCCAGACAGTGGGCTGTCTGCTCTTTACTACATGTTGACACTCTTGCTCCGCCTTGCTCTCCCCATAATTGGCTGGCTGGCTTCATCCTTGTACGCTGCTCTAACACACACACGCACACACACACACGCACGCACACACACACACACACACGCACACACACACACGAGAGAGAGAGAGAGAGAGAACACCAGGCGCAGACGGAGAGAAGGAAAAGGCAGAGCAAAAAAGCGAGACAGGGAGAAAGGAAGGGGAGTGGTAGCTGCCGGCGCCCGGGCCTGGTCAGTGTCTACTGTTGATCTTGGTTGTAGTAATATTTAGTTTAAACACTAACAGCTGACCGCATGTAAATGTCAAGCAGCCTTGAGACAAGTGCACTGCAGCTGAAAAGTCTGGCCTGAAAGTCGGAGAACGGCAGCGGACGCAGAGATGGAGACGTTAGAAACACTCGTGCCGTACACACCGCCGTCCTCACGTTCCCACTTTGCCCTGTTAAAGCTGAAATAAGGCCCAAGTGCTATATTGGCTCTTCATAAAGATAGGAGTCAGCAAATAACACTACAGACACGTCAGTAATTGCGGAGGAAAAGCAACATGACAGATGATTGCTCCTTTCTACCATCCATGCTCAAAAATAATTTATTCCGCCATAAATGCTTTTCATTGGTACTAAATAGGCCCGCAGAGCTACAGAGCAAGCATTACCATCAGTATAATGTACAGTCCGTGGAAAAATGGCTTCCAAATGGCAATTATAATCATCTTATCAACATAAATGTCACCTGAAACCATTCAACCGTAAACCCCTGTTTAACTTGTTCTGTATTGTGATGCTATTCCCAATGTGGATCCAAGTCCAAAAGCATTTTATTTTTTTCTCCTCCTGAAGTGCTAGTCTTAATCTGTGGAGTAGGAGGGTTGCTTGGCCTAGATTTATCTGCCCTGAATACACCAGGGGGCTTTAATGGGAACATAATGATATCAGTGCAGATTTACCTGGGCAGAGTCCTGCAGATAAATGGGTCAGAAGGATGAAAGGATGATGGAGCTACTCAGCAGGAAGGAGACCTAATCGTAAGATGTGTGTGGGTTTATAGTGGGTGGGCGGGGAGGATTTAACGTTGGATTGCAAATTAGAATTCTTTATTTTTTTCTCTAAGAAATCAGCATGTATCTCCCTGGTGTTTCTTACATATAAATAGTTAATAATATTGTAAAGTTCCAACAGCCACGCATGCAGTTAGCCAGCTGCATTGTTGTCTGTTGTCTTTCATTTCTTCAGAATGATTGATAACTCCACAGTGGCTGAATGGATTTTTACCAATCAAACTGCATTATGAATGTCCCATCCCCATTTATTTCGTTTGTGATTCGAACACTTTACCAATCTCTTACGATATTAGTTCATATCAAGAACGTAGGACCCTGGGAACATAACCCATGACCCCAGTGGAAGCTACTTAGTCTATCTTGCTGACTTCAAAAATGCCCCAAAATGTTTTCATCTGCTTTTTAGAAATGGAAAGAAATATGCGCCGTACCTGTCAATATGATTTGAGATTCCTTATGCAAAAGAGTGAGTAGAATTGTGCAGTGAGATGCATCCATACACCTTCCCAGTGTGAGTTACTTTGATTTGATTCAGTTCATTGTGACGTATAATCTTGATTCACTCTGGTCCACTTCAGTTTGATTTGATTTGATTTGAATCTGCACGGTTCATTTCGGGCAAATCAATTTCGCCTCCGATGCCAGCCAAAGATAGCGCTGATAAAGTTGTGAACTCAAGCTGTGGCGCACACACGGTTCTTTATGCAACACAATCGCTGCCTCTGACATGCTGGCACGCCTGCAAAGCAGTCGGTCCATCTGTGCTTGGCCTAGTTTTGGTTCACATTGGTGCCATTCCAGACCTCATTCTCAAAGGGGACAGACAGAGACACACAGTGTGCCTCGCACTGGATAAATATAGCCATGACATTCAAAGGGTCTGTAGTTTTGGCTAGTCAATTCATTTTGGCAGGCACAGGACAATCAGACGCCCCGGCAGTGTGTAAACTCATAAAACCAAGTGTTTGTTTCAGTACGGTTGCATAAGAGATGTAGATTGACTCAGCTGGATGAAATACACGTGGAACACACACACACACACACACACACACACACACACACACACACACACACACACACACAGCACAAGGTGAATGCGTGCACTTACATGTGTACAGGTATGGGCCTGCCTCAGAGTCGAGGGAAAACACACTGACTGTCGTTCTCACTGTAAAAAATGAGGTACTTTCATAACCTCGGTGCTGCAAGGTTATGAAAGAGTGTGTGTGTGTGTGTGTGTGTGTGTGTGTGTGTGTGCGTGTGTGTGTGTGTCTGTGTGTGTGTGTGTGTTTATATCAGACCCCGACAATCTGGGCTCACCTGGCACAAGATGAGAGGGAAGCCTTACGTCTGAATTTATGAGAAAAAGGAGCGGGAACTTTAATGAGTTACGTGTGCACATGAGTATGCGTAAGGATAAAAGACACCTGACAGGAAGAGTGTGTGAGAGTTCCCGAGGGAGAAAAAGGAGGGCTGGAGCGGAGGAATGGTTGGAAAGGCAGCGCGTGTCCTCTCACACACATTAGTGAGTGAGCGTGTGCACGTGCTGAAATTACACAAGATGTGTGTAAAAAAAGAAAAATGCAATATTTTGGAGTAAATCTCTTCCCACTGTGTACATTCCATGTGCATCTGTGAAGTATTATGACGTTTTAGAGTTTATATTTGCCAATAGAGTGGTATTTTACCATCATATTCGCTTTGAAGAGTTAAAAAAAAACGGGTGATTAAAAATCGTCATGATTGATTGTATTAAAGAAAATTAAAAACAGCTATAAAGGTTAAAGTTGTTTTCTACAACCTGATTTACCGTCATGTTATGCTTTATAGAAACTTGAAATAAGCTCAGTGGCAATCGAGCTCCCCGGCACTCACTCATTTACAGGATACACCTCGGGGATTCATAAAACTGCTTACAAATCAAAATACTGATCCCTCTTGTCAGCTCCCACATAAATCTTTGCAAACGATTGCGTTCATCGTCACATTAAAATACATCTGGTAACACTGTCACTGAATAAGAATTCAGGTTGCTGTGTTCACGTTTGTGTGTTCGCCCCGAAGGCAGGACACACTGTGCCTGATGGTGCGTTTGAGTAAGCGCTACCGTGAATGAATGTGTAACGTGTAAGGTGAGCGGTCTGGGCCGGATTGAAGCGGCTGAGTAGGGCATGAATAATGGAAGCCGATGCAGTGGAGCCGCGGGTGTGAAAGCCACCAGTGTCATTGGCTCCTTTTGAGGATGGCCTGGCATTTCGAATCCCTTCAAAGCCTCTAAGTGTGTGTGCTTTTGCATTTCTTTCCTTTTTTTGTTGGTTATCTTCTTTCAGCTTTTAAATTCAGTCAGAAAAAAAAAGGTTATTTTATCCCTTTAAATGGCAGCCAGATAGCCTGTTGACATTTGGACATCGTTGCAAATTGGATCTCCTCAGTGATTTGCATAGGCTCTATAAGATATACAGTAGTGTATCATTGTGTTGTTGTTACAATACGTGAGTCACAGCTTAGCTGCTGTATGTTTACCAAGCTTATTCCAGGAAAATCCTTAAGATTCAGGACACTCCTTCGGCCAACTTCTCTCCACCTTTTGGATTTAGTATCTTTACTTCATCTTTATTTAACTTGGGAAGGCTTACTGAGCACACCCTGCAACACTCACTGTTGACACGCACTCACGGCTGGGAGGAACTCCTTCAAACAAGAGACACTTAATTTGGAAAAGATGGCACAATATAGGAAAAGCTGAAGCATCTTTGGCAATTAAACCCCCCTCCCCTGGATTATTTTTCAGTTAGTAATGCCATGAGTCACGCGTCTAATTGAGTTTAGACATTTGTGGCGGTTGAGGATTTGCAAAACACAAGTCTTCACCTGACAATCTGAATGGATGTGACGTTCAGCAGAATTCCTGATGATTTTATTGGACATATCCAAAGCAGGACCAACCCATTCAGGGGCGGATTCGGGTCAAAACTGCACACGGATGGATGAATGGGGACCTGGCGACCCAGAAATGAAAATAAACATTTTTCAAAGTGAATTATTGACCTCGGAAACGGTTGACAAAACCTCACATGAAGGAGCCTTTACTAGCTGTAATGCGAGGACAAACAAAGTAGTTCTTTGCTCAATTTTGAGGATTGAGAGCGGTAAAATTCAAAACCTAAATAAAAGACACGAAGGATATGAAAAGCGCAAGACTTCCCGACTAAGCTTAATTTGCTCCATCATTTAGAGGGGTTAGAGGTCAGCCGCATCAAGGGTATCTGCTGACGGAGGAGAGAGTGCTTGTCTTTCACCCATCCAGCGTGCATTTGAGCAGCTGATCCACAATTCCTATTGGCAAAGCTAATCCTGCTTGTCCCTTGACCTCTCAGCTGTCTGACCGACACATCAGTCAGTTGATCTCATGGTTGATTAGCAACCATTGCTGAGCTGTGTTGCTCAGTTCCTCGTGAGTTATCAAAGAATGGAGCAAACATGACGTTGGAACTTTTCCCTGCTTGCGTCGGTGCGTAATACGATCAACAATAACTATTATGGGTCCACTCGGCAGGCCACATGTGACCATGTCAGTTATCGTAACCTACGCCGACTCCCCCGCCGTGTTTGTTGCCACATCAGAGCGCGGACTGTCTCGTATTGACATTCAACAGAGCTTGCCAGTGACATTTGTCAACAGTGGAAGATTCTTGGGAGAGCAAAGGCGAGAAGTGACTTCGAAACGCACGAGGGCGTGGCCTCTATCTCGCTGTCATGTAACCCAAAGGCCTGGTATGCGTCGGCCACCGGCAGACACGCGGCCTGTCAGAGTGTCCTTGAGTAAGATTCTGAATGTATATTACGTCTGCCTCTGATCTCTTTTGGTGTTTTTCCCTCTCGTCACCTCTCCTGTTCTGTAAATCTTGTGGGCGATTTCTACTGGTTCCCTACCCTTCCTCCTCATTTCTCACCTCGCCTCGTGTCTCTCTCTCTCTTCTGGTACATTTTGTGCTTTAGTGCGTGAACACCATTCCCTCGAGGCTGCAGGAGATAGCAGGGGCATGCCACAGCGGTACATTGTCTTCCTTATAAAACCCTTTTAAGTGCTCGGCATTGCTCCATGGTTGTTCACACTTCCAGTACAGGGGCTAATGATAGCTGTGAAAGGTGCTACAAGTTAATATTGTGGCCTATTATGGACGTCCACGATGTCTCTATGGATAGAGACATCAGCAGTAGTAGGTCACAGCTGCTGCGATTCGTGCAATTTGTACCTGCATAGTGGCCAATGTTATGATTTATTTTTATTTATTTTTTCCCTGGGGACATTTCTTCTCTGAGAAGATATTAAAACTGACATTTAAAATCTCACCTCCATTTCTCCCACAAGAACAGCGAACTCGTGTTTATTGCCTCTCCCCAAATATTTTCTCATCCAGACTCGTTTAGCTTCATGCTTTTCCTGCTTCCTGCGGGTAGTTGGCTGAATTTGAATAAGAAATGATTACGTGAAACACAAGAGGCGCTTTTACTTTAACTCCGGAGCTCGTTGACATTTGTTCTAAATAGTTGGATTGGTGGCCTCTATGAAGGCCGATCAGAAGAACCGATCGGATGACGCATCGATTCTAAATCGAAACGTTTGCTATCTGCTCTTGAATTCGCCCCGGCTACCGCCGTAAATCAGGTGTGAAAGGAGGTTTATATAAAGTGAGAGTGAAAATTAGCACTTGTCAATTATCTTTTGTGCAGTCTATTATTAGGACACCTGCCACAAACAAATGCCTGTGGAGACTTGCCAAAGAATAAAGTGTGATTTGCAGGTTGGCTTTAAAAGGCTCTCTGAATACAATTTAATACCAGGGGTTTGTCTTATTTTATTAAGTACACTGTGGGCTAAGTAATAACTTTTATTACGGTACTTGATGAGCTTCAGACAGAACATTCAAGGTACAGGAGAGAAGAAAACCCATACGCTAAACTTTTCAAAAATACAAATACAGACATGAGAATGAAATGAGCCGCGGGAAAAATTTGCATCCACAGCAACCGCTAAATCAATACAACACGGGCAATCACATGAAACCATCTTCTGCTTATCTTCAGCAATGACATTAAGTGGAAAGCGTTGGTATGTCTCTGTCAGGGGATCAGATGAGCACGGCTGATGAGTGGTGATGCTCAGATGATACTTGGTGACTAGCTTTTATTGTGTAACCGGGGCACTCAGTATCACATGCAAACGGGGGAATCCAGGGAAAGAAAGCCCATGCGCTCATGGCGTGAACACCAGTACACATGCTTATGATGCACATGCATGCAAAGGGGTCGCACGTACGCACACGCTGATAAATAAATGTATGAAGAAGTGAGCAAACTGTCACACAAATCGCACGCTGTTACGCCGAGCCACTCGGGATTTTCACACGTTTTTTTTTTTTTCAACGTGAACTCTCGAACCCCTTCGTGACGGCACGAGGACTAAGGTGGGACACACTTAGAGGGACACACGAAGAGAGATAGAGGGTGTACGTGTGTGTTTTTGTGTATAAGAGAGAGGCAGAGCGGGGGGGGGGGGAGGGAGGAAGGTGGGGGGGGGGGTTCTGTCACACATGTTCACACCGAGGATGGCAGGGGCACACAGGAGGTTAGCAGTGTCAGAATGATGCTCGATCACACATGCACACCAACACATAGAGGGCCCAGAGCCCAGCGCTTTATTAAAAACAATATAGGACGGGTGATACGGGGCACAACGAAGTGAAAATGGCGAAACTGAAAACAATCCGTTGCCTCAGCATCTCATCGCCCTGCTGGTGAAAGAGTCCTTGGCTGAAAAAAATTTGGAACCTCTGATGTAGAAAAAGAACTATGATACATTGTCATTGGTGTGGCAACAAAAAGTCACATTATCTAAACTTAAACAAAAGTGACTTTGGTGAATCCAAACTAACCAAAGTCACACATTAACGCAAACTTACCGAGCAGCAACCCCGTTGTTCTGCGAGGTACACTTTTTCTGGTGGTCATGGTGGCTTTGGCGTGAGCATTGATCAGAAACGGCTGTCTCATGATATAAATATATCCTACACTTAAACTGATATTGATACTTTTTGGTTGGGCCTTTCTTTTAGTTGGCTAAACCACGTTTTGCTGCTGCCCTCGTCCACAGCAGTTCATTGCTTTGCTCCTGTGCTGTAACTCCTGCCTGCTTTTCCAAGCCGGGGGCGTGCCGACCGCCATCTATAGGTGACCTCATACAACCCCACTTCAAACAGACTCAAACTATCCCTTCAAATATAATGCAGTTTCAGTTTAATTTCACCAGTGGCAGGATTGTGCTAAGATTGCATAAAAACTGTTGTTATTGTTTCCAATGTTTTCTTTGCAGTTTGCTTGCTCAGCTTTAGCTCCTGATGTCCAGAGCCTAACCAGACAGACCTGCAGGCAGAGTCCTGCCAGGGTGCCCCCCCCCCCTCCACCCCTCCCCTCCTTTCCCATTGGAGGAGGGGAGGCCTGGCCTTTATGGAGCTGAATGGATGAAGAAATCAAAACCTCAACAGGCTCTATTGTGCCAGAGCATCAAAAGAAGCAGTGGCACGGCAGGGGCTTTGATCATGAGGCAAACACGGGAGGGGAAAGGGGCTGGTTTGAGGGGGAGAACACCCCAGCTCATGAGCTCATAAAAAGACACTAATACACAGGTGCAGGGACAGACAGTAGACAGACAGCGGACATGCCGCGCGCAGACAATCACCCTCTTATGCACATGCACGCATTGTCACGGGACATTCGTCGCCGTTCTCTTTGATGCCCGTCTGTGTTTGCACCTTAGGCGAAGTCCCACGGTCGCTCGGTGTTGTGGTCACAGTGTAACGTTTCACCATGAATGCCACTGAGAGCTGAACCGGATTTAGCACCGCAGGTATTTGGTAGAGTCGGCCATTGTGTTCGCCAAATTTAGCACCACACCTGAGCTGATCATCAGAAAATAGATTTTCCAGATTTTTCTCACAAGAGCTGTGAATGAATATTCAAAATTTGAATATATATTTGAATTGTACAAGTAAGACATTCCAATATGAGAATGAATATTTGAGGGGGTGGCGGAGGAACGCTACTGCGGTTGTTTGCCATGCGCAGGAGTCACGCCATCTTTCATTCATTGAAACATTACGTAAAACAATATTAAATGTTACATTTTATATTGTTTTCTATCATTTTCATTTTTCTATCGTTGACGTTCACTGGAAATGACAAATTAGTCAACAGCAACGTCATCTCCTTTCTCTCACCAAACGTTACCAATTTGGTAATATGTTCAAAATGAACGAAAGCCGTTAAAAGGACAGTCTTTGCACTGTGTGCCGATAAGGGCTTTGGCAATTTCCCATTTCTCAGCATCCACTACCCACGAGTATGGTTGATGTTTCAACAGGTCAGCAGAACCCAGCTGCAGCTGTTGTCAAATCTCTTTGGGTCAGGAATGATTTTGATTACTTTCTCCAGGCTGAAACCTTGTTATGGTATTTTCATCGACTCCAGCCTCTCCTGACCTTTTTCACACTGCCGTGCTAATCTGTGGCCAGACATACACTGTTTATGTTGCTATATACCATGTTAGTGGACTGCAGCGTTTGACCAGCACAGCAGTGTTCACGTCTATCAGGTTTTTTTATTTCAGGGCGTGTGCTGATACTCGGAATAGATCAACATGGGAAGAACTTTAAAACTGCACATGTATTTTTCCACGGTATTCTTCCACAGACGTGCAGCAAAGCGGCTTCTTAAAAGATGGTGAGTGTACACAGTGTCAGTATATTCCTGAAAGTGACCAGGTGACACTAGACCAAAGGAATTTTTATGTTAATGATTTCACTCAAGGAAGAAAGGACCAAATACCTTCCGACAAATGAGACATTTTGTACTAAAGTGACCGCGTGACCTCGCTTGAGATTCGTTTTAGAGTTCTGTTAAGCAAAGTTCACGGTGTCTTGCTATTACTTTACCTGCCCAGGTCACATGTGGCGGAGTTCCCAGCGGAAAAAGATCAGAGGGAGGGGTGGACGTCCATCGGCGAGCTGGTGATCACCTTGGAGCATTTAACCTCAAGAGTGGTCAAACAGCGGAAAGTCACAGCCAGTCTTAATCAGGGGTTAATTCTGTGTGCCGATATGAGATTAAAGGGAGGGGAACAACAGTGCAAATAACTATGCTTGTCAAAACACTCTTCGCTGGCTTTTAAGTAACTTGAGCTGTAGCGTAACATTTTCGGCCCGTCCGTGGATTTCAAAAAAACACTCAGGGCTCCGTTCTCATGTGGGCGCTCCGGCTAGCTGACGAAGCGCTTCAACTGTTGGCCGTTTTCTTTTTCTTTACTTGGAGGAAATTTAAGACGCTTAGATACAGAGACGGGATTGTTGTCCTGTGCACATGGATGTTTTGCCACATGCAGAGGACAACAATTCTGTCTCTGACGTCACCTGCCTCACCGCTATGACCCATGGCGCTCATTGAAACCTTGTATATTTAACTATTTGATCTTTTTTTAGATGATAAATCTAAAGGAAGACAGAAATACAATATGAATCTGAAGAAAAAGCAAGGAAAGTGCTAACCCTCCCCCTTTTCTGACCACCTCTCCTCCCCTAATAATTTGTGTAGAGTCCCTAAATAAAAGGTTCGGACCGACAAGAATGTGTATTTCTTTTTAAAAAATCCTTCAATTAAATGTTTTCTTTTGTTTTTCCATTCCAGCTGCAATTCCTTGATGGAAAAAAAAAATCAGCACTTGCTTGTATTGCCATTATTGTTTTTTCCACACATCAAAGGTTAGGACCAGACTCACTGTCTGTATTGGAACTCATGGCAGAGGGTGGATTGTTTTGGTGGTCCATGTTCGAAATGGAAAACTGGACACTGTCGTGTGAGTTGGGGACTATTTACACACCATCACAGTGTTGATGAAGGACAAACACAGCTCGTGAAAGTCAAGGTGTTCTCCGTTGTGGAAAGATTGCGATAACTTTAATCATAGTTTCCTAATCAGCTGAGAGGGACAGGGGCCTCTGGAAATATTTGGCCCCAGTCAGTGTGGTCACACACCCCTACTGGTTTTGGTGTGTTTGTGTGAGAGAGTGTGTGAGCCGGGTCTGTGTGTGTGTGTATATGTTCATGTTTGCATGCGAGTGTGTGTGTGTGTGTGTGTGTGTGTGTGTGTGTGTGTGTGTGTGTGTGTGTGTTCTGGGGTCTTGGACAAACAAAGGCAGGGGTCCTGTTGACGAACCAATTAAAGAGCTGGAAGAATAGGGGAGGACACACCGGCCCAGCATGCTTTGCCCATCACTCAAATTAGAGATGGCAAGTGGGGTAAAAACAATCACAATGTTTTGAAGCTCTCTTCTGTTGTAGGTGTGGTTTGCAAATGTTCCAGCAAAACACTATTCAATATGCTGTGCATTCACGCATAAAAATAACTTACTGATTTGTATCTGTTATTGATGCAGTCCCATTCACTCGAGCCTCAATTCCAGAGAAATAAATTTAATATGGAAAAACACTGGCGACAGCCCAACTATGCAGTGAGTATTATTTTGCACTTGAATGACTAAGGCTTTTTTCTGTTTCATTAAAATAATCAATTATTAACTTGAAAGTCTTTGTTGCTTGATACTTTGAATTCCATCCAAAAGCAAAATAGATTTAAGTTTAAAAAAAAAAAAATCCAATGTAGTGCCTGCTTGACACAATTATTTATTTTAGCAGTATAAGGTAATCTGTGAAATAGTACATTACTCATAAGTTTTAGAGTCTCCAACCGTCGCTAATCAGACAGGTGGTTGTAACAAAGGACCCTTCAAAATGACCGGATAGTAAGCTAAGATTCTATCTTGAACTGTTTTTCTCTCAGAGACCTTTAACAGGTGTTTTTTTTTTCCTGTGAGGTTCAAGTCTGTGCAGTGTATCTTATATAGTAATACCATGAAAGGAAATGGAATGGAAAATTATAAATGGTTGGCTTTGTTGAAATTTTGTTTGGGATTTTCTGAAATGTCTATTTAGAACGTGAATGTGAAATTACTGATACCTCCAGAAGGGCTACTGCAAAAAGCATTTCCTCTGTACAAACACAAATATACCACAGTGTTGCTGTAGCAAGAGTAATATCTTTAACATTATCTCTACCACAGGAGCTCTTCCAGGAACCCTGACACTTTTTTTTCAGAATCAATAACCAACTAAATTTACTTCATGGTCCATATTTCCTGGTTTGCCAAAAGTCAGAACTCACAGATGGAACTACCGGAAAGCAGTTTGCACTGATATCTCTTAGTGGTGCTATTTGGTTGAAAATGGGCCAAACGAGAGTCGAGCTAGTGGAACTAAACGCCGTCTTGCCCTCCGTTCTTCTACGTTTGGTACTCTCCAGTAGATCCTCATGGGGAAGAAAGGGAGCAAACAGAAGAAAGAGAGCGAGAGAGTGAGAGCGAGTAAGACCAAAGTTCAGAGGTGAGGAACGAAGGAGATGAGATGGGGTGACTCGAGCAGTGAGAAACAAAACGGCCGTGCAAAACGCAGGGAGCTGTAGGAGAGCGTGGCAATAAATAGAGTGGATGTGGGGAGAAGGGGGGCTTCTACTTACAGGTGTTTCTTCCCTTTAAAGGGATTCCTCCCTCGCTTTAAAGGAAGAAAATGATTAACACCTTCGCGGTAGCCATGCCAACGCACGGCTTCTCACTCTGCTCTCAGCTGTAAGCGTTCCCGACCGTAATTACCTACAGTTCAAGGGCCCTCCATAATTACCCACAATCCATCTGCACTTCTATCCGAGAAAGAGACAGGAATGAGGAACAGAGAGGCATTTATTTGCATATTATGTCTCGTCAGACTCTGCATAGCTTTGAAAGGTCACGTGTATTCAACTGAGGGCGTGAACGAGTCCCTGCGAGCCTTAACATGACATTTGCTTTAACGATACATACTTGTTACTTCACTTTTCCTCTATGTATTTGTCCTCCCCCTACACGCTGTTTCGCCTCCCATTCAAAATTACAATTGAATTTTTTGCCTTTTGTTCAACATGAAACATGACCAAAATCAAAAGGTATTGGAGATGAGTTTCTTCTCGTGGGAAACCAGAATAATGCCATACTGTGTTCTGAATAATTTAAAATCAAATCAGCCATATTTAGCAGCTGTTTCTATGAGGATAAATGCACTAGTGGTCGATGCCTATACTGTGTCAAGAAGGAAACACAGTGATTAATTATCTTTGAAGACGTGTAAAGATATTTGCTAATTAACTAGCTTGCGTGTTTTTGCAGGTATAATTGCAGTTCAACAAATATATACGATTGGTAATTTAATCTTTGAACAACGCTGCCATATTGTCCTCACCCATCATCCAGAGTGATAAATATTTGAAGACATTCCAATCGCATCATTATCACATGATGATGAAATTACACATGCCATTATTGACAGGCGAAAGCTTATTATATTCACAGGAAAATAATTGGACATGTTGCATATAATTATTCAATAAGCACAACGTGTTATCTTCAACAGGCACCGGCTTCGGTTGGGGAAGTTGTGATTACAACGCAAAAGCTAACCAATTAGGGCCGAGGAAGGGAGTCTTGCATTTCAAACTGCTGAGCATGCAAAGCCTATTGGCATGCAATTAGTTAGGCCATCGTTAGGAGGCATTTCCTTCGCTGGTGCGGAGGCTTCTCGATTAATTCTCATTACCTCCCTATTTGTGTGTGTCTTTGTGTGGTTTGGCGAGGATAGGACCGAGTGGAGTGTGACTTTTCAATGCAGAAGGTCATTATGCTAATCGGTGTTATCACAGAAGCTCAAAGGACCCAAATGGAATGGTTTCATAGACAAGGACCTTCCTCTGTTCCTTTTTGCTGTTGAGATTTCTCAGATGCTATTGGTCCCTTTTAAAAGGGGCACCTCAACAGTTTTACACATGAAGATCAGTTCGCTTATCAGAGGGAGTATCACTCAGCCTGGGAAAACTGTAGCATACTGTCTTCTGTTGCGTTATGAAAAATGTAGAATCCAGTGTTTTTGGAGCTTGACCCACAGTCAGAATATCTTGGCCTCTGATGCTTCGATTTCTTCTTTCAATCCTTATGTTGTAAGTTGGAGGCTCAATCCTAAATTGCAGCTTCAAATCATCAATGAAAGCAGGGGTGTTTTTAAAAAAAGAAAAAAATCATAGAACTTCAAGGGACAAAAAAAGCTTTCCTCTTCTCAAACGCCTTTATTTTTTTCTCGCTTTCCTGGATCACATTATCGTTCATTGCACACACAAACAGATTGTCGGGGTCTGATATAAACACACACACACACACACACACACACACACACACACACGCGCGCACACACACACACACACACACACACGCGCGCACACACACACACACACACACGCCAATCTAAAAGAGAATTGGCCTGTTTGTCCATAAGAGTCTAAACCTCCTCCTTCGCTTTAGTATGTAGTGGTGATATGCTGCCAATCACACTCCCACCTAACACCTTTTAATTACCCTGGTCGTGTAAACCTCAACTGAGCCAATTTGAGCTTGAAGACCTGATAATTTGGTCTCCTTGTCTCCATTCTCCGCTCACCGCTCAGTTCATTTCAGTGTGAGCGCTCAGGTGTGAAGGGTTTGAGCGTCAGGGGAGGGGCTGGCTCGGGGGGGGGGGGCTTTTTATTGTGCGGGTGTCATAGGTGTCGCGGCGAGGGGATCTGCAGCTGCTTTGCGCGCTATTGTCACTATGTCATAACACCAGGACCTATGGATTAGGGCCTCCTGAGGGTTAAATTTCTGCACAATGTGTCCGACCGCCGCAGTGACATGTGGCTATTAGCCACGCTGGTGAATAAGTTATGATGTGACCACAGCAAAGATGGACGATAGAAACAATAACGGAGCCTGAATTGTATAGCTGCGTATCGCTTGTGTGTATGGATGAGCAGCTTAATTATGTGTGGGTGTGTGTGCGCATATAAGGACTCATGCACACGTTTTCTTCGAAACAGTGTATGATGGAAAAAATGTGTGTTTGTGTGTGTGTGTGTGTGTGTGTGTGTGTGTGTGTGTGTGTGTGTGTGTGTGTGTGTGTGTGTGTGTGTGTGTGTGCGTGTGTGCGTGGGCACAGACTGCTGACCAGGCAGCCTGTGCCACAGCCCGTCCCTCACAGACACACAGTCAGCACAATGCCTGTCACAGCAGCCGGCCAATCAGATCACTCGGAACGCGGGCCAAAGGGCAGACAGGAACCAATTGTCGTGACAGGATCCTCTGCGGCGGCATAACTAGTGTCTCAATTGAATAGGGATTCAACGCTGATGGTTTCTGGTGTCTGGTCTTTATTGTTTAAAGACATATAAACTCAAAGAAAGTCAATAAATCCCCCGTTTCCTCGATAAACATGTTCTGTCACAACCTGGTTGGTAGAAATCAACAAATTAACTGAATTCTAACTCAGATTTCTCAAAATATCACTTTCCCTTTCTTTAGTATCAAATTACAGACTTATTTCCAGGAAATGTCTTAAAAAATGAATTAGGAAATTATGGACCAGTAAAATAAACCATATAGTCCCCCGGATGATGGCAAATGCTGCAAATGAGTGCCAGTGAGCTCGTGAGTGGGGAGTTAACAGTGCCAGTAACAAGGAGGGAAGCCGCCCATCGTTCATTCAAACTGGTATCAGCCTGAAAATTGCTATGTTACTAAACCCCCAAACAATCCCAGAAAAGGTCATGACTTTAATGTTCTCAACGGAGGGTATGATCCTGGTTATGACTGAAAACTGATTTTTAACTGATTTCAACAGGTCACATTCAAAATAGTTGAAGTAGACATCATGCAATTTTATAGCTTTTTCACAAGCATACTGGTGAAAGAATGACAGAAAGACAGTTTAGAATTCAAGGCCTACAATTGTGTAATAATTACATGGATTTATTAATATTCATATCACATTTTTGTCAGTACCTCCCAGCTGTATATAATAATAATTATACTATTGTATGCTGGATACAGAATATGATATGTCATCATATAATTAGTTTATAAATGAGACCTGAAGGGTCCATCAATTAATCAAAGTTTTTTTTTCGGTGTTTAGGTTTTAAGTGTTTGTTCAAGACTTTTCCAGATCTGCAGTTATTCTGAATCCCTTCTTTGTCATACAATATCTAGTAATGTTTCCAGTACTGCTGCATTCTCCTCTTGTATTTTGGTTCTGCAATGCCGGTCAATATTTCCATCAGTGTCAGATGTGGGTCAAACCTATTCTTTGGACCATATCAAAACATTCTGAACCGAATATAATAAACCCCAAAGACCTTGCCCTGATATTGAACTCTTTGACTCAAACCACAAAAAATGCTCATCTGTTTCTTTTCATCCACATCCCGTCCTTTTTGATTTGGTACACGTTTTAAAATGGGAAGTCAGTACAAAAGGATAATGGCCTTTTTCCTGGATTCAGCTCATTAGAGTGAAAAAGTAAGTATCTCTTCTATCTTGAACATGCAGGGTACGACGAGAGCTCCCTGGACCATCTCTGGCCCCGCTGCTCTCCCCTCCCGGGGTCGTGGGCCTTGGGGATTTAAGGCTTTGGGCTCAGTATCCTCTTAAGACAGGGATGGGCAGTTAAATGGATCAAGTCACTGAAGGGAAGTGGAGCACTTAGCTGAAACTTTCATGTATACAGCATGAGGATGGTATATACAGCAGCTCTGCCACTGAGGATTAACCACCAACGCAGCTGCTTGGGGAAAGATTTCTAAAACGGTTAGAGCAATAGACTTCGAAAGTGATTATTGACTGGTATATAACAATCTCTTAATAAGGATAAGAGGTGAAAACTCCATTTGGAATGTAAACCGTTTATGTCAATTGTTAAGTAAAACTTGCAACATCGCTTTGGTAGCTCAAATGACATCCATGTGGTTGCCTAAGGAGACCCTATTAGTGGGAAGGCAGTGAAAACTAGCACCTGTTTTTAATTTTTCCATCAAAACTGTGCTAATCTTTCCTACTGCAAAATGTTTTACTAGCTCAGTTTTGAGTTGGGCAGCTTGCCAGCAGTTTTACGTTGTGTACTCAAAGGCAAGCCCAAACCCAAAACCTCACATAACGCAATAAAAGCTTGTTCCTATCCAAATGATCAAATGGGGTTTGTTTTTATGAAATCTACACTAGCCCTGGAGCCTGTTCTGTCCCCTCCTGCAGTATTTATGCAAACACTTGCACATGCGCACATACACACTGACAATGTGCACACAGAAAATAGAGAGCTCCGATACCAATGAGCTTGGCGAATATGGACGTTTTTAAGATTTAAAAAAAATGCCAGTATAGAGGAAGCTTGGTAGCGGAACATGGTGTGTGTGTGTGTGCGTAGATGAGTGTTCATGGTTTGTGTGCTGGAAGGACAAGTCCTAGAGCTTTAGGGCTCAATTGCCAGTCATAGTGTCAATCATCATCAATGAGCTGCCACATATGCTATCTACGTAACATTTCAAAGAATAAAGCTTAACAAATCTTAAAATCATTAGTCCGACATGTCGGGAGAAGGAGAGGAAATGCTAACATACCCAGAAAACAAATATACATTTCACAACTATAAATGTTATCTAATACAATCTAAAAACTACTATTTTTCATCACTCGATTTGACCTCATTTGACTTCCTGCCTGGCTGGCTGGAACAGAAACTACACACACGCCCACACATGCACTATCACTCCCTTTGTTAACAGTGGAGTACATCTAGGGTAAATATAATTTTTTGACAGTGATTCTCAAAGTGCGGTTCGGGGACCCCCGGGGGTCCATGGCACTCAGCTAGGGAGTTGACAAAAGGAATGTGCTATAGATTAAAAACTTGTGCTGTATTATAAAAATAAGTACAATTCTGCAGTTGGGGACCATTTGCGCCAATAAAACAAACATATTTTGTCCTTTACTCCCACCAACATTAGCTTTGGCCCAATATAAACTCTTCTATGCTTGTGACACATCAAGTCATGAATCAGCCACTTCAATCGGTGCAATGAACCGATCCTGCCTTATTAGCCATCTAGCCAGCTGGCGAGCATAGAGAAATAGCTAAATTGAGAAAATATGACGACAGCTCGAATTTGGTTTTATTGAGAACAGCTATGGGAGACCAAGATGTGTCATGTGTCTTCAGTGGCGAGCGAGCGAAGCCATGGAAGCCAGCCGAGCTTAAGCAAGATCTGATTACGAAGCACCCGGAATATCAGGGCAAAAGAAAGTAGTATTAATATGGTTTCAATTTAAATGTGTGTCTCATCATCACTAATCAGACACATTTAGGTGCATTTAAAGGTTTTAGAATACAAACAGTTGCAGTGGCCTCTACGAGTAGAAATCGGAGTAAACATATGATTAATCCATGTTTCGATTATGAGGGCGTCCTTGGAAAAGTTTCTCCCCTCTAAGGTGTCCCTAGACCCCAAAAGGTTTGAGAACCCCTTGCCTGTAAGATGTGTGAAAAGTGAAGGTGTGAGGGAATGGGTAGAAAGAGCTAATGAACAGTTATGCAATGCTGCTGCCAGATTACGAGGCTGACTGGGAGCTGACATCGTTACATAACGCTGAGTCCAGACAGTAATCCATACAGCGATCTGGCCTTCGTGCAGCACGCATGCTTTGACCTTTCCTTAACAGGGTAAGTACAAGTGACGGAGGGGCAGTCTCTCAAAGGACAATTCATTTTAATATATGCATATTCTCACTTTGTTTTATGATTACACTTCTGGTGACTGCATTTAGATATCCCAGGAGATATCCCCTGACGAGATATTAAGTTTGCGTATTCTATTCAAAAACAACTCTCAAAACCTTTCGCAAACCATTGTTCACTTGTGAAGCAGTTCCTCTTACAGAGGAGGATAAAATAAAAGAGGAAGGTTGGACACAACTAATAAGCTATTGGAGCTTCCTCCACTTTGCCCTCTCAAAAGGTCAAAGTTCACCATTTTTGTAAAGTCATCTTACGTTTGCATTCTGGATGATCTGCCTTTTGTCGTGTCCGCAGGAGTCTTCTGCAGGGTCATCTTTGAGGCAGTGCACCCTTTCATAAGGACACAGCTACAGTAAACATGCCAACAGAGAACATAATACATGTAGATCCCGCAGACATGTTGAGGAATCTAACCCCGGCCCAACGCATGACAGATTCAGGCCCTCAGAGTTCCCTGGCAAAGAGCACCAGCTCAACCAAGCTGGATCGATTTCAATCAGCGGCTTACCAAAATGATGTGGCCGCCACCGGACTAGCGCGATGGGGCTAAAAATAACCTCGGCCGACCCCGCGGCTCTGATGTGGTCACGTACCCTCTGGTGTGTCTGGTTTTATGTGTCCCCAATGAAACCCATCAAATTACAGATGCAAACGCAGCCGGACCCCTCATCAAAACTATTTCGGCTCGCTGACACAGTTTACTAAGGCAGTAATTAGAGCAAAAGAAAATGGGAGGCATCCCAGGCACGCGGAGAAGAAGAGAGACGGGGGGGGGAAGTGAGAAGGAGCAGGGTGGACAGTGACAGCTCATCGGCGGGGCGATAGGCCATTTTTCTTTTGCTCCCTCCCTTCGCAGTTTCCTCTACGTCCGCGGATCAAAGGATTGGGGAACATAAATAAAAGCCCTGATGATGATTTCCCATGAGAGCTGTGAACAACTGCATTGCACGTGTTCATATATGAAGCCACGGCAAAACTGCTGTTTGCGTCTCCTGTCAGCCCACTGCCTCGACCTGCTGCTCCAATGGCTCAATCCCATCAAGAGAGAGAGAAATGATCACAGTCGGGAAGACTTCGTAATTCTACTGGTACTTGTTCGTGGGCAAAGTCTTGTTAAACCTTGATTTATCTCTTCATAATACACTCAGACACTTGGGATGCATACTGTGTGTTAAATGCATTATTTAGTGTGTGGAGGTAAGGTGCGTTGTCATAAAGATGGCCCAAGGTGCCATGCGGAGGACAGGCTTGTCTGTGTGAAGGAGGAGTGATGACGAGTAGTATTTTTATCCATCCATCGTATCTTTTTTTTTATATCCAGGATCGTGTGACGGCTGGAACCTGTCCCAGCATGCACTGGGTGAAAGGCAGTAAACACCCTGGACAGGACACAAATCTATCATGGAGCCTCCGCTCGATATCATTACCAGCCGCTACACCGTCGCTCTGTACGCTCCACCTTCCTTCCCACACTCGCCCAACGAACATGCCATACTGAGGGGGCGGCCTTGCACATTATTCCGGTAAACCTGTTTCATCGGCTGACAGGTGGAGAACAGAAAGTACATACCTTTCTCTGCAATAGAGAGTGTCACTTCATGTGAAGTGACACTCTACAAAGAAGTGCAAATGAGGAGAGACCGGTTTCGGTTAAGAGCCATAGAAATACAAACTCATTCAAGCCGATAACCGCAACCCATGTACCGTTTCCAATTCACCCCAGCTGATCTGTCTGCGCGGAAGACTCAGCTTTGGAAAGGAATTTGGATTAAAGGAGCATTTAAAAAAATAAAAATAAAAATAAATCTACAGTATTACAAGTGATTAGTAAAATGATCCGCATGGGTCAGAGCCACAATGTCTCTAAAAATACACCCATGACCACAGAGGGCAGGAGAGGTGGAAGGTTGTTGTTTTTTCTGCAGGGAGTGACTGTTGCTAACACTGCTGCAGGGTTGAACAAATGGCATTTGAAGCTTAATCAAATAAACCATGGAACTCTTTGTCCTTAATGCAAATGTTTTACAAGATGAAAGCAAATTAACCCCTTGAGGTTCTCCCATATGCCCCCACACAATCTGCATGTAGATAGTAGTTCATCCCTTAAAATGCAAATACTTCATGTCTGAGTACATTTATGCGTCCGTGCACATTTTCTCAACTGTGTATGAGAGACAACAATGCACTAGAAACATGAAGCAGGGTGAGCTATCACATGGTGAATACAGAGCATCTCCGCAGGTTAGCCCACAGACTTTCACTCTGCAGCCCGCGAGTGTGTGTGTGTGTGTGTGTGTGTGTGTGTGTGTGTGTGTGTGTGTGTGTGTGTGTACATTTACATAACTTTGCAGTCGGCAGGCCTATAGCAAGATAAGGTTCCCTGGAACTCTCTGATGCTTTTGTTTGGTTAGTGGTCACACACACACACATACACACACACACACACACACACACACACACACACACACACACACACACACACACAGATGTATGCATACATATACGCAGGTTATCAGAGGTAGCCAAAAGGTGGAGAGTTTACAAAAGAGCCAAGGTCATGTCAGATGTGTAACAGTAAGAGTGGAAAGTTTACCTTCTGGAATGGGACAGCTGGCTTCACAAACCTTGGCCGTCTGATTCGATTTATTATGCCCAGGTCGTCTCTGTGGACAGGTCAGCCCATGACATATACTGTCCTAATGTGTCATTAATTTAAATACTCACCCGTGTGTAATGTAGCCTACTGCAGTAATCCTTGGAAACCCTCATTAACCTTTGGCTCTAAAGCACATGCATACATTTTAAGAGCCTCATTAAGTTGTTTGTTTTAGATTGGTCTTTTTAGATGCCTCTTAAATTGCCGTTTAGGCGGTTTCTAGGAGGCAATATTTAGATAATCTGTATTACAGATATTATTCATTATCTTAGAAACTATTCCATTTCCTTTTTATGCCTGATTTTGCTATATTTTGTGTAATTTGTCACATGTTGCTTGTCTGCAACTCATTGTTGTTGCTTACTCTACAAACAGCAGCATTATATTTAAGGTAAAAAAAAAATGTAAATAAATAACACGAGTGAGTTTAGGTGCACACTTCATAACTGCAGAGCCAATCAGTAGTTTGTGATGAATTACGCCACAAAAGGAATTTTCCCTTCCAACCATAAACTCTCTCTCTCTCTCTCTCTATCTCTCTCTCTCTCTCTTTGCAGAGCTGCGGAGGAAAGGGGAGGGGAGAAGCAACTCAGAATTGCCGCCACGTGCGCTCAAATCAAAATGCCTGCTTCGTTATAACAACTTTTCACGGATTGGTCCAGATACGAAACCCGGTATTTATATACGACATCTAATTGGTCGTCGTCTCCGAGCGCTCGTGAACACAGCTCAAAGCTCCCAGACAAGGGATTCTTGGGCGTCTAGTACTATGAGAAAGTAGTGCGCGGGGGAAACGATTATTTCGATTGTATTTTCCAATAAAAGTGCGACAAAAATCACAATACGTGCCAAGTATGTTCGTGTAAATGTGTGGCGAGTGAAAAGTGGCGAAGTTGAGCCGGAGTTAAGCGAGCGTGCCGACTTGTGTTGGTCGCGGAGGGATACCTCCATCCCACTGCGCGTCAAAATATTGGCTGAGGGAGACCGCGCCAAAGCTCAGACAGCGGCCACTCTTCGGGATAACAACACGCTGCGGAGGCCCTTTAAACTCACTCCACTGTTGATACGGACACCGCGCGCATCGGAGCGTCCGCTTGTGTGTATATCTCTCCAGAGGACTGCTTTTTTTTTTCTTCCCGTTCACCGTGCTTGAGTCGAGACTCAAAACAAACAAAAAAAGTCCGGTTTCATGCCGGTTTTTTGGGAGACTGTTTACGACTTCGAGGTCGTGAGACGACTTTAGACGGGGTGCGGTGCGGCGGAGCTGGCGCACTGCTGCTGGACTGGATACATCTCATCCGCTCGATAAGACGGTCCGCGTCCCCCGTTCACTCACCCGACACCCGCGCTCACGTCTCTCCCCGCTACTGCGTTTGTTCTGCGGAGCTCCACCGGGAGCGGACCGGGATCTAACAGGGTCTCCACCGGCTTCTTCGGCGTGAATATGTTGTTGTCAAAGTTTGGTTCATTTTCGCACATTTGCAACCCTTCAAGTATGGACCACCTACCCGTGAAGATACAGCTCCAGCCGGGTAAGTTGCCCTTACTGCCCTCCGCCTTAACACTGTGTTTAATAAACCAACTGTGGTTGAGAATCGTATATTTACTCGGATTGATCCATTTGGAGGAAGCTCGTAAAACAACCTGACCTCGCGCTCGAGCCGAGTGTTATTGCATCCCTCCTCCTTACCGTTCCTCCCTTTCACCTGCAGTTAAAGTGGAGAAGGAGCCTTTCGAGAAGGTCTACCAGGTGGGGTCCGTGCTGGGCAGCGGAGGCTTCGGGACGGTGTACGCCGGCAGCCGGATCTCCGATGGCGCACCGGTAAGGATCTGATACGGGGGGACCGGGGGTCTTGGTGTGTTTTGATCTCGCATGTGCCGCCATGAGAGCCGGGGGGGTCGCCCCTTGTTTCTCCGCACTATTCGATTTTTTTTTTTTTAAATTTTTTTTTGTTGATTTCTTTTATTTCAGGTTGCTGTGAAACATGTGGCGAAGGAGAGGGTGACCGAGTGGGGCACAAATGTAAGTAGTCATCCCCGATCTGTGTCTGTGTGCGGTTTGTTTTGGTCCCCCACCCCCCCACCCCCCTCCACGCCTGCTGCTGGGTGGGGGTGGGGGGTGTTTTGATACTAAAGCCAGACTGGCTTTGCATTCGCCTCAACGTATTTTAATAAACCCTACTTTTTTTATTTTTTTTGGGGTGGCACAGAACGGCTCCATGGTGCCTCTTGAGATCCTGCTGCTGAAGAAGGTCAGCTCCACGTTTCGCGGAGTTATCAAACTGCTGGACTACTACGAGCGCGCGGACGGCTGGCTCATCGTCATGGAGAGGCCGGAGCTCGTCAAGGACCTCTTCGACTTCATCACGGAGAAGGGCGCCCTGGACGAGGACACGGCCCGGGGCTTTTTCTGCCAGGTGCTGGAGGCGGTGCGACACTGCTACAGCTGCGGCGTGGTGCACCGGGACATCAAGGACGAGAACCTGCTGGTGGACCTGCGCACCGGGGAGCTCAAGCTCATTGACTTTGGCTCGGGGGCGATCCTCAAGGACACCGTGTACACCGACTTCGACGGTAAGCGGCCGCCACCTCGCCGCGCGTGCCATTAATAGCTCCTCTTATTATTATCATTATCAGTGCTCGATGCGCGGTATTTTTTATTTGTTTTGTTTTTTTTCATGTGGCGCGTGCGTGCGCGCGCGCATCCGTGTGGGCCGGGGTTGCGTTCGCCCTTGATGCTCCGCCGGTGCTATATTCAGACACGGAGGCGTTCACGAGGCTGTGACGCAGTGGTCTGCTTTTGGTCGAGGGTTTTCCTCGCCGAGGGTCTCGCGGCTCGTCATTTATTCCGGATGTAAAATCAATGCTGCCAAACGAAAAGCTCCAGTGTTTCTTTATTTTTTTAATTATTATTATTATTATTCTCGGGACGCGTTTGACGATCATTGTTGTGGATTCACATGTATGAGTCAGAGTTTTTGTCCTCGCAGGGGTTGTTTATTTTCCTTATCTGTGACTCATCCTCGTCATGTGAGATGGAGTGTACTTTTCTGTTTCCGGCTGTTATTCTGTTGGTAAAGCTTGAGTAAGAGTCATAGTTTGTGGGTATTAGGTCAGTGCCACGTAACATCTGTTTGTTGTGAAACCCGAGTCGTCGGTTCACGTGATGGGCTCACATTGCCTCCTTTTTTTTTTTTCTTTTTTTTTTTTGTGTTTGGTTTCCAAGTTCCTCCCTCCAGGAGGGAGGAGTGAGGGGGAAGGAAAAGAGAAGGAGGGAGGGAGGAGACGCAGGCAGGTCACCCAGTTTGTGTTTTGTGGCTAAAGGAAGATGGAAAGCATTTGTGCTATGACTCAGCCATTTTAGACACAGACACATTAATTATTTTTCTTTTCTTTTTTTTTTTTTTTTTTATACTCAGTCGCTCTGCTGTTCCCATATTTCAAGCACTGGTGCCCTCTAGATTCTTACAATGTGACACCCAACTTATGAAATGGCTCCTTTTTTCTTTTTTTTACACTGGTTCATACTATATTTACATATAATACAGACACGATCACCACTCACCTCCACACTTTTCTCTCTTTATTTTATTTTAGGTACAAGAGTGTACAGCCCACCAGAGTGGATCCGCTTCCACAGATACCATGGCCGCTCGGCGACGGTGTGGTCGCTAGGCGTGCTGCTGTACGACATGGTGTGTGGAGACATCCCCTTTGAGCAGGACGAGGAGATCCTCAGAGGGAGACTGTACTTCAGGAGACGGGTTTCAGCCGGTAAGTCCACCACAGCAACGCACACGTTGACGCTGTTGCCCTCTAGCCGCGGCAACCGGTACAGCCCCAGATCCGCCCCCTAGTCTGACTATATTATGAATCAGTTTACATCGGAGGAATGCCTCACAGCCATCGTGGGTTATCTTCTGGAATGGCTGGGTCGAGAGATTTATGATCACCAAAATGTAGATTTTCTTTTTATTTAAATTTTTAGCTGTTATGAATTTCCCCTGGTGCACTTTGTGTAACAGCCCCGGTTACCCAAGGGAGGTGAAAGAGGGCGTGTGCTCATATTGTACATCCATACACACGGAGTCCTGTGCGGTGCCCCCTCACAGCCTCTCATCCTGACACGGTCTCTGCCTCCTTCCCTCAGAGTGCCAGCAGCTGATCAAATGGTGCCTGGCCCTGCGGCCCTCAGACCGGCCCACCCTGGAGCAGATTTGCGACCACCCCTGGATGCGGGAGACGACGACGACGGCAACGACGACGGAGTCCCCCAAGTCGCAAGAGGAGCCGCCCGCCAGCGAGATCCGCCTCAGGACCATCGACACAGACTCTTCGTCAAGCACGAGCTCGAGCAAGGAGAGCCTCTGAGGGGCGGCTCTGATGGACCGAAAAGACTTTCTGGGGAGGGGAGGGGGTTTGGATGGAAGGGAGGGGTGGGGAGGACGTGGACACAAGGCCGGCAGCCCAACTGGCCCATCAGCAGCTGGGCACTTGTCACAGCTGGTCCGGCAAGAAAAATGTACTTTACTTTTCCTCTTTTGTAGGGAATTTCTAATTTATTACTATTTGTTCTTCCTTATCTTATTTTACCCCATTCCCTTTTTTTTTTCCCCCCCTTATTTTTCCAGTTAATTATACTCGTTTCCTAATCGGGAACATTTTTTCTGTTTGGGTGGTCTTACCAGCACTATTTATTTCCCCCCCCCTTTTTAACTTTTTATTTTACCCGTTTTGTTACTAGGCTGGTATATGCAGCTGGCAAGGCCCTCCTATTCAGACATGGCTGCTCTCATAGAGCTTGGAGAAAACGTTTTTATTTAAATGTTTTTGATTTTGATTTTGTAGTGCCTTTTTTTGGAAAGCTGCTTTTCTCGGACAGGGGGGCGGGGGCTTTCGTCAACAACTCTGTTTTTTGGGATTTTGCCCATGGCCTGGTGGCTGAGTTGCCTCTGCTGTGATGGAAGGAGGATGGGAGTTAGGCAGTTTTTAAATATTTTTTCTAAATATTTTTTCCCTCTCCATCACTGTAAGCCAACCAGCCCCATGCCAAGGGGCTAAGATAGCATTCGATCGGAGAGAAGGAGGTGGGGGCTCTTCCTGACAATGGAATACTTGAAAAACACTCGACTCAACTCTGTGTCGCTCTCTTTAACGCTGCTCACTCACTCTATAGCCTGAACAGGTGTTTGGAAACTGGATCCTGTCTTTTCTGAATGTCTACAAAATGTCAACACACACACCTACCCCCCACCCCACCTTTTCCTCCCCCTCTTCGCCCCCCAACCCCCCCCACCCCCCCCCCGTGCCTGTTGCGGGGTGTTTGGCCCTCCTTGACTTTTTTTTATTTTTGGCTCCTGCCATCTCACTGCTTGACACTACATGGCCCCTGCCCCTGGCCTCCCTCAGGGTTTGGGGTGTGAAATGCACAATCAATGCAATATTCATGGACTCAATTATGTATTTTTTTCTTTTTTTTCTTTTTTTTCTTTTTTTTTTCAACAAATATTGTACAACCTGTTTTTTTTTGTTTTTTTTGTGTACATTTTTTTGCCCTCCCCGTTTGCATTTAATTTATTTGTAAACATGTAGACATTCCACACTCTGTGGCTATTTATTTATTTATTGTCTATGCTTAAAATCCCCTCTAAATTTTGCATATCCTACTTGGCCTTTGGTTTGCATTCCTATAACTTATTTTTACATTTCAACGTGTTTTTTTTCTTTCTTTTTTTTTCTTTTTTTTGTTGTTTTTGAGATGTGGAGGATGCACTGAAGCAGTTGTCGATGTAAAGCAGAATAAAACAAGTTTACTTAAATTTGAAAAGAGCATTTGAATGTTATTTAACTACTTTACAAAAAGTCTTTTGGTAATGTTGAATGGCTAACTTATCGGAGAAATCCATCTGGTTTCTGTACTGTCAATTTTGAGTTCAACGGAAAGCTAAACAACGGGTGGAGCAGCTTTCGAAGTTGTCACTTAGCCTCATATTGGAGACCTTTTCAGTTCAGCTGTGTGACTTGTGGCTGTGAAGGATGGATATTGCTATTTTTTGATACAAAAGTTTCAATTAAACTCCCATTTTTATGTACAGAAATACGTCTGGTGTCTCTCTCGTTGCAAATGTTTATATAGCAAGCGTATAGCAAGAGTTTTAAGGTTCATGGGGTGGGGGGGCGGGAAACGTGTTTACCTCAGATTTAAGAGACATTGCACCACACGTAGGCCTAACGGTTTGTAAATGAAGCATCAACACCTTGCGCACACGTTAATGAAACCCTCAGCCAATATTGTTCTTACCAGCGTTCCCATAGGAGGCTAATACTGCATGTTCAATATCGCACTCTGTTCATTTACACCCGTCTCTAGAAATAACATTTAGACCACGTGACATGACTGAGTAGAAACGGAGGAGCCCATTAGCTGGATGACAATCCGCAGCAACCACAGGGCTAATAAGAGACAGATGTGTCTCGAGGGGGGGGGCATGACGGAGGAAGAGAGAGATCATGGACGTTATGCACCGTCACACACACACGTGCAGCCTTTAAAATATAACAAATCGAGCCTCTTGCTCGCCTACCGGTGGCACGATGACACACTTCATTCTGTCCGTGGCTGCAGTAAGGCCATACGAATAACAGGCTGCTGACACTGCTGTGCCTGTGCATGTGTATACACTGTTTAGTGTGTGTGAGGGGTTTCCATTTTTTTTTTTTGTCTGGGGAGGTGCTGCCCCCTCTGGTGAGTCAGGTCCATTATCTCCTGTAGTACTTCTTTCCAATTGTTGAACCAATTGCTATTGATTCCTTCTGTAGAGATCACGATCACGTGGAGGCTGTAGTGGTGATCATTTTTTTTTTTTTTTTTTTACAAGACATAAGTAGGTAATTTGGGACGACAGAAACCTGAACCACACTTTTGTCTAACAGAAGTCATACCATTAGCTCATCCAGACACCTACACATGTTAAATGATACTTTACCGGCTGCTTCCAATTCCACCGGAGTGGAGACATATGCACACGGGAGGACTTCATACGACCCGACGGTCATTAGATCTTCTCAGAGATATAATTCATCATGAAGAGATTGATTTGTGTGCCTGGGAGTAGACTTAATTTTCTTTAATTGCCCTTTGGAATTTTCATCTTGATACATGGAGCGGGCAAGTTAAGACTTTTAAAGCAGCGAGTATTACTCTGACTGTGTTCTAGGGGAGCTTGAATTGAAACTATAGCTTTATTCCAACGCCATGTGAGATAAAATAATGCATGTCATCGCTTATGCAAACAAATTTTATTTTGTGTGAATGTAAATTGAGAGCTGAAATTTTACTTTAAAGGAACAGTTGGACATTTGGGGTAGTACACTTATTTTTATTTTTTTATGTGGAGTTCCATGAGAAGATGGCTACCTCTCTCTTATCTGAATATGTAGCTGGAGCCAAACAAAAAAGAAAATTTGTCCCTCTGCTTTCAGTTCGGGAATAGGGAAATACTACAGCCTCCTTTAATCAACCTAAAACTTAATTTCTTACAAGCACCCCTGCGCCACCCTGTAATGAAACACAGAGCTATAAATGATCGCTGGTGTCAGACTCGGTACGTTGACAGCTGTGTTTCTATATGCGTCCCCGATAATCCTCTATTGTCTTCGTGTCTCCAGGCTTTTTAACATGCAAATGACCGGCAACTTGTCTTCATCAGAATCCCTTCTGCTCAGACCGAAGACCATGGCGAGGTCTCATCCTCTCTCTCACCGTGAAATCCTCATTAAACGTAGCGGGGCGAATGCCACGCTGTTGTCTCTTTGAGTTGAAGTCTGATCCCACAGGCTGGTTAATATCATCCATCACTGACACTTAGCTCGACTGCATGAAGATCCCGCCGCTTTGTAGTGATCCATTAAAAGATCAAATGGTGTGAGTTAAGGGGGTCATTTGTGTCCAAAACATCTCCGAGAAAACTTCTTGACTTTAAATTGATCGGCACATCTTAAGATCCAGTGAGGTAACGTATTAAAAGAAGTGGCGTTCAATTTACCAGCATTAATATTTCTCCTCACTGGTAACTTTTTTTCTTATTGTAATTTTGTTACTTATTTGACTTTTTTTGTGTGTGGCAAAAGCTAACATTTAAAAGCTAACATTTAAAGGAATAGCTATCATGTCTGCACACTACAAAGAAAAGCGAGCCTGTAAAAAGATATGTGAAATCCTGCTTCTCTAAAACTCACTCATTAACATGTTGTATTTTTATTTGTTTAAATCATACGAGTCTACCTGTTTCCAGTGTTTATCCTAATCTAAGCCAATAGGCTGTTGGCTCTATCAACTCCAATGGGACAGATTATTTTGCTCATTACTCACCAAAGTAAATATTGGACCCATTTTTCATAAGCCACATATCTTCCGCACATCCTGACGCTAGAAATTGTATTCTTTGAACACACAAATCAGGAGAAAATTTACTTTGTTCGAGGTCATTCTCTGTCTCAGCAACACACTTTAACAATATCTGGCAACTAACTTTCGTGAACGCCTTAGCTAACCAATTGTTGTAATGCTAAATATGGCTGCCGTCTGTGTAAATATCTAACGTTAGCAAGAGATTACGCAAATACAACCCAATTTGCTTTCATCCATTCATCCATGACCACGCCCACTTCGGAGACAGGAAGTGTAAACCATTTAAAAACTATTTGGGGAGCTTGTAATGAGTCGTCTTTGTTAAAGAGTCTCTGGTGGCATCAATCTTCTAATCCAAGTCCAAGAAAACGAACAAGTGTGTTTCCCATAAATCAAACTTTTTCGTTAGCTAACATCCAGTCACAGTGTAATTATGCAGCCTCTTTAAAATGTGGATCTGTGAAACAAGCATCAGTGGTGCGAGACTGTTCTGGTTAGGTGGCAAGTTGGAGGCGTAAGGAAACAATTCTGTTGGAGGTAGTTGTTGATCTGAGGAGGTGGGGGGTTCTTAGTTATGACTTGTGATTGTATATTTAAAGCATGTACATTTTGAACGTAAAGCCCTCATCTGAAGCTGCGGCACAGAACTCTCCTCTCTCGCTACTCTCTGAACAAAAGTGCTGGCACGTTGCGGCTGTCGGCGGTGGACCGTCGGAGGTGACAGCTCGACAGACACAGAAGAAGATGCCAGATGGACTCTGGGGGCCTCGAGGGGCCCCGATGGCCACAGATGGGTGGGTGGGTGGCACCCACACAGGCAGGGTGGCACCCACACAGGCAGCACAGGCGCCAGCGCCAGCACCTAGACACGGAAAAGAAGAGCGAGATCACACCACCAGTGATACTACACTTCGCGTGTGTGTGTGTGCGTGTGTGTCCAACGGGTCTGACCCTTTGAAGACGGACATTGATATGCATGCGTTTGCATAAGGGCATGCTGTTGAATTGCATGCGCACGTAAGCGCTCGTGTTGCAGTGCTGGATGTCTCTGGGCGCCAGTCTGTGAATGCTCTCACGCACAAATGCACTGCAGAAAACAAGATATATATTGAATGAAATATGTGCCAGTCTGTCTGCTCCTCTCCATCACGCGGACGTGACTGTTTTTCACCTACTTCTTGTATAGTTGCTTGAAGTACTTTTTATATAATATCGTAAAGTATCTTTTTCTCCGCTAAAGAAGCAGGATTTGTCTCGTTAGCCGTTGCGTAACTGCATATTAAAAAAGTGTTTTGATACGGTACGTTTTCTAATTCACGGCTTCATTTTGATTGGTTTGAAACAGTAATATAAATGGGATTAACGTAAATGTCACACATTTATTTTGGGTGCGGTGAAACATCAAAAACGTGATGTTGTAGGGCATGCATTCGAAAAAATATGTCCTTCGCCGTAAGCAATGTTTACGCGCTGGTGTTGTGTAGGTGTCTTTGTTGTTGGCCCTCGGGGTTGCAGGATGCCTGACTGCCCACTCTGGAGGCCTCCTGCTCTCTGTTACCCAGAGCAGAGCCTCCGCAGGGACTTTCCACTGGTCTGGCTCAGCGTTCATTAAACACTGCGCCGCTGCCAGAGAGGAGAAGGCTACCTGGCGGGCCCGTCTGGTGGGAACCTGCTGCCGTCACCGGGCGCCGTGAAGGAACTCATTGTTCTGAATCGACGGCACACACTGTACTCACATAAGAGCACAGTGCGTTTTAGGATACTCAGAAAGAAGCACGCGGAGGCACCAGACAGGCAAATATACACACGGTTGTACCAGGACACGACACACACACACACACACACACACACACACTCATGCACAAACAGATCCCTGAGATTAGACAGAAGCAGGGCTACAAAGCCTTGGTGGCTGCTGCTGTTGCCAAGCTCCCAAACAACAACATCAACAACAACACATCTCGGCAGGTGAACCGGGGCGACTGCAACAGCTTAATAGTCCCCAGTCAGAACGATTTGTCCATCATGTCTTATTATGAGAGGCAGAAAAGTGGTCTGGAAGGCGGAGATGAGACGGTTGAGGGAAACAAAAGAAAGTGCGGTGGAAGATGAGAAGAAAGGCGGGATTAGAGGGGATGAAAGTGTGTGAGAGTATTTTGTGCAGAGAAGGAGAGAAAGAGATAGAGATCTTAATCATGACTGCCTTTTGAAAACCTTGGAATGCGATCAAAGGCCTCATTGACCTGGTGCTCAGTTTGCCCTGTGGCTGTTATCTGTTCCTCCTGCATTATGACAACAGTATGTTGCGTAAATATTAGTACAAACACAACAATCTCCTGTAGCGCAGCAGCAGATTGTTCCTTTTTCTCCATTCCCCCCATTGATATGTTGCCATGAGAAACGTATACGGTTAAAGGGAATTAACCGAAGAGAAATGATATCAGCGTATCGTGGTGTGATGAGAAAAGCCTTTTTTTCTCGATCTAATGACAGTTTGTGAGATGATTCTAATATGCAATCATTCCACGAACCCTTTCGGCATGTTTCACTTGTTGTTTATGAAACTATTGATCTATGCTGGAGTACTGCCCTGGATTTGCTATGTGGTTAAGATCTGAGAACTACATCTTTACACAGGGTCCCTCTTCAAGTCAAGGACTGGAAATCAGGTAACAAACCCACCTTGAGGTCCCTGTCTTGTCAGTTGATGGGGTGTTTTAATATCTGCTGTTACAACAACTGTTGGATGGATCGCCATGACAGTTTGTTCATTCACGATTCCCGGGCAATGTATCATTATGACTTTGGTGATCCCTTGACTTTTCCTCTCGCGCCAACATTGTTTTTATTTATCTTGTGAAATATCTCGAGACATTTTATGGTCCCTAGAAAATGAACTCCAATATCTTTTGTGACTGGACGTTTACCTCTCACGCCACATAGAGGTTCGTAGTTTTAAGCGAAATGTCCTGACAGCTATCGGATGGATCAGGAGGAAATTCTCGTGTCACCCTTTGCAGATTCCTTAACTCTCCATATAGCGCCGTCATCAGGGTAGCATTTCAATTTGTTCAATACTTTTTGGTTTGCCACCAAATACCTGCATAACTGATGTCCCGTCCAACCTCAGCAGTCAATTGGCTGATACGGGAGGGTCATCAGCTGATGAGGCTCATCTGGGCCTTCCAGCTATAAAAGCTGGCCCATGTGTTCACTTTCCCTCCCTACAGCTCACATCCACTCAGCTTTACTTGCTTTTGGCTCAGACCTTCAGCGCCACCATAGCTCATTAGCCATTGCACTGCTTCCTTTGGCTATTTGGCTGATCTACACACTCAAAGAGCTTCGGGAGGGTTTAACAAGTTCAACGATGTTAAATACTGGAGCGTGAACATGAAAATCATTCAAACTGGAGTTAGTCAGTTTTCACACGGTGACACTGATATGTTGTGCTAGTAAGGAGGCCCGGCGACTCAGTGGTTAACGCTGTGGACACACAGCAAGATGTTTCCAGCTCCTTTGGCTCTGTCCGCTCCGTGACGAGTTTTCAACCTTTCACTTGGTGCTCAGGTTTCTATCCCACAACCCAAAGACGTCCAGGTGAAGTGTAGCGGAACGAAAAGAGAGCCCAGCGATGGGTGGCGACCAGACCGGAGTGTTTCCCTTTGGCACAATGCATGGTGGGATAGGCTCCAACCCCCTGTGCCCTTATAATAAACAGGTGAAGAGAGGGAATGACTGAATGTTCTCATGGTTGAGAGCACTGCAGGACTCCCTGTCAGTCAGCTTTTGTTACAGGACCTCGGCTCTCAAGCGTTTCCTTGAAGTCAAGTCCAAAAGTGAATTGGCCGAGAGAGCGCAGATCTGTGGTAGTGTGAAAAATGGATGAGTGACTTTACTCTAAGGTGTCTTTTCGCTCTTTCGTAGGATCTCTGGTGTCGGCCGTTTTTGGTTTGCTTTCTTTGCGCAGGGCACTGAGGGCACAAGGGGTTTCAAAGTTCAGGAGGGAACCAGAGACGTGCACAACTGGAATGTAGCATTACTAAGCCAATTGTTTAAAGCCGCTCTAATCAATGGTTTCAGTTTAAGAGATGAATGGGACCTTCTTTTTGCAGCTCCAAAACCCATTTTTAACTAACGTCTCATTCAGCACAGATATCCATGTGTACCCAGTGCTGTAGATGGTGTTCATCAGCCAGGAACAGCACATTCAGTCCATCAGCTGTGGGGTCGCGAACCCAAAACAACAAGCTAAAAGGCGCTAAATGCTCTGTAGAGCTGAGAGGAACTGCAGAGTTGGGCGCTACTTCTGTGGGTAGGTTCCTGTCAGTGATACCTTGTACATTACATATAATTGTTTGATCAATTGTTCATAACAAAAATATTGCAGTTCTAGTAGAAGAAAATCAAATACACTGACAGGAGGAGACAGAATGAGACTTACAGGTATCTCTCCCTCCAATGGGTTACAGAAAGAGAAGACCAGTGTGTTTAGGCCGACATCGCATGAAGTATTTTTGTTATGACTCACAACTCTTGTATACTACAATCAAGCTAAATTCATCACTTACCTTCAAGCTGATGTTTTTTTTTCCCCCTGCATTACCTCAACACTGAATTTGAAAGCTTTGACGAGACAAGACAGTCATTTCACATTTCAAATTCCTTCAAAATAAGACTCACTCTTCCATGACCCACATCTGGGCCCAGACTGTCTCCGTTAAGGCAAACAATCCGAAGACCAGCGCACACTAAAAGGGGTTATATCAGAGCAATAAAAACAAATCCACTTCCCTTTTATTTCAACTGTGTAAATATCATGACGCGGTAGACAGACACAGTTTATATAAGCGGGGCTTCGATTACAAGCTGTGAGAATGGAAGGGCACTCAGCCTCCCATTCAGGACTGTCACGAAAAGCTGCCGCGTCTCCTCTAGGATGATGATTAAAGGGCGCATGGTTGCCACAGGTATGTAACAACCACTTGGGGCTGAGCGGAGCTCCCCTCATGCTACCAGGAATGTATGGGAGCTGCACGGAGAGGGGAGAAAACTACCACTGTGTGGGGAAAACACGGCCCCTCCTCCGGGCTTCGCGCTCAGCCACATTCAGTAGGTGCACCATCGTGGCTGCACTTTCGCCGCTCGTCCGGCCTGAGAATGTACGGCTTGGGAGGATCCTGGGAATAAGTGGGAGCTGAGAGGAGAGACTTATGGGCGTTGTTTCCCTTTCTAAGAAGTGAGCATGCTGAGAAATGAAACTGAGAGCTGCCTGATGTCGCCTGTAATAACCAAGTGCAGATTGTCTTGATGACTGAAGAAACGTTCGCCATTTAAAACAGACATCCTTTCATTATGACTGATAGCACACTGGCAACACACTCCACTGTTCAGTTCACATAATCACATAGATCCTGGTTGGAGCATCACGTTTACACCATAGAATGTAAGTAAGAAGTGGCCGTAGTCACCTTGATGTCACCCATGGGTTTGAGCACTACAGTTTTGAGGCCTCGAGTTCGTCATTTTGGCCGTCGCCATCTTGGTTTTTGGAATCAGAATTAACATGAGAGGGTGGACTATTTTTCGGCAACTTTTGTGTTACAATTAATTTCATGAACTGAAAACACACTGTGAAAGGGTGAAAGTTCTAAGACGAAAACACAGACACTCCCAGACAACGCCGTGGTGACCTGTAAATCACAAGATAGCCACGCCCCTAAAGCATACCTTGCTTTATGGTCTATATGACTCTTAATGGAACTATCATTTACTAAATGAACATCATGCTGTATTGACTAGACTTGAAGCTAGCGATTCAGACCATAAACTCATGTTGACAAGTCAAGCTAGAAGTAGGGTCATTTTCTCATAGACTTTTATACAATCTGACTTATTCTTCGCCGCCTGATGGCCACTGTTGGGTTCCAAACCCACAACCTTCTTGGTGCTGGAAAAAGTGTCCCTGTCTGCATTCAAACCCAATCCAACATGATCTGACATACAGACATGATGCACCACATTATATTATAATGCCTGTGTGTTGGCCGGCCTGGGAAACTGAAGTTGTCCTCGACTTCATAATGCATTAAATTCAATTTAGTTGAGACGAGCGTGCAAACAGGACAAGAGCGTTGATGTGTGCAGCTTTTAAGCGGCAAATTAACTCTTCAACTGTAATATGTTAGAGGAAAGATTTGAAAAGATGAGACAAGAAACCCAGGAAAGAAATCTGGAAACGAGTATCACTCCTCATGGTAGCAGTGTGTGTGTGTGTGTGTGGTTATGACCCAGTTAGCCGAGGCCCATGTTTCCAGATGGTTGTGTCACCGCTCCACTACTGGTCTCTGCTTCCGGGAGCTCTCTCTCTCTCTGGCCCTAACTAATACCACGGATTCAGCGCTCTGTCTTGCACTGGATTGATGGGTAACATCAATGTTAAATCAACGTAACCTTATCTCGAAATTGTTATTCTTTCTAATTTTTTCTTTGGGCCGGAAAATATTTGCTTTAAAATCAACGTATGCCTCGTCAACTGTAAATCTCAAATAAATCAAACTTAATAGACAATGTTAGTGTTTTAATCAGTATAATAAGATGGATATTTTTAGAATCACTTCGAGTAGAGAGATGGGTTGAGAGTCAGCATCTCTGGAAAACAAAATCCGTAATTAACTCAATTTTTAAGTATACCTTTTCATATTGAGTGAAAAATATCTGAAGCAAGTTTTCCCCAAGCGTTTTGAATGAAACGTTTATATGTTTTTTTATTATTGTTGTACTGCACTGATCTCCGTTGCCATAAACACATTGCCACAACCGTTTGCCCCCATTGCTTTGTTCAAGGTTGCTGTGTTCACTCAAGGTGTGACTCAGCATTTTTTGTATGTCAACATCAGACTCGCTTCCTCCTAGTAAATAAAGCAGTTCCTCATGGAGCAGCTCTGGAACAGTGTGACCTCAATGCAGTGCCAGCGCGTTTCTATCCTGTTCATCTCAACCTGCTTCTCTCTGGTTTTGGGTCGTCTCACCTTTCCCACTCTGTCCTCCTTTTTCCCTCTTCTTGTGCATCAACTCTTTTTTACTCATTTGCCCTCCATCCTTTCCTCCCTTTCTCTTTTCCTTTCCTTTCTCCTTCTTCTGCACACAGTGTTTTTTCCCTGCTCGAGTTTCTTCTCGTCTCTTGTGTTTACTTGCAGCTCAAGTCTTCTATTCCTCCTTGTCATCCTCTTCCTCATCCACCTGCTTTTCCTCGACTCCTTTCTTCACTCCTCCTCCCCCTTGTTTACCTGTAGCTCCGTAACCACGGCGATGGCCACGGTTGTCACAGTGATCGTGTTACAACTAGGACAGCCAGTTCCGAGAGAGGGGAAACAAGGGATTCCCAATAATAAGCCACTATTGTTCCCAAAAGGCTCTCTCCCTCGGTGCTACTCCCCTCCCGTAACATGACACCAGATGCAAACTTGTACATGAAGGCACAAATATGTACACACACACAGAAACACACACACACACACACTCACTCACAAACAACTACACAAACAGGTACATGCTGTATAGTGTGTGCACTCACGCAGCATCACATGCAGTACCAAGGAGGTTACAGGTAAATGGGATTTAATATTTACCAGTAGTGAGGACTTACAATTACAATACAATTAACTCAACTAATTAAAAAGGAACTGTAGTGGTCATTTGTCAGTTAACTAAAAAAAAAAAATGTAAATCAAAGGGCCACTGATGCACCATGGGTTTGTGGTTTCACGCAGGCAAAAGAAAGGCTTTTTCCACAGGATTCCGATTTTTCTTGTAATTTATTTCACAAACAAAACAAAACAAAAGAACAAAATAACTCCTAATGCTGCTTCTCCTGCACTGGTAAAAAAAAAAAAAACATGAGCCCACCCAGATGCATTCTGGTCCTACACCTGCCTGCTCCTATAAACCCAGGTGCCCACAGCGTCAAAACTAAACAAAAAAATATATATATCAAAAGAAAAAGCTATCCTAATACATCAAAAAAATCAACCTAAACAAGCAAACACCCAGACTAACCAAACAATACTACTTGTGAACAAAAACATCCAAATACCAACATCAATAAAATAGCTCCAACAGGAACTATGTATGGTTTCACTCGTTAAACTCCTTCAAATATGTCATTTAGGCTTAAAAAAAAGTAATGATATCTTGACTTTTAGTCCCGTGTATGGCTCCAGTTAAAACATGCTGGATCTTGCAATACCCAAAATGCAACTCACTCTCCCTCCCTATTAAATGTAGCCTGAAAATCTGAACGAATTACAGGAACGGCACAGAATCTGTGGTCGTGGGAGCTAGGAGCAGTTAACTTAACGTGTTTATAACCTATAGTCTGACTCACCAGACTAACCAATTTACAACAATCACCATTTTTCTGTTGCCTTTTTTCTTTTTTGTTTTAATGAATGTAGCTAGCTTGGAAGACAGCCTGCAGTGGGCCCAGCACCAGATCTATTTAAGTTGCTGAACAAACCAGAGATGTGGAAAGAGATCCAGCTCTGTTCAGTGCCTTTTGTCTTTATTTTGTCAGACTTTGAAAAAGCTCCTCCAGTGCCACAGAAGACTTTAATCAAACTAAGTGCATTATATCCTGTGCGATGAAGGATCCCCCCTCCACCCTCCCCCCCTCCTCGAGAAAGGCCGAGCATGACATGTCAAGTTTAGGACGGCAAAAGACAAACGTTTGACTTAGTTGCGACAAGGAAGCGCGCTGCCGCTGCACGGTGAACGCCCTGTCGTCACAAATGTGTGCGTGAAGGAGCAAAGGTAGAGGTTGTCTTATGAAACTAAAAGCGCAGGCGAGCACGAATTCCCACCGGCTCTTTCCCTGCAACGCGGGGTACCACAGGAAGCCGAGCCGGGGAAAGCAAACGCTTTAGTTCTTACAGGAAAACGAGTGAGTGCAATGCAGTATAACCTGCAGCAGGGAACTCAGATGCTGTGCGAACAGAACTAGGTCACATCCAGCATCATAACACGCAACAGCAAAAGTGGAGCTACGTTGGAGCAGCGAGGCCACTGATTACGGCCTACTTTCCTCCTCTTTCTGCAACCTTGCTGTTTGTACCTGAAAGTTACACGGCACGCAAAAGAGGTTTGACACAGAAGGTGTGGTCCAACCATACTTTGAACAATGACGCAAAAAAAAAAACAAAAAAAAAAACGGTGTGTTTTAGCAAATCATTTTGATCAAATTTGTGTTTCTTTCATAAGATGGATGTTTAGAACGGGTTCTCGTCTTCAATCCAGAAGATGTTGAGCACGCAATGAAGTGAAAGCCGGTGGATCAATGCAGCCCTGGATGTTGCATTCCGCTTGGAGGTCGAGTGGGAGCCCGTAAACTCAAAATAACTTCCTACAAACCACCTTGCTCTTCTCTGCCAAACAGGAGGGAGAAACAAACAGAAACACAAGAAAACTGGAAGCCAACCAAAAGAGAGAGAGAGAGAGAGAGAGAGAGAGAGAGAGAGGGAGAGATGTACTGATGTGGGCGTTCAGGTGGATGGCGAAGGTCCCAGGACACTTTGTCACGAGCGATGATGCTGCCAAGAACGTGGACACTCCCGGAACTTCATTTCTTTTTTTTTTTTGTTGAGGTAAACAAGGAAGCAAGCAGCCCATTAGCTTAGCGGCTAAGAGAGTGCTTTAATCGAGTGGTGTGGCGCTCACAGCGGAGGATTGTTTCCGCTCCACTGGCTTTCATGCTAGATTTCCAACTTAAGAGTCCAGCATCACGGCAGCATCACTTCACTGAGTTCAGTGTGAGCAAAAAAAAATAAAAAAATAAAAAAAAAACTAATGCAAGTGTGGTGGATATGAAAGCCACTTTCCCCTTCAACCGTGCAGTGTGTTTGATTGTTCTTATGTCGGTTCATTCATGCGCATGTTTGCCTTCTCTCTATTTGCTCCTGATTATCGCCGAGGACCCTCTATGATGTCACCAGCACACCCTGTCTGTCAATATGAAAGGTTACGCATGTCAAGAATGCCATCTGTTTTTGTGTTTGATCTATTTTTAGAGCCTGTTACATCATTACCACACGGAAACAGTGACTTGTCCAAACTGGATATGTTTTTCTGAGCATGTGCACATTAATATCTCTTTTATGGCTGTTATCACTGCAAGGAAAGCTCATACAAGTCAAGTAAATTTGGGACTTTGTAGGGACTTTCCAACTTTGTCTCTGTATGGAATCATACTTTATGAAGATACTGTGTGGAGTTTATGACCTCTAATCGGGCAATGTTTATATGTATGTAAACATGACTTGTTTTGTATGGAAGAAGACTGCAGTGGATTCAAGGAAATAACTGATTAAGACTTGAAAAAAATGTCAGTGATAACTCAACAACATGCAAGAATCTGAGTGACAGGTGACAGAAATACCTCACCATGTCTATGAAAGTTGGACCAAACATGTTGGCATATCAAAAATGTGCAATGTGTCACCAGCATTTTAAATATGTTGCATTTTGAATCTGTAAATATCTTCCAAAACGACCAGCTTTTTGGATGGAAAATGACGTGTGAATGTAAGATGGAGAAAAATATCAAGTTTTAAAGGTCTAGTTTAGGTATTTTTGGTAAATACACACATTCTCATTTTTGCAGCTACAGACGACAAGACTCCAGGTTCTGATTCTGTACTTACAGTAGAGCACAGACGTGAGAGGGGCATCGACCTCGTCATCTAACTAAACAAGAACCTAAATAAGCTTATTTTCCCACCGTGGATCTGCATTAGGCCAAGCGATCGTGATGCTGGTGCATGGGGATGACTTTTATTTTGAGAGACAAAAGTCATCAAATATGATTACCATTGTGGGATAATATAATGTGACAGCTGGGGAACTTGTTGTCAACTCTCTCTTGTCACAATATGGGATTTCATTCCCTGCGCGCGGCGTCCCACAGCTACGATTTCAGATATTAGGACAATATTAAGAAGTCAGACTAAACCAGCTCTGAGTCCTTTTTTTCTTTACTTTGCGTTCCGGCTCCGAGTGAGTGACATCATTCCTGGTCAACCGTTGGTGACTTTGGTATGCAAAGAGCCAGCTGTCCCGGTGACATCACGGTCGAGGCAAATTTTGTGTGCGTGTGTTCATTTCTGTTGACGTTGGAGTCCCGCTCGCATTTTCCTGCATTCCCTTGTCACCGTCAAGCAAGTACACACACACACACACACACACACACACACACACACACACACACGAGGACTTATCCTCACCCACGCAACTGTGCGTGCACTCACATACATGCACGCACACACCCTGCGTTTTTCTCCTTTGTCTCTCCTCCATGTGATATTCCACATGAACTCTTAAAAAAAGCTTCACAGCGGGATGATTACACATGATGTGACAGCATGGATCGTGCTGGTTACTGAAGCGGAGAGGACAAATGCGAGGCATGGTTGAAGAGAATGGAAGAAAAAAAAACACTGCTCAGCAACTTTATTACTCTGAGTCGGGAGTATTAAAAATCCTGATATATTCAAAACCTATATATATACATGTATCTATGTGAAGTCAGCCAATCCCAGCCTGCCCGGCGGCTGAGGAGGATGCTTACCCAGCAGGCTTTGGGGGTTCAGTGGTCGGACACGGCACAAACGCAGGTCACAAGGAGCTTGAGGGAAAAAGGATATCTACTTAGCGCACATATGCACAGTCCTACATACGTATGCATATATGCATTTTATCTTATTATCTAGCCTGTTCAGGTTTAATATATTTCTTTGAACATCATGCACCCAAGCGAGACTTAAGCCCAGTGATATAGTGCAGTGGTTTTCCTAGGAGAGGATTTAAAGCGCATATTTAAGATGAGGCATGGAGGTGAATATGGAAAATGAAAAAAAAAAAAGAAAATGTATTGTCTGGCTGGTTCGATGATGTTGTGGTGTGACCATGTTGTGGCCTTTATCTGGGAGAATACACGCAGGGTGCTCTATTACCCAACGAGGGGCATGAATAGTGTCCCAGTTATCTTTTAGGACGAGGTATGTTTCATGGGTTTTATTGTACTGACTGTGTGACAGTTTTTTTTTGCAGTATCTTGCAAAAAGTAAAAAAGTCTGCATTGGAACAAAAAATAATTGTCGTTATCAAAAGTACTTCATAACAAATGAGACTTTTCTAGTATGCCTTTTTCACAGTTGTAAAGGAAATTAAAGCGATCCTTCAACATGATGGGAAAGTACACATTCTTAATCGTGAGTCACTCTTTTGACCAAAACACCAGCAGACCGCGGAAAACTTGTTGTTCGGCAGACCTTCAATAACGTCCACATTTTATCCCAAAGTTTGTCGTCAGCTAGAGCTGCGTTCAGGATAGAGAATCCACAACCTTTGCAGAAGTGCAACGTTATTTCCCCGTCCCTGTGTGGAGGCGGAGTTACAGAGATGGATATCGGGCTCAAGGTCGAACCATCCGCATGGCTGGAGAACACTTCTGCAATTTGGGTGGCCCAACCCGTTACTTCTGTGCCATCGGTCACAAGAAAGAAAAAAATAAATCTTTTTTATCAATTTTTTAACATTGTTCTAATTGTGTTTAATGTTAGGCACATCGTTTGGGCCAAAGGCACAGAGATGCCCTCATGTGACTTTGTTTGTGTGTTTGTGTGTGTGTGTGTGTGTGTGTGTGTGTCCATGCAGACAGGTATGATGCAGGGGAAAGAACAAGTGTGCGTACGGACCGAAAACAATATCTGGTTTCCACACGTATCTGCTCGAACGCGAGCAGATACGTGTGTGTGTGTGTTTTTCTGCGTGCTTGTGTGCGCTCCGTCTCTTACGCTTTAATGAGTCATGACTTGAGTGCTGCTCATGCTCACTAAAATTAGAGTTTTCGTCATCTGACCAGTGAACTGCTCAGCACTGCTTAATTATTCAAGACCTGGAAAAAGGCTGAGGACTGCCATTCTCTCTCTCTCTCTCTCTTTCTCTCCCCCCCCCCCTACTACCCCCCCTCCCCCCCCCACACCACTTGCTGTGCTTTGTTTCCAGGATGTGAAGTGAAAGAAAGCCCCTGTGTCACCCCTGAGTGCATGTCACTGTGTCATTCACCGCTGCAGGATGATAATAATATCTTCTCGGCTTTTCCTCTAATCACGCTCCCTGTGTGCATCCGCATTCACGCTGTTCGTGAATAACATCCATTGTCAGAGGAACACACACACACACACACACACACACACATACACACACACACACACACACACACACAGTCTCTTATTTCCCCCTAAAGCCTAAAGTTGAGTGTAATGTTATGCTATTAAACAGATGACTCTTGCTTTTCACAAAGCATTTATTAAATCGTATTTCTGATCCTATCTGGAAGCCCTTTGTATAATATATATTTTTGGTTTCTGGTGAGGATGGTTTTCTTTTTTCTGGGCACACGTTCATATCCTGCTGTCTGATATTGAAATAAAATCTGGCAATATTCTAGATTTTATTTATCATCAACAAATCCCTTGAAAAGACCATATTCAACAATGCATTTACCCGATGAACAAGTTGCATGTGTGGACAAAGCTTCTTCCTCTTTGCCGCAGCCCCCAGTTATTGTCCAAAAACTATTCAAAACACGTACTTCAGCCACCAGCAGCACTCGGTGACATGAATATGGGAAGTGTAGTTTCATTTGAGTCAATCCACATTTTATTAAAACGTCGACCTACTCCTTGTATCTAGATATTTATTGATGTCCTGCAGAATAGAGGAAGCTAGTGAGTAACCGTGAAACCACGAGACACGACAGTGTTGCGTGTAGGGAGACGATACCCGTCACAGCCTGTTGTCAGTCGCCCTGTGTGAATGAGCTGCTTCTTCACCTGTGGCAGGCACCGAGTCGCAAAGTCATTGTCCGGGGGTGGCAATATTGCGTGTGCTCATGTTAGTGTGTGTGCGTGTGCAGCTGTGCGTCCCCCCCCCCCCCCCCCCTGCGCCGTAACACCTTTTGTTCCTTGGCTGTCACTTCTTGTAAGTGGAACACTTCCTCTATCACTTCATGCTCTTCTTGTTGTCTTTATTTCCCTCTCTCTCTCTCTCTCTCTCTCTCTCTCTCTCTCTCTCTCTCTCTCTCTCCCTCCTCTATTTCGTACAGGCCCAGTTTGGTGTCAGTTATCGACTCAGAAGGATTATCGCAACGGGAAAGAAAAGGTACAGATACATATACTTCTTTCAGAAAATGAATATTTTGAAAACCCTGGCAGTTAAACACATCTCCAGCCAAAAAAAACAGATGGGTCTGGCGTTGAGCCAAATGTTTCTTTTGTTTGGAAGAAATAACCTGAATAAGTTGAGCAAAATAAAAACAAAATACAGATGCTTCCATACAGGGTACAGGGGAAATCATAATCGATGGCCAAAGTGCAAAACCTTCTATCTGCAAAATTATCCAGGAAAAGTTGGAATAACCCCCTATCTGCAGTTTGTATTATTTTTTTTAATTTTTAAAAAATTTAAATTTAAAGTTAATTTTTTCAGAAAAGAGGTTTTTGCTCTTCGGCCATCGATTATGCTAGGAACTTCAAAATCACCTTCTATCAAACCAATTGAATGCCTATGATGAGATTTCAAACTCATGTGTTAGGACAGAGCTCGACGCCACCATCATAAAAAGACCAAATGAGGGAACATCTTTAATGCTGATAGCCCGGCACCTTACAAAGACACTAACTAGTTTTTGCCTCCAACTACTGGTCGTCTAAACTTGCAGGAGAAAAGACGAAGCGCTCTGGAGCTGAACAATCACAGGCGCATCCCACGACCCTCTATGGCACTGCCACACACACACACACACACACACACACACACACACACACACACGCGCGGCGGGTAGCAACTTGTGTGTGAAGCAGAATTCCGTCGCAGGGTTCACCCAGGCCATTCGCTGTTCTCATTCACACACAACAAATGCATGAACCCCCCTGAACCCCCCGCCGTATAAACAGGCAGGCATGTCAGGAATGCCCACGTGCATTTACAGACATGTTTTGTGCCACCGGTGGCATTTGTTTGGTTAATCAGTCTTAGCGGGCAGCGGGGTCTTTTGTTATTGGCTGGGGCGCGGGGCGGGGCCTGCCGGCTGAAAGAACCTATGAGCATCAGCAACATCCTGCCGCTTTCAGTGGGGAATATAGGATGCATTCCTATAACATGGCGGCATTGTCATCTCGTATAATACCAGAGGGAACAGGGAGGAGAAGGAGGACACAGCCCTCATATTCGTGTAACAAATCTTCTTTTGCAAATCCTCCTGTAATTAATCTGCCTTTCTTCATTTGCATCTCCTTGTTTACGATTAACATAAATCTAATGGAAATCAATCATGGATAATGACAGGTCAAAGGCCACCGGACTTGCAGCTAAGCCTTGAGCGTGTTTTCGCCGCTGCTCAATGTGGCCGGGCCATGTTAACCTCCGTGGGTCACCGACACTTTTGAAGGTCACGTGAGAGTCGTTGGGATCAGCCGTGGGTCGCTCAGGTCAGATCGCGCTCACGTGAGAGTCATCGGAGTGAGAAAGCATCCTCGAGACCCAACGGAAAGTCCGGTGGCTTCTCTTTTCTAGCGTAGGAGGGACATAATGACGTTCACTGATTTGCCTCTCCGGGGCCCCTCATGAACAGAGCAGCTCTCTGCACACAGCGGCTTTCAGCTGAAATGCAACATGTAAGCAAAGGCCTGCGCTCCCCTTTCGGAAGAGACCTGAACTAACCCTGCAGTTTCTCACAAGCACGATGCATTTAATTCAATCCAGAGGGGCTAAATGCAACCCCCCATGATCAGCATGCAGGCTCTGCCCATTACCGTCCGACTCTGAGCTTTAGGGAATTATAGGTTTTATAAAAGAGCGATTGTTCAGATTGCTGTTTGCATCAAAGTTGATCGTCAAACACTCGGGGAGGGGTGGGAGGGGGAGGGGGGGTGGGGGGTAGAGACAAGAGAGGGGGAGGGGGGATGGGGGAGGAGGATATGACAGCATGAACCTTGTATTTCGCTCTTGAGCAATAGTGCCAACACAACAAGGCTATTGTGCTGCTCTCTGTGTGTGTGATGTGGCCAGGTGGGGAAGGTCGTGGAGGGTAACAGAGACGCCCAACAGTATTATGCTTTTGATAACACGCACGTTGTTTAACCTGCGTACGGGTGCGAGTGACAAGACAGAGAAAAAGTAGACTGATATGAAGGAGAGACAGGCCGGGAGGAGACAGGAATCGCATTTAACACTCTCTCCGTGTCTTTTTCCAACATGCTTGCTCTCTCTGCTGGTGTCGTTTGTGGTGGTACTAGGTGATTGGAGAGTCTCCCCCCCCCCCTCCACCCCCCCATCTCAAGTAGGCCCTCCTGCGTCCAGACAGAGTAGCCTGTGTCCGGCGGAGGAGCAAGGTGACGCCAGTGGGCCACACTGAGCCTGTTGTTAAAACCTGCACGTTTAGAGTGGGGGTAAGGGGTAAAAAGAGGGGTTGGGAGGTAAGACATGGGGGGGGGGGTGGAAGGTTGGGCATTTAAGGGAGTTGCTGGGTGAATAAAAAAAAAAGCAGGGAAGCAATATTGAAAACATGGTCTCAGGCGGAGGACATGAGTGAGGGAGAGATAGTGAGAGCATGGATTACGGAGCATGTGTGTGTGTTCGTGGCAGAAGTTACATCTGTTCCCAGTTACCCCCTCACCTCCAACCCCCTTTTCTTTTTCTTTCCTCCCCTGCTAGTAAATGGTAGCATTCTGCCAGCCATGTGGGGCTGAAGGGGTGGAGGGGTGGGGGTGGGGGGGGTGGGGGGGGTGGGGGGGGGGTTCGCTGCTTGGCGGGAGATGAGGCGCGATGCATTCGATTAACAGTCGAATCTTGTTCTCTCGCAACCTCCAGTTGTGTAACCGGCTCCTTGGCGGGGTGAGAGTTCAAAATCATTACAAATCCTCCTCATTGCGTTCAAAGTGGAGACGAGTACGGATCTGAACTTTTGCTACGGAGGGTTCAGTGGGTTTCAGTAAAGTCAGCTGGACTCGTTGTGCCCTTGTGAGTGCCAAACAAATAAACAGGAGCAGTTTGTTGACGGTGTGAAAAGGAGTGGATACAGTTGTGTTGGCATTATGAATGTTACCATCATCCGTTTTAGTGCGTACATGATGGCTGAAAGGAGCAGTCTGTGGCAGAAATTGAATGTAATATTAATAAGTATGTTTTCTTTAGTGTTTAACCACCTGAAAATAAAAAAGAAATCACTGTGTTTGCGTTAGCTTACAGAATTAGCCGTTTATATCTACATACGGAGCGCGTCCACCATGTTTGTTTCTACAGTAGCCCAGAATGGACAAACCGTATACTGGCTGTAGAGGAGGCCATTCGCCCACCGTATTTCTCCCACACGCTTGGCACACGGGAGAAGTTTCCGTCGATTGCAATCTGCAACCTCGCCGCTAGATGTCACCAAATCCAACACGCCGTCTCTTTAAATGATAATTATTACAATCTGGGTCCCATTTTTGTTCATTGCAGAGATAATGGAACACGGATGAGATAATAAGAGCCGGCGGTAAACATGAAACGGATTTGCTCACGAGTGTTAGAGCTAGAGAGTCTCATCCTGGTTCACAAACAAGCATCCTGTTAACAGTGGTTCAGATAATCCAGTGAAACTGTTTAGTCCATTTTACTGATCATGTTTTTGACTTAGTCAGACTTTATACAGGGTTCCCAGATCTCAGAAAGGACTTTGGTAAGAAAAACATTGTCATATCAATAGTCATCATATGGTGGTCATAACTACTAGTACTACGACTACTGGTGGTAATCTCTCTGCAATAGCGAGTACTATGAAGTAATGGCAAACGTGCGTTGATGTGGAACCAAATCCACTCACCGTGTCCCTCTGTTTAAGTTTAAAGTTTGTAGTTTGAAACAGGCCTTTAGTTACGTAATTCCTGCTCTGGTAGTAGTCCATCTGGGAGTACTCTACTGGCACATGCAAGCGTGTGAGAGTGTGTCAGTGTGTGGGCGAGAGCAAGATGGAAAGAGTCAAGTGAGTGAGTGTGTATCTGTGTGCGAGTGAGCGCATCGGCCTCATCCGCTCTCGATGCGATCGATTAAATCAATTTTTCTGAATTTAATTTAGTCATTTCTATTTTTTCCACCTGCCGGTTGGAATAGAAGGACAGCGCACCAGAGCCGTCCTTGTTGCCAACATGCAAGCGTTCCTGTACGAGCGTAATTGTGTGTGTGTGTGTGTGTGTGTGTGTGTGTGTGTGTGTGTGTGTGTGTGTGTGTGCGGGGGCAGCGGCAGCGGCAGGCTGGTGAGTGGGCTGCTCACTGCCTTCCATTCTCTCCGCAATCAGAGACACTTCCACGCCGTTTGCCACAAGAGCCATTCACAGCCACCGTTAAAGAGTCCCAGAAACAGGAAGTAGGCCAAGACGGAGCGGCTATCGCTTGGCCACGGAACGCCGACTCGGTTCCAGCATTATGTAAACCTGCCAGATCGAGCCGTGCAGTCATTTTGGTCAAACGCTTAATTTACATTTGGTTTTCTGCGATGGAATGAAACACCGGAAGCCCTTCTCGTCTGTCCTCTCTTCTCCACCAACGGCAGCAGGTTTACCTGTAAAAAGCCTGCAGATCAAAGACAGTGTCACGTCGCCATCATTTAACCCTTCTACCGGTCCGCCTTCAGGCCAGACGAACCGACCGCAATAAGCAGAACGAAACCTGCAACAGGGCGACCACCCTACATGCACGCGGGCACAGGCTGGTGCATCCTGTGGACCAGCCTGTTAGAATCACACACCAAAAAAAAGGACTCATCCGACACGAGATCACGGCCCGAGGGTGTGTTCTACCGCAAGAGAACATAATGGGAGGGCACGGTGTTGCTTACGTAACTCCGGCGAGGAGCGGTGTCTTTTAGCGGCCTGTTGTAAAAAAAAAAAAAAAAAAAGTAAAAGATTCAGGTCCCGAGGCGAAGAGGCTCATGCCGGCACCAACTCAGAGCAGTAAAACAAAGACGGGCCGCCTGGAGGGAAACACGCTGCTGGAGGATTTCTGTCTACAGCTGTGTCCAGCCTTTGAATGGCTCGTGTGTCCAGATGTTTCTGGCTATTAAGTCGGTGCATGTGTGGGCCACAGCGGGGCGACTGACTGATCGGCTCTTGCGCCGAGGTCGCCACCTAGTGGCCAGAGGTGTAGCGGCAGGAGGAGAGACGTCAGTGAAGTAACCTCTTCTAATGCTGACCCCCGAGGGGGAATGGGTGAGTTCACTCAAGCGCTGTACTTAAGTACACACTCGATACACTTTCATTTGATGCTAATTTATACTTCACAACATTTAAAAGGGAAATCGTCACTGCTATAGTTACTAGTTACTTGACTGTCAACACATTGATGCATTAATAAGATAAGACGAGATAAGATGAGATAAGATGAGATAAGCCTTTATTGATCTCCAGAGGGGAAATATGGGTGTTGCAGCAGCACTAGGAAATAAATAAGAGCAGATAAATGGAAAATATGAAAATAAATGATTATATAATAAATAAAAATGCAATTTTAGAATTTATAGAAGAGTTTAACACTGCACTTACCGCATTTAGAGTGCTTTTATTTTATATTAAAAGTACATTTTTTTCTGACAATACTTCTGTGCTTTTTCTAAGCAAGATTTGTTTTATTTTAGTACAATTTTGAGAAGACTTTTACCTCTAATGGAGTATTTTAACATTGCATCATTGCCACATTAAGTTAGGGGTCGGAATGCTTCTTCCACAACTGGGCAGTGTATCCTGGGGGTGGACAAAATGACGGAGACACCTCCCAGAAACAGGAAGAAACTTACTCATTTGTATAAACTGTGTTTAGTGAGACTGCCATCAGAAACATTTGTCAGCAATTAAAAGGGTATTTTACTAATAAAGTTCAGTTTACTCGTTCCTCAGCCCATGAAAAGCGTTGTTTAATGTCTTCTGTGGCTTTGGAGGGAACTTTCCAAAGGGTTAGAAAAGTATCCCTGATCTCATCTTGGATTTGGGCTGATACTTTCTGATGCATTTTCACAGAAAGGTTGCATTACAAACTGGAGGTGTTTGATTTTTAAAGACATTGGTATTAAATAGGCAATAAACGTCTTATTAAAGATGCAATAAATGTATTTTGGGGAATGTCAGATCCAGAGCTTGTGGAGCAGTTCTGGGTACTAAAGGTCAGGATACCTCCTCTTCCACTGCTTCAAATTTAACCCTTGAGATCTCACCTTCAGAACAAAGCACAGCAGCATATAGAACGTTACAAAAATATATGTTGCGTGTACTCGGGAACAGCAGTCACAACTGATACCACTGACCTTTTTGCAAGAGTTTCATCGGGATTACTTTGTCTACCTAGCTGATAACTGTGACAGCCAATATCACCCGTGTCAAAACCCAGTAGCATGGACATAGACTCAATATTAATGAACAGGGCGAGAGCTCTAATTAGGGACATCTTTAAATATGTAGTATTTTGTGCTGTGAAAAGGTCTAATGGGCGGGGGGCGGGGGGAGGGGGGGGGGATTTAGGAAGTGAGCGGCTTTAGCAGAGCGGGCTTCAGTGGGGAATGAGTGGCGTGTCACCGGCCCAGCAGCTCTCCGCTGCAGATATATATCCAAAAGTGCTGAGCTGACAGAGAGGTGACAGGCAAGGCTTAGCTGACCCAGCAGTGCTGCACTCTCTCCCCCTCACTCTGTCTGACTGCAGACTCATCAGCACGGCCTTCAATACAAAATGCACTGTCCATGACGGCGGCCCATCAAACCTCAAAACTAGAGAGTGTGGGCCGTTTCAAAATCTGCCACCGCGAAGGAAGGAGTTTGTTTTTACCCTGAGGTGGTCGAGCTGAACCCCCCCTTCCCCCAAACCCCCACTCCCCCCTTTGCTCTGACCGAAAGTAGCCCTGTCAGTTGCATAACTGCCACCAGTGGGGTTGGTCGGCGGTGGCTGAGCTGCTGAGCCCTCTTGTGATCGCGGCTCTCTCTTTTCCACGGTTCCCCTCGTCCAGAAACAACAAAGCCATATGAGCCGATAACGGCCAGGAAATGAGTTCCATAGAGAACGACACAGAAGACCCCGGCCTGTTTCATATCCAGTCAATTATAATAAGGGAGAAAATGGACGTGATGCCTGTTGTCGTGATGGGCCGCGCTTTGCTTTCATGTGGCCGTGTGGCTTTGAAGGTTCATAGGAGACTCACGTCCTCTCTTATTACGTTGCAATGAAACACATCCACTAAACTACCCAATAAAACGCGACTCAGACCGGAGTCACGTTGCGGAAGCTGGATCAAGATGTGAGAAGGTTTTGAGTAACCAGTAGTAGTAGGCTGTATTTTGACTGTGCAGCTGACAAAATTGAGATTGAAAAAGTACCGTGACATTTAAGAATAGACTTTGTTGCAAATTGAGCACTTAGGCTTTGAGAGTGAAGTTATATATATATATATATATATATACAAATGTACTTATTTGCAACCCATCATCATCAGCCAAAAGCGAGTCTTCCACTTCTGCCTCCAGAACAGCATGCGAGTCTGTCACAGTGTCCAACAGTTGCTGTCTAACATACATCCGACCATTTCAGAAAGATTCTGCTTTCTTCAAAAGAACCTTCCACTTTTGGACCAATTTCATTTCTCGTGTTTTTTTTCTAATTCCTGGCCAAACTGCACAACAATTTTAACATTTACACGACTTGCGCATCAAGCTGAAGCAGATGAAAAGAGAGAGAAAAATGAAGTGGAGGCAAATAAGTCGGATCTCCGGACGTTTGCAGTGGCTAAAACCAACGAGGAGTGGGAGTTGGAGAGCTATCTGGACATCGAGGGGGCTCAAACTCAAAAACTACAGAGTGAATTGAACAAGATGGAGGGAGCCCTTCGATATCAGGAGGAGGAGGCCAAGAAGATGCTGGAAAGATCCCAGGCTTCCCATCGAGCCCAGCTGGAGGAACAGAGAGCTGAGAACAGCAAGCTGAAAAAGGCAGAAGATCTGCTGGAGGCTTTCAGAAGACCACCATCCAGGAGGAGACCGAGAAATCCAGAGCCTCCTGCTGGGCTCGACTGGACGAGCAGAAAGTCAATAATAGTAAGACCATGGCTGCTCTGGAGGAGGCTGAGCAGGAGCTGAGGATCAGACACCTCCAGTGGGCATCCCTCCTTCAGGCCACAGAAAGGCCTCAAACAGACTCCGCTGGAAAAGGTGCAGGATTGGGAGGAGACCGAGAGCTCCATGAGGTCCCAGATGGAAGAGCTCCAGGGCCAGGTCGATCAAGAAGAAGAAGAAGAAGAAGAAGAAGAAATGCCCACACACAAACAGAAACACGTTTATGTGTTCTTGTGTATCCCTGTGAGGATTAATGAGTTTTAAACCCTGAACAGCACTTTAAAAAAGGCTGTTTGAGGTTAAAGACTTGATTTTACACTAGGAAAGTGAAGTGATTTCCTTTTTCCAGAAAAGAAACTGGTCCTCACAAAAATATATAACAACTAATGCACGTACACAAACACACATCTGTTATTGTATACTTGTGAGGATTAATCAGTCTTAACCCCTGAACAGCACTTTAGGGGTTAAGAGTTGATTTTGCACTTGGAAAGTGAAGTGATTTCACTTTTCTGGTGTAAAAGTGAAACTGGTCCTCACAAGGATATAATAACTAATGCGCACACACACACACACATACACACACACGCACACACAGCCGAGGAGATGGGATCTCGCTCTGAATTGCCTTTCCCGAGGTTTCTTCACATGTCCATTAGGTTGGCCTAAAGTTACACAAATAATCTATTCTTAAGAATAAATAAAAAAAGAATACATACTATTGATCCGGGGACAATAAATGATGAGTTCCCATTTGCAACCTACAGCCTCAACTTAATGTGTTATATGTTTTTTTTGTCTGGATATACTTGATGGTCATCAAAATAAAATGATTAAATTAAAAGCATCGGAATATTTCCCTCTGCAACACTTAAGCCCCGTTTGACTACGAGTCAAACGGGGCTTAAGAACTTAAGGCCGGATGGTTTATTTGCCATCACAGCCCCTTTCAAACACATCTGCAATTCAAGGTTTTATGGCATTGTTGTTTCACATTAGAATATGTGAAAACACAATGAAGAGAAACAAATTAATTAGAATGAAATATAACAGTCAAAATGATGATTTGAACCCTCGGGGCCTGCGGGCCTCTTCGGTAATCCATGCATGCAGGCGATAATGGAGCAGGACACATTATAATACATTTAAATAATTCAAAAAATGATTATATTCCTTTTCTTTTATGCAGCATACACATGTTTCTCGGTGACAGTCAATGCTCTTACTCAAGCGGTAAAAAAAAAAAAAAAAGAAGAAAAGATTAAGGGCCTGCAGAGAAATAAAGGGAGTAAAAGGAGAGAGAAAGAAAGAGTACAGATGAGAATGAGAAAGAGTTGAGAGACAAAAGAGAATAAACTCGAGAGGAACAGAAACAATGTTGAGGGTTTTGCTTCCTTTACACTCTGTATCTACCTTCACAAACGAGGTTGAAAGGCACGATACTCTGGTTATGATATTGTTGTCAATAACCTACAAAAATATGCATTAAGAAAATGGCTTATAGAGGTGCATCAGCGTCAGATTTTTTTTATTTTTTCATCAAGACATCTTATAAATCTCAGTCCCCGTGTTGTCTGTCTGAGTCTGTGTGCACCTTCCCCCCCCCCGCACCCCCGCCCTCCCCCCTCTAGCCCCTACACACCACCACCTTGTCCATTCTCCTCCTCGTCTGTTTACACCCTCCAGTGTCAACACCGCCTGAGCGCCATGGCAACACACACCGCTACGAGGAATCGGGCCCCTGGATTCCACCAGGGTTTTACAACTGGTTATGGAGAAAGAGGTTTGGAAGACATCTGAAGTCGGGTCCAACGGTGAGAGAGAAATATGCCTTTGATGTGGGGAGCCAGCTCGTGTTTTATGTTACTGCAGGTGTTTAAAAAAAGGTCTATTCAGAGGAAAATATCCAGTTTTACAACCCCTGTGTGAAAAAGGGTCATACTATCACCTACACGATGGCTAATACACCTTTTTTTAGGGGCTTCACACTTCTGAATTAGACTTTTAAAAAAAGATATAGGGGCACGACAAACAACATGACATGGTGTGTAACCTCAGGCAATAAGCCCGAGCCTCGACTCACAGAATCTGTGGAGTATCAACATCTGGTTGGTTAGTTGCGATGCCAAATTCAAATTTTGGAGAGTTCACACAGGACATGAGGATGAATTCATGGCACCGAAAAGACCCAAAGCTGGTCAGCAACTGTTCATCAGTTCACGTGACTGGTTGCATTTCTTTTTTTTTATTTCATGGAACACAGTTTGTATGACTCTGTTTATGGGTGCTCCTTTTGGGGAATCTGCGCCTGGTGCCGGCTTACATTCATTCCATCGGGACTCGCAAGATCCTTCATCCAGCGGGGAGTCTGCAGCAACGGACGGGTCATGAAAATGTGAGGTTACCCGTTACCTGCCTGTGTGTGCGTCGAGGCCCACATCTTCCCAAGAGGCCACGGGGCGGTGACCCAAGAGTCAGTCTGAAGCCATGTAAAACGGACATTGAGCCAGGTCGCCGCCTCTCGTCCTGATGTATTTTTGTTTGTTTGTTTTGTGGTACACTTGGTTCAGATTTTTTTCCAACACAGTACTTTTCCGAGTAGACTCTCTCCAAGACAAATTTCGCTCGGCAAATCAGGTTTCTTTAATCCCCGACGCCACCTAGGGGAACCGAAGACGCTACTCGACGGAGGTGATTGTGACCTACGTGTTAAATGAGTGCAGTAACCAATGCTAATAATGCACAGCAGAGAAGGGATTTGTTCAGGTGCTATTTGTCTTTTGACTTTCCCATTTTAGCGTGAAAGAAAATAAAGAAGAAGAAGATTTTTAGGGAGGGAGGACTGCAGCATCTCATTAGAGGGAGATCAAAGTCGCCCTCTCTGTCTCTTCTCATTCCTGATGGGTGTAAGAGACCAGAGGCCAGACGATGCTGTCACACTTTAGAGCAGCACACACACACACACACACACACACACACACACACACACACACATACACACACATGTCAAATCTCATCATACTGTCATGCAGGCGTACACACACATATGCCTTCCCGTGCAGACACACACACACACACACACACACACACACATACACACATACACACACATGCCAAATCTCATCATACTGTCATGCAGGCGTACACACACATATGCCTTCCCGTGCAGACACACACACACACACACACACACACACACACACACACACACACACACACATACACAGACATGAGCGCTTTCTTTGAGATCAAACAAAGGTGGGTAACATCAATCCATCCTGCCTGTCTGTGAAATCTCTGTACAGCAGAGAGCGTGCAAGCGAGCGCCCCGCCCCCCGCTGTGTCGCCCCCCCCCCCCCCCTCCTCTGAGGAAACACAACTATGAAAAAAAAAACGGTTGACTAGGCGCATTGTTCCATGGAAAGCAACATCTTCGTAGTAGTAGTACATTTAGACTTCTCACTCCCAGCACCGTGGACCAACGGGGGCCACATAACATGCTGAATAATTCAAAATGTTTGGATTGGTTTTACACTCTTATTGAACAGAATAGTCGCAGGTATAATATCATTTTTACATGAGAGAGGAAAACACCGGTGTTATTTTATGTTTCGCTCATACATTATTAGTCTGCTGCCTCCGGCCTGCTGCCTTCAGTGCCGCTTGACCACCGTGTTGAGAAGTATCGGGATGACGTAAATAATTCAGAATCACATTACGTTCCCCTGTTTGCTCCTCTCAAAAGTCAATTGAAAGTCTCGTAGACGGATCATTAATCCCAAAACGCATTCAGTGAGTGCAGCGCTGCTTGATTCAGTGAAGTGAAAGAGCCGTAATCCACTTTTACATGGAGCAAGAGGATCTATAGTTACATCTCACCACATGAACAACATACCGGCTTTTGCAAATTACGTGATTTTTCACAGCACCATTCAAATTATGATGAATCTTTCATCGTTTCGGCTTACATTCTCTCCTTGCTTGTAAACACTGATGATTGTATGCAGGAGGCGCATCAAAAATACCCTTCAACCGCCTTCAACCCAGTTTGTAACTCATCCAAATGCAACTCAAAGCTGCGCTAATCAATGTGAGAGCAGTCGTTTTGGTGACAACGCCACACGGAATTATCAACCGACACGAAGTGTTTTAGCATCTTTCAGCTCATTGTTTTGGTTTTCTGTTCTGCTATGTCACAGTTTTGGTTCCCTCTCACTGCCCTCATCAACCCCATTTCATGTGTATTAAGCTCTGTACGCTACTCACTTAGGACAGAGTTAGCAAAGAAAGCTAGCGGGTGAACATAGTGGAGAATTTAGCAACTAGGAGACATATGTTCAACTCAAACATTGGTGGAGACCAAAACAGAGCTAAAGGGAGCGTGGATGTTAGAGTTCAACTTCATAGGGTTGCCTGAAATGGAATTGGAACTGAATGCGTATGTTGCTACATGTCTGTCCTTACTCATTCATACTGGCAACTCGTCAAATTCAATTTTTGGTCAGTGGCCCTCAGCTGCAAACTGTGATGCTCCAGGCACCCCTCTGGCGTCAGGTTTGGAAGTGTCAAGGACGTTGTGTCAATATACGCTCGTTACATGCACAGGACTTACGACTGATGTGACAAAATAAGTCAACGTTGACTTTTAGTTTCATACATGACAGGAACAGTGGTCTCCTGAGTTAAAGTCCTGTGTTTGTTATTCATACTGTGTTCATTTCACATGCCTATTTTAACATTTCATATTCTTGGCACTTCGTAGAGTCACTCACAATGCAGTCGCTCAAATAGAATAACTGGACGTATATTCTGGATTTTTAAAGAAGGCGTTATTTGAACAATATGACCGGGTGAAAACTAGAAAATGGTTTGTCTGCAGATAAAGAGGCATGGCTACACACGTGCGTGAACACAGACTTGCATTTCAAGTCATCTGCAGATGAAAAAGTGCATAATGTCTTCTTATTTGGGTTCATCTGAGTTGCAGGGGTCACACAGACTGCAAGCCCATGCGTTTATATATCTCTTTCGCACACAACACAAATTCCCAATTTCCCCTCCTTAACCTCAGGCTACACATGCAGCCCCCAAATGTTCTCAATAATGCTTTTACTTCCCGCCAAAGTCTGCGTTGTATAAAGCATCTCGGAGCAGGAGCGCTGGTGTCGGGGTCATTCCCCGGCACTCCCTGCGTCTCTCTCTCCGCGGCGAAAATTCCCGAACGGCCCTGTGAGAATCTGTATTTGAGCTCCACTCTCGGCAGAGTTTCCAATTTGTCTGGCTTAATTGTTGCCGGTTGAGCATCAAGCTGGGGGAAAGGAATCATAGAGGGCAGCAAGTTTAAGGAGTGGCTGACATCAGAGGCGGTGCAGGCCACTGACAGCTGAACAAAAGCACATGGTGCCACATCTGGCTTCTAGTTTAGCATGCAGTTTCCCTCCGCGTACCTCAGCACTATGATTATCTCAGTCCCACCGCCTTTTAATGGAACAAAGAGGATTGTTGTCTAAGGATAGGCTTGGGAAACAGCAGCCCTGAAATTTCACCGCTGATGAATGAGGATGAGAGTCACAATTCCGAGCCAGGCAGTAGAGGGAAGGGTGTCCTGGCCTGCTAGAAAGAAGAAGGGGAAAAAAAGCATTGATGAAGGAGATTATTGTGCTATCAGCACACTATCATTTTATGCTCCGCATGCTCCTGGGTTTCCTCAGTAACCCTGTCAGTGTCCTCGCAGTAACCCCGCTACAGCTGGACCATGTGTTCCACAGCTGAGATTTACTGGCAGAAGAAAACCACCACAAAGTCCAGAGAAAAGAGCAGGGTGCCCCTTCCAGCCGCAGAGGAGTCGTGCACTCCGCTGCTCCAGTGTGTGTAAACACACGCGTGGGACACACAAACACCATCCACTTGGTGCACATTTTATGGGATTCACCACGCCGCACGGAAGGGGGAGGCCAGCATGTGGGATAAACAATACTCAAACCACAGCAGGCCAGCCCGGCGGTTAGAAGAGCCGTCCTAGAAAAGGTCACAAGTTCAAGATACTGAAAGCTTTAAGCAAGATTCTCAGGACCTACCTGCTCGCTCATTGAGTATCTCCATAATAAAGTTTCTGTTGACATTTTGTAAGTGCTGAGACTTTTTTTGTTGCTAAGGCAAATGTGAATTCTTCTGGCACGAGGCAAAGTAACATGTTTGTGTGAGCAGAAGTTTTTCTTTTTATCTTCCATGTTGACATTTAATCATTATAATCTACACAGAAAGTTCATATGTAACTTGTTATCCCTGTTAAAGTATAAATTGGTGTATATATTTCAAGCTGGGTCTCCTTTTCATAACTGCACCCATTTTATCTAAAGGTCATGCAATGCAAAGTTAGAGTCAAGTCAGGATGGAAAATAAAATCCAGGTTTTATTTATTCCTTTAACTTTTGATTCGTAACTTAATTTAAAATGCAAAAAAAGAGAAAGAAATCAACAAAAAAACAACAACTGACAGAGTGAATCGCTAGACGAAACAGAACACTCTATCGCAGCCCCAGTCTGTGGTTTAGGCTGATAAGTCGGGTGGAGTATATTATCTTAACTCCAGCTTGAATCACCAAATCGCTGCTGCTGCACTGCTTGGGCGTGGAGCAAATGAGGGGAAAAAGGACTTTTATGTGAAGAAAAGGCCAGGTGAATGTGCAGTGATTACTCACAGAATACCCAGTCACTCTGCACCAGCCTGCCGAGACATGATCACAAACTCTCCTGGTTGAACAGTTTCCATCGCTGAGGCGGTGAAAGTGGAGAGTCTATATGGTTTCCAAGCCATGAAGCATCGTATCATAACATTTATCCTCTGCCAGTGCTCTAAAAAAAGGCAAAGTTCACCTAGATGGATGTTGTGGCGTCAGTAGAAGGTACACTGACTCATGTATTAGTCATGCTGACTCATGCTCTCTCTCGTTTTCTCCGCTATATTCGGGCCCTCATCTTCTCTTATGAAGACAATCCCTTTCTCCCTTGAGCTACTGATGACACATGTATTTCGGGGGGTTATTTTGCTGCTTTGGCACTGTTGCTCTGTCTCGCCCTTGTTACATTGTTGCTTTAATTGTGTTAATAAAAACATTTTAAAGAAATTGTATGTTGTTTTTTTTCGGGGGGGGGGGTTATTTGCTATCTTTCTGAGCGATAAGAAGATTGATAGCACTTTCATGTATGTACGCTTGAAGTGAAAGTATCAGACTGCTAGCTTAGCTGGGCACAGAGACTGGAAACGGGGGAACTAGCTAGCTTGGCTCCGTCCAAGGGTAAATCCTGTTTGTTTCATCTTTACAAAAAAATGCAATATTAATGAGTGAGCCTCAGAGGAGTCGGTAGGCGAATTCTGTTACGTTTGGACAGACCCAGGCTAGCCTTTCCTCTGTTTTCAGTTTTTATGCTAAGCTAAGCTAACCGCTGTTCGCTGGAGCCTCAATCTGACTCGCCGAGAGAAATCAAAAACACACATATTTCCCGCAATGTCTGTAGTGATAAAGACTCTATGACTTATTCTGCCTTGCATAAGTCATTGTGGAAAGGTTTCCACTGTATGGTTTCATGCATATGTTGATAAACACACACTTTTGTACATCTTGACAGAATTAATTATATTCCCACCAAAACAATGGAGGTTGTGTGTGTGTGTGTGGGGGGGGGGGACTATTCTTTGATTTATTGGGGCCTCCATTATGTCAAGATCATTATCAATCCTGGATTTTACAGCTGCACCAGAAAAAAAAAAATAATAATACTATCCATCTGATGAAACCTTTCCATGGTGGAGTTAACATCCAGAGGTGAAAAGTGGAGGGGTGGCTGGGGGGGTCTCTGCTCCCTCACCACCAGCTCTGACAGGTCTCAACTGGCTGGCTGCTCCTCCACCTTGGCAAGCGAGTCCAAACAGCTGACATCATCCCGCAGGAAGCCGGGAAGCCTTATTGCGAGGTGAGACCCGGGTTAGAAAAATATGCTTTGATCCAAACGGGGGCCACAGGAAGGTCTTTCCAAAAAGCCTCCTAACACCCGAGTGGTGGCAGTGCTGCAGACTTTCAAGTCGGCGTTAGAATGGCTTTTGTGAGGGCCAGGCCACATGGGGAAACTGTGGAACGATACTCTAAAACTGAGTAGATAGATAGGAAGATATCAATATGATTCCCGATGGTTAACAACACTCAAATATGACCATGCATCAACATGGCTGAGATATGGGGATGATGAGTATAACAGTGAGACACTATTTTGTCCTTTCTAGACCAATTTAACTAAGGCACTCATCTTTGTAAGCATCCATATTCTACATGGCAACACTGCCACCATGTGGTCATCTTTGATCACTGCAACACAAACCTAACTTCCACCTGCTGATTTAATCCAGTGCACTACACAAAAGACACAAATCGTACAAGAACATACACGCACCCTTGTCGACGAGGGGTTTATCTTAAATTATATTTAATTCACCTTTATTGAATCTTTGATTTTAAAACCAGACAACAAATAAAGACATCAAGTGGTAGTTTGAGCACACCAGAGGAAAGCAACGATAACCAGCGTACTGAGAGCATCAAATGTCTCTTTTCTGTCCTTTAATCCATGATCCACTGCTGGAGAAAAACTTGCTTGGCCAACGTTTGTTGGTTCTAAGTGCATCTGGTACGTTAAGTGCATGTAGTCGACGTTTTTTCTTGTTTTTTTTTAAAAATGGGCGGCTTCCAATGTGCAGAGATTCCAACCGTTCTTCCTGATCCGTCTCGGTTTTTCGATCAAAGCTCCCTGTGAGGACTATCGGTGGTCGTCTCGGACGCTTCCGACTCCTCTTCTTTTTCTGATGAGAATCGAAGCATGAATAAATAACAATACATCATGTAAAATATTTAAAGTCTAATATATTTCCCTTTTAAAATTGATAATACAGTGAAGCATTACAGGAATGGATCAAAGAAAAGTGTCATTAATGGTAAATAGCCTTTAAATGACACAGCTTACTTTGACTTAGCTTTATAGGCTGTAGCATCACTAAACTTTGTGGTGGACAACTTTCTGATTAAATTACATAAAAAAAAAAAAAAAAAAAGAAAAAAAAAAAAGGCTACAGCTAAATTAAACAACCTGCAGGGCCCAAACAATATGTCCACCAGTCCTTAAAGCAACACTAATCCTCACCTGGCTGTAGTGTTTGGACACACTCTCCCTCCTGCGCCTCATAACCACTCGAGCAGGTGCACACATAGCTGCCTTCAGTGTTGACACACTGCTCGTGTTCCTTGGTGCATACCGGCTCTGGCAGGTAACACTCGTCAATATCTGGACAAACAACACAACACAAAGCTGATACAGCGACCTGACTGAAACCAAGTTCTCTTCTGGTTGAATCCTCGAAATGCTCAGGAAAGGGGCTTCAATGCCTCCTTTCTTATCTCCTTCAGCATAGGTACCCACAGGTACCTATGCTGAAGGTGTACCACTGGACCATCTGTTACGAGAAAAAAAAAAAAAAAAAAGGAGATAATATCGTCCCACAATTCCTTGCGGCACAACAGACCCACGACTATAACATCCGCCGTTGCATAATTACGTGGCCTAGATTAAATGCACCACGCTTTCCCAAAGTCTTTCCTTGACCATGTGACGTTTTCCATCGAGGTTGAAGGAAAAGTGGTTAGGAAAAGACACAGGGTCGATTTCTTTCTTTTTTATATTTGACTGCAGCCAATGTGATTTAAAAAAAAAAAAAAAAAAAAAAAATGGGAAAGGCATAGATACCTTCTACTGACCACATACACTGTAAAAAGGGAAAAAAAAAAAAAAAAAAAAAAAGAAATCACGATCTGGGTACAGTAAGAATATATAAGAAGTCTGGTGATATTCTATCCCCGTTACAGGTCTTATTCCTCTACAGTTCTGACCAAAGGTAAATGTTGCACTGGGTCACATGTTCCTCCAGTTACAATGAAAACGGGCGATGTAGTTTATCTTGGTTCGACCACATATTAGCATTCTGGTGCCATAAATACTCAGGAGCACATAAATCAATTAGCCCCCCCCCCACCCACAGCTGCTTAGAAATGTCCTCAGTATTACATCTACTGTTTTGGACTGTCCATTCTCCAGTTGAATTATTAAGGAACGCTGTAACAGTCGGTCTGTTTTTAAAATACTCCTCAGGCATTCTTCTAGAATGGATATACAGCCTCGGGGAGTGAAACCCTTCAAATGGTAAATTATTAATATTATACCTGTGCAGGTGCCCTCTGTGTCCTCGTACCCGCCGGCACAAGCCCGGCACTTATCAGGACCGGCCCCGGTGCAACCGGAGCACACGTTGTCACAGGCTGCAAAGGACAAAGTGATTTTATATACACACACACACACACACACACACACATGCGCACGCACGCTAGCAGAAATACACATTGCACAAGCTGGACTTCATTATGCAGGAGCTTATTGTCGCGGGCAAAATGTGCAAAAGAAAACAGGGGGAACGTAATTACCCGAGCAGGAGTAAGAGCCTTCCGTGTTAAGGCAGTATTGCTCTTCCTCACACGGCGAAGGATCGGCGGAGCACTCGTTTACATCTGTAACAGCATGAGACGCACTGCGGTGAGGGAGACAGCGGTGAACACACACACGCACACACCATACCTTATGCTTCCGTTTGTCGTGCACACTAGACGGTGACTTTTTACTGGTGTCCTCATTACCAACACACGCCTCCTGGTCGTCGTCCTCCCAGCCGTCTTTGCACTCGTCACAGTCCTGATTGGTCGCCCCGGTGCAGGTTTTGCAGGACGAGTGGCATTCTGCGCGAGAACACAGTTTCACTACCCAACTCTTTTCCCCCTTCGTGTGTAAATGAAGACAAGTGATGGTGTAAAATGACAAGAGCCGGCGGGGGGCAGGGGGGCTTGTTCCCCTGATCTGTGTTGAAGGCGTACCTGTGCACAGAGAGAAGGTGTCGTTCCTCACTTCGTTGTAGTAGCCGTCGATGCAGTCGAGGCAGGAGTCCCCGTCGTAGCCGTGGTCACAGCTGCACGCTCCGTCGCCTCCGCGAGTCCCGTCGCCGTCGCACTGTCCGTTTCCGTGACACTGTCTGTCAGGGCCGCCCACACAGGCTTCCAGGAAGAAAATTTAGAAAGACAACAAAATAAATATGTTCAATGCGTCAGATCCTTGTGTTTACTTGTTTGATGCATTACTTTTGAGCTACAGCGGATCCAGTCTCACCATTGCAGTCCGGTCCAAACGTTCCCTTCGGACAGCACACTTTGATGGTGTCAACGCAGAACCATTTATGCAGATCGGGATGTTTTGTTTTCCTGCATTGCAAAAAAAATGAAAAAAAGATGCGATTTGACACATTTCCAATCGCGGCTGACCATGCTGGCGTTAAACTTTGACAATATGTAACATTCGCGCACACACACACACACACACACACCTCTTGAACCACCAAGTCTCAAAATGGTCTTCGTGCTCCTCCAACATGCGGTTGCACTCGAAGCTGCTACTGTCACACAGCCCCTCTAATATCTCCATCAGACGGATCTCGCTGTAAAAGGAAGCAACGAGATGAATGGATAGAAGTTTAAAAAAAAAAAAAAAAAAAAGAAAAAGGTGGCCGATGAACATGTGCTGACTCATCAGCGGTGTGATAAAACAGGAAGTGGTTGTTGCACAGGTTCGTAGGCCTTGCCAGGGTGGCAAATTTACACACTTCTTCAGTTATATCGTCAAATGCATATTGCTCATCTACGACTTTGATACGCTTCTCTGTGCCAAGCGCCACAGCCAGCAGCTCTGGGGCAAAGCAAACACTGCTCTGGTAACCGGCTCTGGTGACCCGGGCAAGGTGACCCAGACCGGAGAGGATGAACCGCCTCACCTCGTCTCATATTTAGACAGTGTTCTCTCCTCCCAGGCTGTATTGCCTCCTCCAAAGTTCTGCTTTGCAGTTCTGTCAAAGCCCTGAAATACAAAAAAAAAAAATACAAAAATAGTGTCACCATTTGTACAGAAAGAAACGGGTTGAAGGGGTGTGAATAAAGACATTTCAGGCATTTGGAAGCATTATTAAAAAGGAAGCAGGAGACATTCACAATAATAAAGCAAGATGATGACAAGCAGACAACACACAAAAGGAGAGGCTCAGTGATGGTGTCTTACCTTGTTGAAGTTATCAGTGACCTGCTGACAGGTGGAGCAGGCGCTTTTTAAATCCCTCTTGGCGCCGGCGACTTGAAAAAGTAAAACAACAGTTACACAGGACAACAGCCGCAGCTGAGGACCGGTGGGCAGCAGCATTTCAGTCGATCACTGGGGACACAGTTTCATATCAAAACACACACACGTTTAAGCTTCCGACTAATACTAAAGCGCTACAGGGCTCGGACACGTGTACATGCGCCGCTCCTGACATTAAATCTAAGATAGCATTGTCTATGCAAAACGCTGCAAAATAGTATTTACATGCCGGGTTGTGGAAAAAAAAAAAACCCGATGCAGCTTTAGACTTCCGCGTCAGCCTTTTGGTCGAATTGTGGCTCGCACTGATTTGCTCAGCTTGCCTGTCAATCGAATGTACAACCAATCACAAGCCGCCACGCGCGGGCCAACCAGCTCATTCCCTTTTAAACGTCTCCTTTCCCATGTGGGAAATTATGGACATTTATTTGTAAAATTTTAAATATTTGAATTCGACCTGTCGGGTGACGTTTTAGAGACAATTTACAAACAATTTCTCTATCTCATTACCAGAAAAAAAATATATATAATTGTTTTTATCGGTATTACAACAATGTTGTGTAGTTCGCTTCCGGTCCTGCCCGGAAGTGATATACAATTCAGCTGTCATGGCTGAAAAGAGGAATGTTTTAGGGCTGCCACTGCTGCTTTTATTAATAACTGTGGCTCTTTTGCATTTAATCATTTGTCCGTTCACTAAAGTTGAGGAAAGCTTTAATTTACAAGCGACACACGACATTCTGTATCATGGAACTAACTTTGAAAAGGTAAGTCCAGCAGGTGTGGTCTATGGCATCTGTAGCTAGAGGCTGGCACTAGGTGTGCTAACAAGCTAACTGTGCACAGCACCAGTGTATGCAATTAGAATAGTTTTTAAAATCACGCGGTTGGCACACAGTTTGTATGTATTTTAGAGCTCTGCAGTTGTCATTTTATTGAATGTAAAATACATTAACAGTCACCAAGAGAGCACATTGAATTGATTTCTGATAAAGTCATACTTAATGCATACAAAGTCAGTAGTAAGAAGAAAAAAAAATAGAAATGTTAACATCTACAGTTCCATGACAACCAGGCAAACTCCCTCTGCTGATGAAGACCAAGTGATGTGACTGAGAGCTCCAGATCAGCCATATTAAGGTCTGGCTGTATTGCTTGTTTGTTGAGACCAGAGCCCTTGCTGTCTTTCAGTACGACCACCATGACTTCCCCGGCGTGGTGCCACGGACGTTCCTCGGCCCCCTGTTTCTCTCCGTGCTCTGCTCCCCTGTTGTGCTTCTGTCCTCTCTGCTGGACGTGCCCAAATTCTACACCCAGCTGACAGGTAAACATGTCTCATCCAATCCACTGATGTGCTTTTAAGCAGTCCAAACAAATGCGTCCTCTCGATGTGCCCTCTGCAGTCCGAGCTTCCCTGGGAGCGTGCGTCGTCGGTGCACTGTGGCACATGCAGAAGGAGGTGAGGAGGCAGTTTGGCTCCACGGTTGCGGGGCTCTTCTGTGTGACATGTGCGTCTCAGTTTCACCTCATGTTCTACAGCACCAGGACGCTCCCTAATGTGTTCGCACTGCCGCTAGGTGAGATACTGCGCATGGGATCCTCGTAGGCCGGGGACTCTGGGTTTATTTTTTTCCCGTTTTCCTAAATAAGTGAGTTCTTCTTTCTCAGTTCTGGTGGCGTTCACGTCTTGGATGGCTCAGAAATACGGCCGGTTCGTCAGCCTTTCCGCTTTAGTCATCATCGTGTTCCGGTCCGAGCTCTGCATCTTCCTGGGGCTCATGTTGCTGATATCACTGTTGAGCAGGAAGCTGGGACTGCTGCAGCTGCTTTACTATGCCGTTCCTGCTGGGATCTTGTCACTGGGTGAGTAGTGAATGTACAGTATATGAATAGTACAGACTCAATAAATAATAAATTGCCCCTGCTGTCGGATTAAATTTTGATTTCCGGTGTTTTTTTTTTACAGCTTTCACGGTGGCCATTGACTCCATCTTTTGGAGGAAATTGTTGTGGCCTGAAGGTCAGGTTTTGTGGTACAACACTGTTCTCAACAAAAGTTCCGACTGGGGAATATCCTTTTTGATTTACTCGAGTACACCCATGCGTATGCGTCCACTTTAACGTTTTTGTGAATTTACTGCCACTGAAAGTCATCAAGGGGATTGATCTCCTTGACTCTCGTCTCCCCAGTAAACCTCTCCCTTCCTGTGGTACTTTTACTCTGCCGTGCCCCGCGCCCTGGGCTGCACGCTGCTCTTCCTCCCCCTCGGCCTGCTCGACAGGCGGATGAGGCTGCTGCTGCTGCCCACCGTGGGCTTCATCCTCGTCTACTCACTGCTGCCTCACAAGGAGCTGCGCTTCATCATATACACGTTCCCTGTGCTCAGCTTGGTGGCTGCCCGAGGCTGTTCTTTCATGCAAGTGAAAACACATGACCCCCCCCCCCAAATGCTTTGCATTCAAAAACACAGGATAGGACATTTTCCAGATATTGTTTAGTGTCATCACGTCTTGTGTCCACTGGTCACACTCTCTCTTTCTTTTGTGCTTTTTAGTTTGTGCAACTACCAGAAATCCTGGATGTACAAACTGGGCTCTGCAGTGGTGGTTGGCCAGCTTTTTACCAACGCAGCGTACTCCAGTATTAGTCTCTATGTGTCCCACCACAACTACCCAGGGGGCCGAGGGATGCAGGAGCTACACAGGCTGTTGCCAGTCACAGCAGGTTGGAATCACTTTCAGCGCAGGGAGCTGCTACAACACTATTAATTCTTACCACCTTTTAGAGGAGCTGATAACTCAAAAATGATCATATGTGCATGTAGTATGCACGTTTGGGGGTAATTATTAAATTGCCTTTTGTTCATTTAAAGGATCTCCATTCGCTGATAAGCAGTTAATCAGCTCCAAAATGACTAATTATTGTGGATGAGACAAAATAATTTTGTCTTCTTTTACTTTCTTAGTAATCATACATGAGACAGTATACTGACATCATTGAATGCATGCTTCTCACACTGACACAATGCCTTTGTCCCCTCAGATGTCTTTGTTCACATTGACACTTATGCTGCTGAAACTGGAGTATCCCGATTCTTAGAGCAGAACAGAAACTGGAGGTTAGTGTATTTTCTTTTTGTATGAAAATCTGTCCAAAAGTAGTGTACCCAATATTACTTTGGTATTGCAATCATTTGTATTATAATTTTTTTTTTAAACAGATATGACAAACGTGAGGACCTGAGTCTCAAGAATCTTGACATGAAAAAGTACACACACCTACTGATGGAGGCTAATGTCACCAAGATACAGCTGCTCCAGGACACCCATCAGCCTCTGGCCTTCATCGAAGGCTACAGCAACATTGCCTTCAACATATCTCACGTCCCGCCCGTTAGTGTGCGATTTGTAAGAAAAACTGTGCTCATGGAGAGAAAGACTGCAACCGGACAACAAAGGGAGGGACTTTGAGGGAATCTTGGATTACGGTGTTTAAGTGACCAAAAGAAAAAGAAGACCAAAGGTGACCAAAACGAGTGTCCTCGACGGTTATAATGGTGTAAGAAAACAACACAGGTCTATCACCCGTCACATTCCACTACCAATGATACATTTTGCAGTGAACTGTCAGACATCTTTTCTGATGTTGAACGTGGTTCTCTCTTCTCGTGCTGCACTGTGAACGTCATGAAAAGCAAGTTAAGAATAATGTTTTCTTGCAGCTATGGAAATTATATTCTGTAGATAGCTTTGTAATGTTTAGGCTGTTATTTGCATATTTTGTAGACATATTTTATAAATGAATACAGCTGAAACTGAGTGGATGGAATTCATATTGGATCCATGGTACATTAAATCAAAGCTCTGATTGCTCACCAAAAAAAGAAACCTCTGCGATATTGCATAAGGAAAACCTTTATTTAAAAATGACCACAAAATTTGCATGGTTCCAGTCTCAATGCTAAAACATTTATCAAATTAGGTTCAGAAGTCATTTAATATAAAAATGTACAGTACATTGTTTTTACTCAATAATAAACCCATAATTTAATCCCCTGGACATAAACTTAAATTGTGCTTAAGAGACAAATTGTATATTCCAAACAAACTGCTTATTCTGAAAATACAGCAATATTATACATGATCTTATTAAAAACATTTCAGCAAGTAAAAAAAAAAAGAAAACAAAAATCTATTTCTAAATGACAGTACCATGAGCCACAATTTCACAATGAAAATTAAATAACATTAACTTAAAACATCTTTCAGTCACAGCATTTATTTTTGGGCCATGTTTTCATTCAGAAAACAACTCTGCATCCATCTTTAATACACAATAATCAAAAAGCGTCCTGACGTGATCTGTGTAATTTAACAAAAAATATTTACAGCATTTTTGACCTGAAGTAGTTTTGGATAAGGCACAAGGAGAGAGTAGACACAGAAAAAAACAAAAACAAAAAAAACATCGATTAACAAGCAAACACATTATCACCAACCCCTACAGCTAGAAAAACCCTCCCTCCCTGATACACTTTTGTCTGAGACTTTTCATCACAACAGCGCCAAAGTGTTTAAACAGTAGTACACAGAATAAAATAAATCCTCCAAATCTGGCCTTTGCAGTGAGAATCAATCAGTGTATAAATCGATATTTTACATTTTTTTTTTTTTTTTTTTAGCCCAACAGAAAGCCCCATTTCACAGCTATGCAACTTGGTCCTTGATAAAAGGGGTTTCAAGTTAATGCGCAACAGAAATTAGTACTGGAAATAAATCAACGGGAGGTTGACCTTGAGGAACAGCAGACCCTCCATGTTTTCCAGTAAAGGCCTGTGTTGATTCAGGGCACAGTTGACACTGGCTGTGCTGAACAGTGTCTCCGCTGGGACGATGCTGGGAGGGCAGCCCACGTAACGGGCGGCTACTTTGGCAAGATCGGGCCACAGGAACTTTTTCAGGTTCCAGTAGTCGAGGGGGTCACAGCTTTGATCGAGTATGTCTTCCTCAAGGTACTCCAGCACTGCCAGCTCCGAGGACTTTGGCTTCTCCTCGTGTTTTATCTTTTGCCGGATGTCAGCCATTAGGGACCAGAGGTTGTCTTTGTTCGGGGGGGAGGCGTTGGATGACATGGGGGCCTCGCTGCAGCCGTTGTGCATCGGGGGCTTCGCGGTGAGTGAGGTAGAAGAGGACGAGTCCAGCTCCCCGATCAGGTCTAGTTTACATCGCTCCGCCTCTTCCTCCGTGAACAGCGAAGTCTTGTAGCGCGGGTCCAGCATGGTCGCCCAGGTGTACCGCGGGTCGTGCAGCGTCGCTGACATTTTGCTCACCATGGCTTCCTTTAGGGACTTGAGCATGTTGTCGATGCCCACGGTTTCGTCGAACAGCAGGTCTATCTTTCTGTTGAGGATGTGAATGAGCGGGATCACCTGACCCAGAGTGGCAGTGCGGTTGCTCATCTCCCGGCAGGCGACTTCGAACGGTTTCAGTGCATTGCAGACCGACAGCATCACCTCCCACTGATCGCAGCTGATCATTTCCCTGAAGTTGCACTCGATCGCCATCTCGTCGATGGCGTTCTTCTGCTCCACCAGCCGCTCCAGCATGAAGAAGGAGGTCCTCCATTTGGAAGGGACGTCCTGAATGAGTTGGTTCTCCGGCAGCTGGTGGACCCTCTGGAGCTCGGCCAGCTTCTCCTTGGCCTTCGTCGAGCGGTGCACGCGCTCGCAGATCTTCCGCGCAATACTCAGAAGGTTCTGAACCATTCTCTGGCTCTTTATGGCTTCGCTAACAATGAGGTCTATCGTGTGTCCGAAACACTGCATGGTGACGTGGCCGTAGTCCTCCAAGGTGTTTCTCACGGTGGTGTTATCGGTTACCGTGAACCCCTTTTTCAGCCCCGATGAGGTGATCCAAGAATCCCACAGATACTCCAACTGCTTCGGGATGTCATGCATATCGTTATCACAGTCGATTTGGGAGACACTTAGGAGAGCAGAGCAGTGGAAGTCCTGACCCTGGGGTCGGACACTTGACTCGTATGTCGCCCAGTGGGCGGTGAGGGTCAGGTATTCCCTTGTCTGGCTACTGACCCAAATACTAGTTGTGAAGTGGACAACCCCACTTTCTGCTTCTTTCAGGTGGGTCAGCACAACATCCTTCACCCTCTCGTACATGTCTGGTATGGCAGTGCTGGTAAAGTAAGAAGAAGGTGGGAGAGAATACTGAGGCTGGAGGTACTCTAGTAGTCGGTTCAGACCAGCGTTCTCCACCATCGCTGATGGCTGAAGATCCAGTGCGAGCATTTCTGCGATAAGTTTGGTGATTTTTTTGGCAACCGGGTGGTGTTCATCAAACCGCTCGCGGCTCGGTTCCGTTTCGTAAACGGTAGTGTCCATGAGCTCTTGCTTGACGTGAATTTCAGCAGACGGCACATCACCTGAGATAGCATTGTTACTTTCAAGAACATGTCCGTGAAACCTCTGCATGTGCCTGAAGAGGCAGCTCGTGCCGAGGTTTGTAGTCTTTTTGCCTCTGCTAATTGTGCGGCCACAGTGCAAACAGACCACCTTCGTGGGGTCAGTGGGTGAAATGGAGAAATGGTTCCACAGTTTTGACGTCTTTTTACTGAAAACGGGCAGTGTTTGTGGCTTTTTCTTACCAACGGGGCTCTCAGTTTCTTTGGTTGAAACTGCGTCTGTCGCGGTGAGATTGGCGTAGGGATGAGGGGAGGGTACCTTCTCATCTGTGCTTTTTTGGTTTTTGAGGACGTCCGGGTGGCGTCTCATCAGATGCCTCATCAGACAGCTTGTACCAAAGTCGCCCCGTTTCCCCCGACTGATGACGCATGGACAGTAACGGCACAGTGCTTTTAACTGGTCAACTGGCGACACTATGAAATGGTGCCAGACTTCAGATTTCACCCGTTTCATGATCTTCTTGTTTTGCTGGAAAACCGAATGATCCTGATTGAGGCTCGGGCCCTCGGCGAGGTCGCACGGGGAGAACGTTTGGGCCGTGTCCTCCCCCGGAGTTTTGAAGGGGAGATTGAGAGAGGAGTCCTGCCCCGAGAGATTCATCACCTCATCAGATTCCTCTTTTATATCCATGCTTTCCTCCATGCTTTGGGGTAATTCATCCAATATGGTTTCGGGGGAGGATGGAAGAAGGGGTGATTCTTTTTTCACTTCCAGTGGATCCTGTAGTTGTGTGCGGGACAGTAGTGAGGGCGGGTTTGTGTAGGGTGGGGGAATGTGGTTGCCCTGTCCGTTTTCCTCAATGACGACCTCTTTGTGGGCCCTCCACATGTGACGAATGAGACAGCTCGTCCCGAGATCCTTCCCATTTTTGCCCCGACTGAACTCATTCATGCAATGGATACATACTGCTTTGGAATTGTCAGCAGGCGACAGGTAGAAGTGTTTCCATACAGCTGATCTCCGGCGGGAACTCGAGCTTTTTGGGGTCCCAGGGAGGCGCTCGGGCCCGCCATCGGACAGGTCTTCAAGGTTGTTGTCGTTGGAATGTGAGGATGAGAGCGCGCTGCAAATGGTGTCACTGTTGGCAAACGGTTCCAGTTTTGGTTCGACTTTGGGCAACACTTCTTTGGATGACAGGTCTGAATTCTCAGCTGAGGAGGTGGACGGCGAAGTGTTCTTTGAGGCGGAAGAAATAACGCTATTTGTCAAGTCTCCATTTTTTGGTGAGCTCGGGGATGGAGGTATCAAAGAGGAGGCGAGGGAGCCAGTCAGATTGTTTGAGGATGCGTCTGCTCCGTCTTGTAAAAGCACAGTGGGGTGAGCCCTTCGCACGTGCCTCATCAGACAACTCGTGCTGAGGTCTTTCTCGTTCTTGCCCCGACTGAACTCTTTCATGCAGTATAAACAGATTGCTTTGGTACTGTCTCGTGGCGATATGCAGAAATGATTCCATGCGGGGGACTTTTTTCTCGGGTTGGCATTACTCCTCATAGATGACAGAAGGCTCTGGGTGACGGCGTCCATGGCGACATCATAAAGGGTGCTTGTGTATCCACTTAGTAAATTACTGTAGTCGTCGCCATCTCTCGTTACAAACGGGCCAACAGAGCTGCCAAACCCGAGCCCTTCATCGTCCTGGGTTTCCTCCTCCATTCCGTTGGCTTCCACGGCCTCCTCTTTGATATGCAGAGTTTCTTCATTCCCGTTTTCATAACTTTCATTCTCCGTATTTCCCTCGGTATCAGTGTTTAGGCATTGGTTTGAAGGGGTAGGAGAAGTTGGATCAGTCTCACTTGCTTTGTCCGACTCCAACTCTTTGTCGTCCTGAGGAGATAAATGGGGGGAAGGGGTAGAAGGGGGATATGGGGGAGAATGGGGAGAGTCTTTATCCAGTGTTATTGAGGAGCTAGCAGGTGACTTTTCATCCGCAGCCTCACGTGGGTTGATGCTGTAGGATTTAAAAACGTAGCCATCCTGGCCCTCAATTTTGAGGCAGGTCCCTTTGGCCTCTCTCTTTTTAGTTTCCATGGAGCCATTAGGTTCACTGACCATATCCTCACTCATGTGAGACACCTCTTCCTCCCCATCCATGGCAGCAGCCCAAGGGTTTTGGTAGAATAGTCAGGTCTGCGTTGTCAAATGTAAATCAGTGTTTTCAGGTGTAGTCATCGACACTGCAGCTCTCAAGCAGGGGTTGTTAATAGTGGGTGGCTGTCCGGGACACAGGGTGCCTGCTTGTCCCACTCCATTTATGACTGAAGTAGTCCCACCTCTCCACACACACGCAACAACCTAAAGAGAGAGGGACAGAGAGGAAAATGTCAAAGTGTATTCTTAAGATATAAAGACTCCAAAACCACAGGTAATACAGGTACGTTCTGCAATAACACATACATGACATTATATTTGTATTCTTATCTCCTAAAACTGACTGAACAGGCTCTTTATGCAAGGTTCCGCCGCTACAAATAGTGTAGGGCGTAAAAAGTCCTGCCCTAAAAATCAAGTTTCACCAAACTCTGGTGTTGAGTACTTTAATTCTCCCTTTGAAAACAACTTTGTGGTTCTAAACACAAATGTTTAAATTTGCAAATTGACAAGCACCACCCAAACGCGGTGTTAAATTCAGCCTTCAGGGCCCACTGCTCCATCTGCCTTTTCAGGACCAGGCTCACAGCTTACATATGCTAATCGGAGAAATCCATCAAGAGGATGCCTATCTGAACTCCTTCCACAGACCTGTTGCTCAATTCGGTAAGCTTTCTGGATCTCGAAGGCCTGAACTAAGTCATCCCCACAAATGTAACGCCCGTTCAAACTGAATGCTAATATTTTCCTTGTGTATTGGCATAATCATACCTACCACTGAAATATTCACACTAAAATGTTAATTTAATTTTCAGCTATAGAACCTTATCTGTAAGCTCTGTGATGCCGGTAACGTTTTTTTTAAAATTTTAAATAACATTTGATTATGCATTACTGCTTCATGGTACATTAGATCTATGGTCGACTGAAAATGTGCAACAACTCTTAAACATCAAAGCACATCTTGATTAATGACTGAAATCCGCTTTGCGGTATTATCTGGTTGAAAAAGAACCGAGTGACTCCGGTTTATGTAGACAGTCTACTATTTTTGCCACCTTGCTAAAGTCACTGCACTCTAATACTACTATCCTATAATACAAACTACTTCAATAAAAAGGTTAGAATACTAAATAGTATAGCGGGGTGTTTATAATATTCTATTTATTTTTCCTGCCCTCATTGATATAAATAAGGTGGTCAGAATATCAAAACTACCTCTGAATATAATACAATACAGTCAAACAGCGCCACAATCTACAGCCTCCAAAGTGACCATTGAGTTGAATCAACAGCTCTCTTTAAAAACATAAAAAACTGAACATTATCATCTTTATGAAAGTAGTCATTATTGCAGGGCTGTTCTATTAGACAGCATTAGGAGTACGTAATAAACTGGTAACTCAGTGACAAATGGTGTGCGTTATTGTGAACAAGTCTCCCTGTACCTTGATCAGGTCAGGTGTAAAGCATGTCCGTTATACACACACATGCTTTACAATAAGCATACACTATATTGAGACAGCAGTCCTTAACGACACCAGTTTGTTTAACCTTTCCAATACATGACAGTTGCAGACACGACCTAGAAAAAGTGCACACATACAGTGTCCGTGTAGGACTCAAACACATATTTGCCTAAGTACACAAGTAAGTATTCACTCTTATTCTTATTCTAACTTGTACTAATAAGTTGTCATGCACATCATTGCCCATTCATCCTTAATCTAACCTCGCGAACGTGGCCAACTTTACCAATTGTAGTGTTGAATATTAACAATTATTTAATTTAAAGTGAAGTGGGAATTAAAAATAAATAAATAAATAAATAACCAACCAGCGTTGGGCCACTTCCTAAGTGAGCAATGACAAAACACTTTTCCGGGTTCGACTTGCTCGTCAGGAAGATGCGAGAGGGCAGCAGAAAAAAAAAGAAATAGCCCAAACGCTTGCTAGCTTTCACATTTTCACAACACGCCAACTTGAACAAAAATGAGCACCGTCGCATACAAACTGGCTCTCGCCCTCGTTGTACACCAGAGAAACACGAACCCTGAAAACGACCCTTGCACCAACGGGCATTTAACGTTAAAACGAAACCCTGTTGCCAGTTACGCTACAACCATTAGTAAACACCACGGTGGCTACTCTGCTGCTAACTGGGTTAGCGCCGAGGGTAATAAACACGCACAAAACAATGCACGGACTCCGTCGCTTCGGTCCCAGCGACTCGTGGCACGAACACACGAGACGTTACGAGTCCTACGAATATCCTCTGGACGCCATAGAGGTCCGTTTAGTACGAAACTCTGACCACACCGCGGATGCTAGCTGGTTAGCTGCCAGCTAGGCCACACACACACACACACACAGGACACACTAGCTAACCTGGCGAGGCAGAACCCAGCCGTGGCAACACACGAACCACCCGGGATCCGAATCAGCCCGGCGCTCACCACGACGTCCCGGACTCGTTAAACCCCCTGCGGACGCGTACGCGCGCTCGGGGCACTCACCGTGAGGTCCGGCGGCGGGATGGCTGGGTTTTCGGCTCCCAAACGGTTAAATATGACACATTTGATTGATCCGGAGGGGGGGTTCACTTTGTTGCTTTTGTCTCCTGGCTCGCTCGCAGTTCACGTTCGGCCGAAGCAGCTCCACACAGCGTCGGACGGAAGGAACATGTTTTAATGATGTCATCGGGCGCAGGGTCCTCAGAAGGGGGTGTCACGCGTCGGAGCGACATGTCACGTACCGCCGTGTGTTAACGGGACTTCTATTGACGTTACCGTGTAGAAGTAACGCTGCGTTGGGGTTATTACACTGATAATAAAGTAAAAGTATTATGTATAGTTATTGGACTGTTGCTCAACTAAATTGCTTTTTAGTTTAGGACGAACCTTGGAAATAATCCAAAATAAAGTTTATCTAAAAACAAAAAATAAAAAAATCAGCCACACATAAAAGTAGCTTGTTGTTAAAGTAACTTACTACGAAATAATTACTTTTTAATTACTATTATTGCCACCGTGCGTTGCATTCACGGTCACTCCGGAACAACAGCTCGGAGTTCAAACTGGTTTCAATCGGGATCAAACTAAATTAGTTTATCACCTCAATATTTAACGTTAGTTATTACTGCTCTACGTTAAACCGACACGCCGCGGACCGCGTTTGGGGCCAACCGGTCCCCAGGATGTGGGGTGTGGGGGGGGGGCAGGCATAGTGAGGGGTCCTGTTGTTGTCCTGTTGTTGTTCTGCTTGTGTCCTGACTGTAACTTAGAGGATATATGCTGTATCAATATCCCGGAGCATGACAGCGAGAACGACACAACGTTTGAAACTCACACCCGGAGATCCCCCAAAAAACCTAAAACACAGAAACAGGTCTCCACTTTGTTCGGAGCTTTTGTCTGCGCGTCGCTAGTAAGGATCGACACACACAAACACAAGAAAAGAAAAAGAAAACGCATTGATCGTGTGACAGATGGGGCTTTTGTGTGAAATCCACGACTCACCACCGCCGCCGACATGACCTCCAGCGTCACGCGTAGAGTTGTGCGTGCGGGTGGGAGTTGTCTGGTGAAACGCATTGTTGTGTTGGGGGATGAGCCGCTAGAGCTGCTCGAGCTGCCTGCTCCTGGTCGGCTGTGGCTAGCGAGCGACTCCAGCCCGCGAGAGGGTCTGCAAAAGCAAACAGCCGCATGCTGTCTCTTAGATTTCAACGTCGAAACCCCGCGGGCACCGAGCGGGCCTCCTCCTTGTCCCCACTCGTCCCCGAAGAGAGCCCGGTGCCGCCCGTTGGATGAGAACACTGTGTTCGGGATTAGAGCCACTTAGCAGGCCGTGTCGCCATTGCTTTGTACGGCTGCTGCCTGGCTACCGTCTTCCTCCGCTAGCAGAGCTGCTCGTCTATCCGAGGTATGTTAGCTACTTTTTGTTTTGTTTTTGTTGGTCTAATGCGCTTTTTTCTGTACTTTGAATGGGACACTGCGAGCAAACAGTCAGTGCGTCTAGCTAAAAATGATTAGCATACGTTGTTTTTATAAATAGCTCTGTTTTTGTTTGACGCCATTTGCTCCGTTCTTTTTTTTTTTTTTTTTTGCTTGCAGGGGGGTGGTGGCTAGCTCCTCTTGCTAGCTAGCTAGCTGGCTCGCTAATGTTATTGTTAGCAACTTGGCCAGAATTGACTGCTGGGTCGCTATTTGAGAGGGCATTTTCATCTCTTACGCCAAATGGCCAAGCGCTAACTCCCCCCCCCCCCACCCTTCCGTGTGTGGCCGCCTCCCACCGCATTTAAATGCCTCTGCTCATTGACAAACCTGTAACGTACAGCTGGCCGCTAACGTTACATGTCAGTCCGCCAACATAGTTTCTGTAGTTTGGAGCTGAACCATCAACGGGATGTTCCTCCCTCTCTCTGCTCTCCTTGTGAGCTGCTCCGACTTTAACGTTATTAAAAGCACAAAGCAATTAAATCACAAACTTAGAACACCTCACCTCTCTGTTTTGAAAACAAGTTCATTATCAGAGCAATCCAGGTGGTTATTTCTTGCAATTATATCTTATTTGCAGGTTACACACTATTTTGATTGCATTATATTGTGCTGATGCAAACAATAGATGCATTGTCAATTATACTGCTGTTGGAATGTGTTGTGCTGTGCAAAGTGGGAGTCTAGTCAATCATTTAAGAAAGCGTGCGTTACGCCACATGATGCTGTGTCGGTGCGTTATCGTTGTCTTTGCTGCTCCTGACCTCCGACGGGCAACTCCTCGATAGCATTAAAACGCAATTGAAATGACTTCTCCCCGCCCCTGTGTGTCTCCGCAGCAACACGGAGCGCCAAGATGAAGAAGAAAGCTCGGCAGCACCGGGTCGCGGTGCCGCAGAGGCCCCCGTCTCCCATCAAGCCTTCGCCCAACAAGCAGATCCTGACGTACGCCCAGGCGCAGCGCATGGTGGAGTTCGACGTCGATGGCCGCCTCCATCGGATCAGCATCTACGACCAGCTGGACGTGATCTCGGACGACGACCCCATGGTGCAGGAGATGATGGAGTGCACCAGCAATAAGGAGAACGCTGAGAAACCGCAGCAGCAGGTCCTCCTGAGATCAGTCAGACTAAAAAACAACCAGGAGAAGAGAAACGCTGCCCTGGGCATCACGGTTCAGGGAGAGGGAGGCGGACATCCGGCCGCCAGCAATGCCGCTCCGAAGCTTCAAGAGCCCAAATTTCGTACGGTGGAATATAATCTCCCAGCAGTTCCGAAGCGCTCCGCTGCCTTTTACAAATACACGGAGAAGACGGAGGAAGAGCTGGACGAGGAAACGGAGTACGACATGGACGAGGAGGATTACGCCTGGCTGGATTTGGTGAACGAGAAGCGGCGAAGCGAAGGGGTCAGTCAGGTCTCTCACAACGTCTTCGAGTTCCTGGTCGACCGCTTCGAGAAAGAGCTGCACTTGGAGAGCCTGGACAAAAGCAGCGAAAAGCAGGCCCCCATCGACGAGGACGCCGTCTGCTGCATCTGCATGGACGGAGAGTGCCACAACAGCAACGCCATCCTGTTTTGCGACATGTGCAACGTGGCCGTGCACCAGGAGTGTTACGGCGTGCCCTACATTCCCGAGGGCCAGTGGCTCTGCAGACACTGCCTCCAGTTGCCCACGCAGCCCGCGGACTGCATCCTCTGTCCCAACAAGGGCGGAGCGGTGAAGAAGACGGACGACGACCGCTGGGGCCACGTGGTGTGCGCCCTCTGGGTCCCCGAGGTCGGCTTCTCCAACACCACCTTCATCGAGCCCATCGACGGCGTCAGCCACATTCCCCCCGCCCGCTGGAAGCTCACCTGCTACCTCTGCAAGGAGAGGGGCGTCGGGGCGTGCATCCAGTGCCACAAGGCCAACTGTTACACCGCCTTCCACGTCAGCTGCGCCCAAAAGGCGGGCCTCTTCATGAAGATGGAGCCCATCAAAGACGTGACGGACGCCGGGGAGCCCACGTTCTCCGTGAAGAAGACGGCCTACTGTGGGGCTCACACGCCTAACGGGTGTGTGAGGAGGCCTCTCACGATCTACGATGATGCCAAACCCAGAAACGGACTGTGTAAGAAAGCGGACCGAGGGAGAGGCGTCGGTAGAGGAAAGTCCAAAGGAAAGAAGAAGAGTAAGAAGCCCGAGCCGGAACCTGAAAGTGAAGCTGCAACCCCCGCTACTGTGCCTATGTTTCCTGCTCACAGGTACGCTCGAGTTGTATTAATGGTGGGGGGAGGGGGGTGGAGTGTCCGCTCCTTCCCCGGTCAAAAATAAGTCGAGTGTTGGGTCAGTTGGCATATACAGCTCCATTTACTTTTGAAGGCTTTTCTGTCTTCCTCAAGGACGCTGACGGGGCTTAGGGTTGTTGATGGACAAACATTGGCTGTTGCAGGTGTTGAGCATGTGACACTGGTGAATGTTTTCCTTCACAAACAGAAGCTTCAGGGGGGGATGGGGTCTGCTCGCATGCTTTTGGTCTGTTTCGAGTGCCGTTAAAATGCAGTTTAAGGCTTGTCCATGGCTATTGATGTCGATATTACTCATTAACCACAACCACTGTTCCCTCGGTCTAAAAATATAGCAAAGCGGCCTGTGACTCTTGAGGTGTGCTAGTTGTTTGCCGTCTCTCCCACCGGCGGTATCATTCTAATACCCGTCTCCCCGCCTCCCCCAGGTTACAAACCATTCTGAACCAGGTGTCGGTTCAGAAGAAGAAAGCGTTCGTTGAGCTGGTCCTGAATTACTGGACATTAAAGAGGCAATCCAGGAACGGGCTTCCCCTCATCAGACGCCTTCAGACCAGCATGCAGTCTCAGAAGAATGCGCAACCGGTTTGTTCTTCTGTCAGTCAACCACAGAAGACTTTCGGTCTTCATTTTGACTTTTCACAAACGTACTAGTAGCTTTAAGAAGTTGAAATGTCGTTTTCATCCTTTTTGACATTTGAATAATTTTCCTCGTATGCTTTTCAACACATCCTGCTGTGAGGTGGTTGACAATGCCGTGTGTTCACATGCTACTTCAGCTAAATGAGGATCTGTGTGCCAGAAAGAAATAGAAGCCCTCGTTGTAAAGAAAAAAAAAAAAAAAAAAAGCATGCACCTCTTGTGAGTCCTTGTCTATTCTATCTCCTGCTTTTAATGTATGCATTTCTTGTTTCGATGTGTTCTCCAGCGGCAGTGTGAGGAGGAGAGCCGGGCCCTGAAGGACCAGTTGAAGGAGTGGCACCGCCTCCGACACGACCTGGAGAGAGCCCGGCTGCTGCTGGAGCTGATCCGCAAGAGGGAGAAGCTCAAGAGGGAGGAGGTAGGAGCGGAGCCACCGGTGGGCAGCCTCATGCCGTTAACCGGTGGTCAGATCTGATCTCCTAACGGTTTCCCCTCCGTGCTGTGTTGCAGATCAGACTGCAGGAGACCCTCCTCGAGATCCAGTTGAGTCCCTTCAGCATTTTGCTCAGAGCCCTGTTGGACCAGCTCCAGACAAAAGACCAAGCCAAGATCTTCACCCAGCCGGTGGATATCGATGAGGTGAACTTCAGTAGATGCATGAACACAAGTTCTGTTTTTGAGCTTGTCCACGCATAATCTATTACATTGTTGTTTTTTTTTATTTGCCATAACCATGTACCTATGGAAGAATAGGAGTACAATATGCTGTGTCAAAATTCCTTTTTTCATTTTATTTTTTCTGAAGGGATGATTTTGTGTTCTTGCTGCTCTGTGGATGTATTTCATCTCAGTCCGTTGTGCTGTTATTTGATTTGTTGTGTGCAATAGTGCAACGTTGTAGTGTTGTGGCAGGGGGGGCTCCACCAAGTGAACACAGCAAAAAAGCTGATTCCGTCTCTACAGCTTTTCTTTCTGGTAACGTCAGCGCCTTGCGTTGGCTAATCCGACCTGTTAGGTGAAACATCTGGCGGTACTGTGGGTGCTTTGTGGAGAGTAACGGCAGTCATAATGAGCTTTTTAAGAGGTGTACGGTCCAGAGTGCAAGGACTTCCACTGCCACCCAGAGACTTCCTGTCTGACAAGCTGGTTCATATTTCAACAAGCTGAAAGGAAACGCACTGCGTCTGTTTTACCTGTTTTTCTGCCTGATTACCAGATAACTGCTTCAGAGATGTTGTCACATTTTAACTCCTTTTTTTTTTTTTTGGGTGTTTCCCCAAAGCAAATAATAACAGCCTTTTTCTTTTCCCCATGCATTGCCACATGCGTTAAAAGTTGCGCTTGAGCACACCACAGAGAGGACAGGCAGCAGACAACTGTGTGGAGCGTGTTGAGCAATGTGACTTCCTGTCAAGTGGAATGAGTAACGTGAGACTACAGTCCACTGGCAGATGGTCACGCCCAGAAAGGGTGAAGGGTTGAGGTCATGTCACGCCCGGCTAGCTCAGTCGGTAGAGCATGAGACTCTTAATCTCAGGGTCGTGGGTTCGAGCCCCACGTTGGGCGCAACTTTTGACTCTCGGTTCAATTTTGAAAAAAAAAAAAACAGAACGCTATTGGTGTTGTCTTCTTTTTTTTTTTTTAGACGGGGGGGGTTGTCGTGTTGTAAAAGATAACATGCCCCAACGTGATCTTCTATGAACGGCTTTAGATGTTGTATTACATGTTGGGTTGACATGCCAGCGTACGGTGATATCCGCTTCATTTTTGTTTTAACGCTGGAAGTAATTCTAAAAAAATATCCTGTAGGTGCCCGACTACCTCGACCACATCAAGCACCCGATGGACTTCTCCACCATGCGGCAGCGCATCGACTCACAGGCCTACAACAACTTTGAACAGTTTGAGAACGACTTCAACCTCATCGTTGATAATTGCATGAAATACAACTCGAAGGACACCTACTTCTACCGGGCTGCCGTCCGCCTCCGAGACCAGGGCGGGTCCCTGCTCAGGAAGGCCCGGCGAGACGTGGAGAAAATCGGCTTCGACACGGCGAGCGGCGTGCATCTGGCCGAAGCGCCGGAAATCAAAGCACCCACGTGCTTTTCGTGGGAGGACGGTAAGTGGGGGGAATGGGGGGGGATTGTGTTTTGTGACATCCCAATCTGGGGGCCGCATCGGAGTGAGAAAAATATTCACAGAACGTGTTGAGCAAATACCACGTTTTCTCTCCTCAGTGGACCGCCTGCTGACGCCGGCCAATCGGGAGCACCTGTCTCTGGACAAGCAGCTGCAGCAGCTGCTGGAGAAGTTTGACCTGACCTGCGCCATGAAGTCCAGCCCCTCCCGCAGCAAGCGCCTCAAGCTGCTCAAGAAGACCATCAACGACGTGCGCAACGAGATGAGCCTGAAGAGAATCCTGCCCTCCGGCCACCACCACCACCACCACCACCACCATCACCACCACCACCACCACCACCATTCGACTCCCTCCACGTCAGCGTCGTCTTCATCGGCGTCCTCCCACCCAGAGCTGAGTACGCCAAAAGAAGAGCGATCGAAGCCCAATGGACATTTTCGAGATGACGAGGGTATGTATTGATCTGGGTTTGGCTTTCTTTTTTCTTTTTTTCTTTTTTTTTTTTAGAAAGAACATTTTCTGTTTGATGCCGTGCTTTGGGATTTTAAAGACAATCACATGTCCTTAATATCCTGAAGCTCAGGTCAGAGGTCAGAGTTCAGCCCCCCCCCCACCCCTCCCCAACCCAAAACATAGCCTTACAGAGCAATGTCACGTGCCTTTTCCCGAACCGCGTGTGTCTGAAACATGGTAGTATCGCCGTCTCTGCTGCTTTCAGTAATACATCACAGGCCTGCTTCCAGTCCTCTGGATTTCCTTCCTCATCTCAGATTCTCTTCAGCGATTTTGGAGAGAGGAAAATGGCGATTTAAGTCTGATAATCGGGCTACTATAACACATAATCAAACCCTGCACGGTTTGTGTCGAGGTGAGCATCTGTCCGCTGCTTCTGGGAAATTTGCTCAAACCGCTGCAGATGTTCCTGGTATTTGGGAAAGCGGCGCTTACGGTTGTGAACATGAACCTTTTATTCCCCAACATTAGAATCAAGAAAGCTTAAAAAAAAAAAAAAAAAAGCATCTTAATTATATAGTTAAATGATAAAAACCTCTTAATTTTTATTAGATAATTAGTGGTAGTATTGTTTCCTTAATGTGCAATAAGATTTTTCAGTGACTTCGGGCCCCACACGCACCATTACATTATGTCCCTTTGACAGAGGATTGGCCATAAAAATCTGGAGTTCATCACCAGTGGAGCATCTGCAGGCTGTGTGAACTCCTCCTCGGTCATTCACACAGTCTCAAAACAACGGCTTGTTCAACTGAACATAGTTCAGAAGGCTTACTGACGCACCAAACCGAACCCCGGATGGGAGTTCACCTCGAACCTCAGAACCAACGTTGTACTCGTCACCTGACTACAATCGACAGATTGTAACGAAAGAATGCGCGAACAAGGTCACATCCCCGCGTTACCGTGGTATCGCACCGTGTCACTGCAGTGGTGCTGAACGTTTAAACTCACCGCACACTTGCTGAGTCACATTAAGTCTGGTGGAGATTGCTAGTGGGGGAGAGTGGGGGGGGGGGAGAAAGGAAAAAAAAGTAATTTTGCGCTCATTTTTTATTCATAAAAGTGCCTCTGTGTTATGCTAAATAGTGCCTTGTTTTACTTTTATGATAAACCTAAAAGCCATATGATAATGTGCAATGTCAGCATATCTCCAAACACAAGGACAAAGTGTGGGTGTTGCAGCGCTTTGCGGTCGGTAATGGGATTATACTACAGGTCCAATGTTTTTGTCTTTGTCATGGCTGGACTTTTGTTGTATTGTTTATGGTTTTTTTCCTTTTTTTATGAGTAGCCTTTGTTGTCGTCGTTGTTGTTCTTCCAAAATAGTGTGCCAAAAAAAAAATGTCATTGTGCTATTCTGCTTTTACCACAATAAAACGTATTATTTTCTCTTTCTATAGCACCATGAGGAAATAGTAATGAGGATGAAAGAGAAAGGGGAAAAATACATTAACATGAATAATAAAACGGAAAAAAGACAACAAAGTGATGCGCCGCAGCAAAGGAAACAAATTGTGGGGCCATAACAGCCCGTGTGCCGTAACATGAATAATATGTGTTGTGCTTAATGTCCGCCGTTTGAATGATTAATGTCGACTGTGGAGTCAAAATGACGACGATAAGCAGTTTTGTCCGTGTGCTTTTTTTCTCCTCCTCCTCTTCTCCCTCACAGGAGACAAGTCTCTCCCTCCCAAACTGGAGCCTTCGGACTCCATCCCCCCCCTCGTCCACTCGGACACGGACCCCGGGCCCCCCACCCTCAAGCCCATCGACGCCGCCCCCGACCGCGAGGACAAGCGCCCGGGCAAGTTCTCCCGGTGCGGCGGCGAGATACCGGAGCTGCTCTCCTGCGCTCCTCGCCTCAACGGCCACTCCCGCGACGGCCTCCCGGCCTCGCTGCTGGACGGGGACGTGAGCGTGGTGGCCACCTCGACCCTCGCGGAGCCCGCGGGCACGGTTAACCGCCGGACGGCCGTGCTCTTCCGCAAGTCGAAGGCCGCCAGCCCCCACAAGCCCCCGAGGAGCCGGGGCGAGGGAGCCGGCGGCGTAGACCGAAAGGAGGAGGAGGAGCTGGCGGAGGCGGAGGAGGCGGAGGCGGAGGAGGACGCTGAAGACGGCGCACAGCTGGGCTCCAAGTCCTTCCTGTCGGTGGTCATCCCGCGGCTGGAGACGCTGCTGCACAGCAAGAAGAGGAAGCACAGCGGCAGCCGGGACAGCGAGGAGGAGGAGGAGGGCGTGGGAGGAGAGGGCGAGCACGAAGAGGAGGGAGAGTCCCCGGTGAAGCGGCTCGACACTGGTGAGAACAAGTGGAAACACACACACACACACACACACACACACACACACACACACACACACACACACACACACACACACACACACACACACACACACACACAGAGAGAGACGGAGAGACGGAGAGACACAGAGAATGTTTCTGCATTTTTCTTTTGAGCTGCCATATGGCAGAATATGAATGCCACTTCTTCTGCGCTCTGATTAAATTAGTACGGCGGCGTTTAGCCGTGCCGCCAACCCGTGAAATTGACAGTTGAAACGTCGCAATTAGCCCGTTACGCGACACACAAGTCATCACAGTCAACGCACACTCCATCGCTGCTCGCGTGACTTTTATTTAATTAGATCAGAGGCCGATGCAGACACACTGCAGCCGATGCAGACACAGTAACATTTGAGCATCTAGTCGTAAACATTATTTTGTGATTGTGGGGGGGGTTTATTTTTTTTTTTTATCTTTTGCGTCCCAGGCTTGTCGAGCGGTTTTCTGGAGGAGGAAGAGGAGAGGGAGCTCGTGGACTCCAGTAGAGCCAGTCGGCCCGTGGAGCCGCGGAGACGCTGTGCCTCCGAGTCCTCCATCTCCTCATGTAGCAGTCTGCCAGGAAGCACCAGGTAATCCAGCAGTGGGTTTACTTTGATTTGACTTAAAAGCAGGGTCTTTCAATTCAACACAGGGGGCTTAGAAGTCTTTAAGAGTTATAGTTTATAAAGGAGTTCATAGTCCATATCATCCGGGGGGAAAAAACTCCAACTGGTCTTAGTCAAGATAAAAAAAAGCTCCCTTTTAGAATCCTGAAAATCACAGCTCTGATGCAAATAACAAAAGGGTGGAGGGGGAGGGGGCGGAAACAATCTCCACCAGATTCAATAAAATGGAAAAGTATGACTCTCAAAGATGGGAAATTATAATTACATCATCGACATGTATCAGAAGAATAGTCACCAGACGGCCCTCCCCCTTTTCAAAGGAATATCTGACCACTTACTATAATTAGCATGAGGCCTATTTCCTTCGTCCCGTGTGTTCTGTCTCTCAAGCTGACTGGTGTGTCTGTGTCCTTTTCTCCGTTTTTTTTTTTGTAGCACCGTTCTCAGTCTTCCAAAATGTGGGAAAGGGAAACCCGCCTTGGTCCGGAGAAACACTGTGGACGATAAGAGCGAATTAATCGCCTGCATCGAAACCGGGAACTTTGCAAAAGCTGCTCGAATCGCTGCCGGTAAGCCGGTCAAATCTGCACGCATGTGTGAGGGTGGGTCTTAAAATGATGGGACACACGCCACCCAAGTGATGCTTCATTTTGAATTAAATACACAGGATTTTGAATTGCTCTTGTGAATTCTGTGCTACGCTGTTTTTTTTTTTTTTTCCCGCGAGGAGCCCTCCTCCAATTTGGCTGTGAAGGAAAAATATGCAATTGTAAAACAGTAAATATGAGAAAACGCTACATTGAGAACCGCGAACTGTCCACTGGACTTTTTCGCGGTCAAATATACATTAAAATGCAATTTCTTCTGAGCAAATGAGCCCGAACACAACGCCGACACTGAGCGACACAGCACAGTGGGTCGCCGTGTCGATTCCCGAAATATCTTTTTCGCTGTTGAACTGGAGAATTGGCTTTTTTGATATTTGTTCCTAAAAGTTCAACTTGATAGAACTTGCAAACAACCTGGTATTCACACACACACACACACACACACACACACACACACACACACACACACACACACACACACACACACACACACATAAAAAAAAAGCAGGGTTGGAAATTGCCAGCAGCCAGCAGCCGACGCCTTGTGGCTCTTGGCTCTGACCGGTGAGCCTTGTACGCTCTTGCCTGCCACCATGGCGCGTAACCAGTCAGCAGCTGGAGCCTCTTCCCTCGTCTAAAAAAATGTCACATTTGGCCAATAAAACGCCCAAAAGTGGCTGGAGAAGGGGGAGAAAGTGAATTTCCCACCCTGATTTGCTCCGCGTGCTGCTGCACTCGCGGCGCGGCTTTTGGAAATGTGCTTCTGTGTTTTTAAACCCACACGTGACTTTGTTTGGTGTTGTCCCCGCTTCCATAGAGGTTGGCAACAGCAATATTTGGATGCCCGCTAGTGCTGCAACAGTTGCATTGGAACCCCTAAAGCTAGTTTGGGCCAAATGTAGTGGATACCCTTCCTACCCTGCCTTGGTGAGTGTTTGTTGGAGAGAACGCATGACAGTCACTGACTGAAGTCTTTTTTTTTTTTTCTTTTTTAACTCATCTCATCACATTGGAACATAATCATGACACTCTTGTCCCACAGGATGAAGCAATAGTTTCAGCTACAGCTGTTCTTTTAGGTGTCCAGTGGACCGTCTGAGGGGAGGGAGGGGGGGGGGGGGTTTGGGGGAGAAATGCCCTGCTTTTCCTCTAGGTGGCAGCCTTTCACCGTTAGCCAGTTCAATTTGACCTCAGAGCGAAAGGACAAACGAGGAAGAGAATCATATTGCCACAAGCTGTGTGTGTGTGTGTGTGTGTGTGTGTGTGTGTGTGTGTGTGTGTGTGTGTGTGTGTGTGTGTGTGTGTGTGTGTGTGTGTGTGTGTGTGTGTGTGTGTGTGTGTGTGTGTGTCTTTACCATATGCTTGAGTGACTCCGTGGGTAGGTGGCTGGGTGCATGTTTGCCTCTGCATTCACGAGCGTCACCAGCCTGCGTGTAACCGCCGCCCCCTCTCGCCTCTCCCCGCTGTGTGTAGATCATCGACCCGCACATGCCGCGCGTGGGCTGCCAGCACAACGGGGTCTCCATCCCCATGCCCCCCATGGACGTGCTCCGCATTGGGGAACAGATGCAGTACAAAGCCGAAGAGAAACTCTACCTCGTCCTCTTCTTCGACAACAAGCGCAGCTGGTGAGTGCCGCCGCCTGCGCCAGTGGTTTAAGCCGCCGCCGCCGCGGGTGAACCTGTCAGCGAGTCAGTCAGCTGATCATTATTTTTCTCGTGGCTGCGTCAAGTTAACTGTCGAGAGAGACAACAAACGGCTCTCGCCTCGGGAGGGGTAAGGGAGGGAGGGGGGGGGGCGGGGTTTGATAATTCCACCTGGACTCCCATCACTGGGAAAATGTTTTTTCAGTCTTTCACGGGGATTATTAAGACTGTTGTTACTTTTGCTATTCTCGGGGTTGAACACCAAGAACTGAGAGGTTTTCACTTTTTTTCTGTATTACAATATTGTTGTAAATTGAACTTCTCTGGGTTTTGGACTGTTGTTCGAACTAACCTAGCATTTGGAAGACATCGCCTTTTGGCTTTCAGAACATGTGTGACGGCACTTAGGGTGGTCGTCGTTGTGTTCTCTCACCTCAAATGAAAGAATAACAACAAATATGAGAATAAACGCAACTTATCTGTCGCTTTTTGTTCAAATCAAACTTAGTTCATTGCAAGAAATCCCAGTTTTCTTGTGAAAATGGTGAAATATTACTGGGAAATGATGCCTCTATAATCGTGAAAAAAAACATTCAGCCGCCGTTTCGGTTTCTTTGATATCGACTCCGTCTTTTTTTGTTTTCGCCTCCAGGCAGTGGCTTCCTAGGTCCAAGATGGTTCCTCTGGGGATGGACAAGACCATAGACAAAATCAAAATGATGGAGGGACGCACGTCCAGCATTCGCAAGGCCGTCCAGATCGCCTACAGCCGCGCCATGAACCACCTGAGCATCGTGCAGGACGAGCCAGTCAGCGACCTCAGCGACGTGGACTGATGACGCCCGCTGACTCTCTCTGTCTCCCCCTCTCTCACACACAAACCTTTACCTCTCCTGTACCAAATACCCTCCTCTCCCCCCGCCCCCTTGACTCTCTCCGTTTCTGCAAGGAGACTCAAATGTTTACTGGGCACCCGCTGTAACAGGTGGTGTCTCTTCCTCATCCATTCCTGCCCCCCCTTCCCCCCCGTCCCCCCCCCCTCTCCCCCCCGCCCCCCCCCCACACTCTTACCATGTGCCGATGGGATACGGCTGCTGCTGAAATGAATGTGTCCATCTTATCCTCTCCTCCGCCACCACCACCTCCTCCGGGCTCGTAACTGTGCTTAGAGACCGCTCCTTTATGTCCCACCCCTCCACCCACCCACCCCCCCCTCCCCCATCCCAGCCTCCACCAATCACGACTGTCATTTCAAGGCAAAAAAAAAAAGCCAACAACAACCCGCCAGTGATTGATTCCGTACATCTTGGCAGCCTTACCAACCTCGCCTGTGGTGTCAGGACTTTGTAGTAAGACAAGAACTTCACGCCGACCGTTAATATTTTTTGACTGTGACTGATCGGTCGGTTAATTTTGGCAGGCAGCCAATCACCGTTTCTCTTTACAAGTTATTAAAAAAAAAAAAAAAAAAAAAGAAGAAGAAAAGAAGCATCGAGTAGCTGGTAAATGAGCTACATGAAAAGTTTTTTCCCCGTTGTAGCCTTTTAAATTACCTGACGTCAAGGTCACATTTCCATACCGGTCATCTCCATTTACAAATACCTTCCTTTTGTATTTAAACTGTAAATAATCTGTACAGTTGCCTGACACTAACTTATTTTGTAGTTTTGACATAAATGGTTACTGTACAGGAGTTTTCTTAGTATTTATACTTGATGCATTCTCGGCACTAACATGTGAGTGCTATTTTGACAGTGATGTATGATCAAGGAGAATAAAAGTGCAAAAGCCTTAGTGTTAAGGAGATTAGGGCTAAAATGTCATGTTTCTGAAAAGTATGAAAGTATTCATTTTTTTTTAAGTTATTGAAGTTTATAATCGTAAGCTTCCATTTGGCATTAATCCTTTTTGTATTCAAAAATAGTTTTAGTATATTTTTGTTCATATATATATTTATATGATTTGAAGTCTCTGAAGCTCATACAGGCAGTCTGATGTTGTGGACCCAGAACGTATATATTGTTCTCAAGAAACCAAAAAAGTTGCGACCCCAGAAGTTTTGCTGATTTTTAATTTCCTGTGTGACGTGTGAAAATTGTTGCCAAAAAAAAGAAGAAAAAAAAAGTAAAGTGTATTTTTACGTGATACATTTGACTGTTACTTGGTTTTGCTGTAGTCGTAGGGAGACGGGCCTGCGGTAACTTATTGTAAAGTATTTGCATTACTTTATATCCAAGGAAAGACGTGCAAACTGATTGTGGTAAAGTGGCACATTTTGTGGTGGATACTTGCCTTCTTTTTAAGTAACCTTTTCTAGCTTTTTTTTCTTTCTTTTTTTTTGTAGTTGTAGACTTCAATACATTTCATTTTATACTATTGCCTATTTTTTTTTTCTGGGTAGCATTGGGCCGTTTTGATATATTTTATTTTGTACTTAACTGTTGTAGTTTTTTCTTTTTTTCTTTTTTAATCAGGTCATATGAAATATTGCTGGGGCTGTTTTTTTTTTTTGTTTTTTTTCTAGCAAAAAAATAAAAGACACAAATATGAACACATGCTTTTGGTTTTTTTTATGTAGTGTCTCTCAGTGACTATTATTATAGTATTTAAAGCTTATTCCACTCTTCGCCTTTGTTTCAAGCATTCACAAACTCACTGCGAAAGTAAAACAATTCAAAATTCTAATTCAATTTATCATAAAAATCACTTCTTTTTTTTTCAAGCCTTAACTGGGGCACAAGAGGGACTCAAATCCTCCTCAATGTCATTTCTGAGGACTGAAGCTCCGTCGTGGTTGGCAGAGGGCAGACACTAATTCAACCTACTTCCTGCCATATGGCAGCGCACCCCGCTCATCTACTCGGCCCATGATTGTCCACTTACGGAGCAAATTGTGTCCCACAGGTTGCCAGACACGTAATGTGGGTTCGCTGCATTCCAGCAATTTTCATATGAAGTTTTGAAGATCGTGAGTTCGTGTAGGAAGTGCAGGAAAAAGTAATGAGTCGACTCAACTTTGAAAGTAAACTTCTTTTGACGGGCGCGCAAGTTTCAGAATCGGCTCACAAAACTTTTTAACTTTTTAACAAATTTGTGTCGGGCAGCGTTCTGTTTTCTATTCTCAGATCAGAAAACGGGCTCCGAACCGCTGTCAGTCCCACCGATTTTTTACTCTACGAGCACATGTGATGCCTTCCAATCACAAGAAGAATCAGTCCAATCAGGGACTTAATTGAAGTTGTTTGATTGGACAAGATCCCCGACTCCCTCTCCGTCTTCCCCTTCCTTAATTAAACTTAACTGACAACGGATTCGCGCTCCGCTGCTCCTGCTGCTCCCGCTGCCTCGAATGCTGTTAACGTCCTGGAACCACAAGCCTTTCGTTTTTTTTGATACAATTAAAGTTGCACAAGTTTAATAACCAACTTTATTGCTCATTTTTAACTTCCTCCTCGTTTTTTTTTTTTTTTTTTTTGTTACTGCTTAATTATTAATTTCCGTCTCGAGTGTTGGCTCGCGGCCCTGCGCCTTGTGGATCTGTCATTTCGGGCGTGAATCGTTTCAGTGTACATTTGAGAAATCCCGTTCACTAACGGCAGCAGCAGCCTGCCAGCTCTCGTACTCATCGTCCGAGCTGGCCCTTGCTACCAGAAACTACTTGGCTTTGTGTCTTTGAGATTAAGCTACGCTCATCACACGATACAGAAAATCTGTATTTCTCAAAATGATGGAGTGGGTTATTTTCCCAAACACCGGAATAGTCTTTCCAATTTCCCCCTAATGAATTGAAGGTGGGAGTGACTGACGTTAACTCTCCATATGGTTTAGCCATTAGGGTGATGCTGCAGGCAAACCAGAACATAAGGGCTATTTAATAGGCTTTGTAGTAATGTTGTGGTTTTTGTGTGTGTGTGTGTGTGTGTGTGTGTGTGTGTGTGTGTGGCTCTTTTGGTCTTGAATAGTTATTTGAGTTCAGTTGGGAGGGGAACTCTATAAACATGTAAAAGATTAAAGGTAACTGAAAAGTAACATGTACAAAATAATTCTAATTGAGTGAAAAGTACAACGTGTCTGAAGTGGAGTGGAGTGAAGTGAAGTGGAGTGGAAGAGTGAAGTGAGGAAAATACAGCTCGTATCCCTCCTGCTTAAAGCGAGCGGAGTGTGGCATCGGCTCAACAGGAAGTGGGCGGCCATTTCCCGTGTCTCCACAGAGAGGCGCTGTGGCTCCACACAAAACCTCCCTCCATGTTGCCGGAGACGTCGTCTACAAGCCCGGCGTACCTGAACGTCCACCTGCTCAGCCCCCCCCATCCCCCCCTGGCCACACACACACACACACACACACACACACACACACACACTTAGGTAGGCATCAGTATTCAGCATACAAACAGTTTTACATCCTTGTGTTCAAATGGTGAATGCACCGATTAGAGAGAATGTCAATTAATGCTAAATCAGTTTGAAGACATGGCTGCTGCTCCGGCGCCTCACTTTTCTCCTCGAGCTAATGCTAATGCCAATCACAGGTCCATCTCTCCTCCCCTCTTGTTTTTGTTTTTCCCACAGAGAGTGAGCATACAATTCTGCTCTTAAGTTGTTTTTTTTTTTTATTTGTTTATATGCTAATATTCAGATGGAAGTTAGCTAACTGTGATGGAAGGCGAGAAGTGTAAACAGCGGTGGGCGTGAGTTGAACCCGTAACTTCCCTTTCGCACTTGTGGAGTTTGCTCTGCGGATTCATTCATTAAAAAGAAAAAAAGAAAAAGAAAAGCCCAAGCGAGGCACGTCTTAGATGCAAATTTTGGATGGAAGCTGTTGAAATATGCATTTTACTTAAGCCAATCCATCTTTTGTTATTTCAAGCCACTGACATTCAGAGAGGTAAAGTAGCGTTATGGGGATTAAATGAGCTAGTAATGGCCCCGTGATATAGAAAGCCACCTTCAAACCACATTGAAAGACATCTCCCATCTTTATAAACAATTGGAGCTAATGTAGTGGCGCGCGGCAGAGTCTGACTCCATCCCTCTCTCCTCCCTTTGTCTGTCTGTCTTCACCAGATACTAATTGCGTGGGGAGGTAAACACGGCAGTCAAGTGGAGAGGACGGCGAGTCAAGCGTGAATATCAATCTCCCCACATCAGTGTCATCAGATGACTTTGACTGAGTTGAGGCGAGCTCATTAGAGCGGTGGAGCAGGGTGCCGCGGGCCCCAATAACATCCAGGTGGAGGCCTCCGAAAGTATGGAAGCCTGCAGAGCTCACCAGCTGAGAGGCGTGCGCGTGCGTGTGTGTGTGTGTGTGTGTGTGTGTGTGTGTGTGTGTGTGTGTGTGTGTGTGTGTGAGAGACAGGGCCGTAGACGTATAATCCAAGCCCCCCCCCCCTGCACTGAGGTGTCAGGGTTCAGGGAGGAAATGTCACACACAGATACACTCCTTCGTGGGTATTAACGAGCAGGCAGGCGCACGGAACCGCACAACCGTGTGTGTGTGCGTGTGTGTGCGTGTGTGTGCGTGCGCGTGTGCATGTTCATGTTCCATATTCATGCATGCGATTATTAGGAACTTGCGCTACAAGCAATTCTGTGGCTCCCACGTCGGGAGGTGACAGCACGAGTTGCCTGTGTTGCACACTGGTGTCAGACCAGGCAACTAATTCCTGATAACTTTTCCTCCCCAAGATTTTCTTAGATTCCTTGGCTCTTTTTTACACCTTTCTCACCAAGGCAGAATGAAAGCTATGAGGCAGCTTTTATTTTGCACCTGAGCCATTGTTGGTTCTCTGACAACAAACCCAGAGCACAGTTGAAAAAAAAAAAGAAGAAATAATGATAAAAATAATACAACTTATTCAGCTTCTAAAATGTGGCTTTTCTTTGTTATATATCATTGGTCACGGAATACCTTTGGGCTTCGGAATTTTGGTCAGACAAAGCCAGAAAGTTTAAGACGTCGCCTTGGAATTTGGAAAGTTGCAATGAAGATTTGTTGACTAGCTTTAAGGTTGTAAAGATCATTTTATTCTCTCTCCCTGACATAGTTTTCAGCTTGTTCCAGCTCTTTATTGTAGCTATATGTTGTTTAAATCTAATATATTCAAACCCATGTCGGACCTTCCTGTGAATCGGTGGGGTTGGAGAGTATAGCAGGTTGTCATATGGAATTAAAGATAAAACGTAGTTCCCGGCAAGCACAAGAAAACTCTTTAAAATGCTGCAAAAACTCATCTTTATTGTGACTGAAAGTTGGGAGGTGTGTGAGGTGACTCGTAAAGGAAACACACTCTGAACCCTGACCCCACCCTCCTGCATTAAATATCATGCAAAGCATTTCATTTTGGAACAGGCACGAAAAAAATATTATCCTCCACCGCTCCCTTTCCACCTCCCTTTTTTTCTCTCTCTCTCTCTCTCTCTCTCTCTCTCTCTCTCTCTCTCTCGGCGGGTCCCTGATAGGCCCAATCTCCAGTGGCTATGTTCAAAACACTGGGCCAGAATAGCACAGGCCCTAGGTAGATAAATATTTATGGGGTGCGTTTACTTCTTACCACAGAGGAGAAGTAGAAATAGTGTGTTTCCAAGGTGAGCAAAACAAACAACTTCAAAGGAATTTAAATGCAGTTCATGTAAATTCTCTCCCACAGTCACATGTTTCTGCAGAGATTATCGTTAGATTGTTAATGAAGGATTCACGCCTGGTGCCAGCTGACCTGATTATTGTGTGTTTGCGGAAACGGGAGCCCGGAGGCATTGGTGAATGGAGGAGATGCAATAAACATAAAGCATAATATATGCGCACAAACATGTGCCGTACGGTCACAGCTCCCGCCGCTCAGTCGTGGCTTTTGGGCGACTCCACCGTCCATTGATTTAGAGTGGACCGTGATCAGAAAGAGAACCGCTAATGGACGAGATGTAAAGGCTGCTCAGCACGGATGAAGAAAAAAAAAAAAAAAAAAGAAAAAAGAAAAGCATCATCAATGGTCCCTTGGGGTGTCATTTATTTACTGCTAATCCGGAACAAACTGTACAGGCTCTCACTCGGTCTGCAGCTAAACACCTGTGATCAAGTAGGCGCTGTAAAAAATCTGTGTATTACACCTCTCTGCATTCACATTCAGGGACTCGACTCGCAGGCGGCTGCTCGTCACATGTGCCCCCATCAAACGCAGCCAGGCGACCGTCTAATTATCTGCTAATGTCATGATTCAGCTGGCTCCGGAAATGTGTGTGTGATGTGTGTGTGTGTGTGTGTGTGTGTGTGTGTGTGTGTGTGTTGGGGAGTGAGTGGTTGGTTGGTTGGTTGGTTGGTTGCTTGGTTGGGGGGGACCAGCAGGGCTCAGAGCGCAGCCCTTTGATGTGAAAGATAATTACTTGTGTGGTTAAGATAATTAGCAAAAGTCCAGAATAAAAGTAAATAGGCAAACTGTCGCTCCCACTGTAGCCTGAATGAATTCACGCTGCGCTCCTCTTTGCTGAGAGCGGAATCCGAGTTAAGCGCAGGTTCCATTTCCACATTCACGCGTGGAAGCACGTTTTGGTACAGTTCGCACATCGTAGTTTGTCTGCAGGTCTCGGGGCAGAGATGGCCGTGTCGTGAAAAGTTGCATGAAGCCTTTCGTGTGGTTTAAGAGGGAGCTGTGTGAAGTCTGATGAAGTTTGCCTCAGGTGACGTCACTCCAATCTCCGGCCGATCTGTCGGCGGCTGCGTTGCATCGTGGGTAATGTGGGCGCTGTAGCTCGACGAGGAGGAGGGATTTTGTGGGGCAGAAAAGATGACACCTCTTGTTCTGTTGCGTCATTTTTAGATATTTTTGAACTTTTTCTTTCAAAAAGCTGCCCATTGTGTGTCTGACAAAGTCACAGGAGAGCAGTGCTACGCCGGTGGAGTACTCTTCTAACAAGAGCAATAATTCAAAGATGTACGTTTTTATAGCGAATTTCATGCAAAACACTCACAAAAGATGTTACAAAATGAACAGCAAATAAATAATTCATAGCGTGAATGACGTAAAATATAGTAAGAATTTCTTTGGATGTTAAACCACTGATAATGTCATGTAATATATCAACTATTTCACAAGACTGACCCCCTGTATTCAGTGTCTAATGAGAGCATTTGGTTCCCTATACAAGCGTCTTGCAGATATATCGGCGTCGGTTTTATATGTCGGTTGACAAGTGACAAGGTAATGCATCACTGAAATGCCAAGCTACGTTTGAGGTCATTCAGGAATGGTGTCACCGTGTGTGTTTGTGCACTAGATACTTTAGAATGACTCGCTTAGAATATATCTATATAAAAGATAATAAAATATATATATATATATATTTTAAAAAAATGAAAAAAAAATGGATGGGATCTGTATCAAGAGTGTTTGTTTGTATTCTAAAAAATCTAAATTGTGTAGACACATTTGACGAGGAACCAAAATGAAAGTCAGTCAAAGTGTGCAATCATCTTTAATGATCATATTTTATTATTTTAACTGCGCACTTCGATTTCCCGTCAAATTGATTTCCCTATTTGAAAGTCTAAATGTTACAAAGCCTCCTCAACATCTCAATCCTTAAGTGGCTCCATTTTCCGTTCGCCCTAAAAGGGAGTAACACAAATCCTCGGAGCGTAAGAGCACCTTGAGTTGGGATGTGGACTTGTGGATCATGTCCCCCCTTTGTTGCATATATGCGTCTGAGCGGGTTTAAACACGGCGACGCCCCAGGGTGAGGTTTTGCGCGTGCCTGCACAGATGTGGGTCTTAAGTGGCTTCATCCCGGCACTCGTGGAAAAGAGACTCCCCCGCCGTTCTCATCGCCATTCCGCCGCGTTCCAAGGACACTGTTGTGATTGACGGGGCTTAATGTGTATCTTGCCAGAATTGGATTTGATCCTGGGGGCTCTGCCACGGGGCCCCTATGTTAGCATTACACCCCACCCCCCACCCCCCCCCCCGCCCCCAACCCCCCACAATCCCCCCTCAATACTCCTGCCTTCCCCTCCCTTTTTCCTCTGTCGAACAAACAGAAACAGAATTACCTCTTCTGGAGCGTCTCCTGCCTGCCGGCTCGCCGCATTGTGGCGACATCATGTGCGGATCTGTGTCGCTGGGTGATTGTGCTGCTCGTGTTTTACCAGGGCTGGCAGGGATGGAGGGGGAGGATTTGTCCGAGTGAAAGGCAGACGGGGGGGGAAAAAGAAAAAAAAGAGAGCAGGTGCGACTGTGGGAGCTTATTTTGATGCGTGCGTATTGTATTTTATGTACAGGTGTGTGTTGGGGCATATGTGTCCACGTTTGGCCGCCTGTTTATGCCTGAGGAGAAAGAGGGGAGGGGTGGTGGGGGGGGGGGGCGGGATGGTGGGTGATTGTAGACGCACCTGCTGCCTGCCACAGCGCTATAATTTTCCCCTCGCAGAATTTAGCTGAATAATCGCACTTCCCCTGCTGGCACCTCGCGCTTCAAAGCGCTGATGAGATGAAACAAAACAATGATTTGTGGCGGGCTTGTCAGGAACGCCACACCCCTCCTCCGTTTTGGGGCGAGGTTTGGCGCGGCAACTCCCGGTTGCGTAACGGGGCAAAAACTTTCTCCCCCAGCCTCGCATACATCAAGGCCTAATCACGTCCGCCAATGGCAGCGTGGTGCCTGCATGTGAAAGTGGGCTGGAGTCTGAGGCGCTTCAACGGCGTCTCCACAGTGACATTAGCTGTCAGCGTCTGCACACAGAGACGGCGTTTTGTTAATGCCGAGCTCCCATCAATCCCGAAGACACCTCGAGCATGTCGTCAACGTGATACCATTCAGATCTTTTGAAAACTGTAGCATCAGTTCGCCGTGCTCCATGTTGTGAGGCTGTGGGCACACACGAGCAGGGCCCCCATTCTCCCCGGCTTTCAGATAGCTGGATCTTGTCTCCCACAGATCTGTGGCAGTAACATCCTTATCGCGGGCGAAAAGCCTGCCATCCAGGTTTATCCATTTGGCTGAAGACTGACGTGACTGCAATAGCGTCCCTCCTTATCTCGGTCTGTTTTTCCGAGGCTGGGGAGAAGCGAATGCGGACCAAGACAGATTCCTATTTCGGCTGAGAAGGAAACAATGAGTTTGTATCTCGGTTCCATGTGGAGACACGGCTGAAGGGCCCCCCCCCCCCCATCCCCCCACCCCCCCTTTTATCCATTCATATGTGTGTGCATGTGCACAAACAAACACAGTGTGATGCGCCGGTTTATAATCTGTGTTTTTTTTTGTCCTATCGGCTCTTTGTTATCAGTTTGTTATATTATACAAATGCTTAATAAATATTTGACATGGCTTGACCGTTTATTAGCCTCTGCAATCTTGCATTGCACAAATCAGCATTCAGCCGTCATCTGGAATGTTTCCTTCGATGCGTTAGTGACCTTAGTTTGGCTTGCCTGGTCTCTTTCCCGCTTCCCACTGAGGATGGTATATTTACTTGCAACGCGTGAGATGCATGGATGCAGACAATTGGCTCAGTCAGAGTGAAAGACAGACATTTCTTCATAAGTTACTTGTGAAAATAACCAGACCTGACCTGAGTTTGAAGCTTTACGCGAACAAAAAGGCCTTAACTCGATCCGAAACTCAGCACTGTTGTGACCTGTAGGATTTTGGTCAAGAAGCAGTTTTTCCACACACAAAAAAAAAATCTAATCCAGATTCACTTTTATGAGCCAAGGTCAATGAAAATGAAGCTTTATTCTCCACAAATCCACAGTTTCCTCAGAAATGGTCTTCTCAGTCATCGCTCCCCTCAGGCGAAGTACGTAGCTCCAACAAAGCTTCTCGCTTTTTTAAGGTTAACAAAAGTGAACTATTTGTAATTTTAATAAAACAACCTAGTATGGTTGGGCGATTGTTTTTATTTTCATATCGTCCAATCGTGGGCCAGGAGGCGGCGACGTGGGGGTCAGCTTTGAAATAATAGAACCTTTAAGCTTTCTGAAAATTGATAAAAAACGTTTGAACATTGCACATAAAGGAAGGCCCGTCTAGCAGCAATCTAACAGCGCCATCAATTACATTCATATAACCACAAAATAATTTCCTTCCTCCTCCCCCCATTTTCTCCCAGGGCGATGACATCATAGAATATGATGACAGACATTTAGAGCTTCATTTGAAAATCTCAATTAAGCTCTGAGTGTAACAAAGATGACATCTGATTCTATAAATAACTGATGTGATGGAGCGCCGAGAAACGTTTCAGTGAGCAGTCACGGGGAGAGCGGAGATGGGGGGGTGTCAGATCCGCGGAGAAGAGACGGAAAACTGCTTTGCAATTAAGGATTCAGAAAGGATTCACTCGTCACTCGTGCTGATTAACGGGGCTCAGCGGGCGGACACGCCGCTCCGTCAGAAATATCTGTAAATGCACAGCAGGGCGCAGACTCCAGGAATCATGTTTATAACTTCTGAGTTCTGATAGTAAGTTTAAAATCGTCACTTCGTCGTTACGCAATGCGATCGTCTCTCGGCACGAGGCTTCGATCTGGAGCCGAAGCAGTCAGCCAGTTAAGTAACTGAAAGAAACGTAACCGTCATAATTCATCGCTTTTACGGTTAAAGTCCCACAAATTCACTGGTATCGGCTTCACAAATGGGAATATTGGCTCATTTTCTTTGTCTTTTGTTGCAGTCTATTGATTATATTTGCACTGAGGTCTGCCACCTGCCGGACTCAAGGAAATTGTGATTGCCATTTTTTCAGTATTTTACACCATTTTATAAACCAAACGATTAATCAATCGATCCAGAAAATAACAACAAAAATTGTGAATGAAAATTTTAGTTGCAGCCCTAAAACCTATATACAAATCTATATAGATATATCTATCTATCTATCTATCTATCTATCTCTCTATAGATATCTATAGAGAGATAGATAGATAGATAGATAGATATATCTATATATATCTATAGATATATAGATATCTATAGATATATCTATATATATAGATATATATAGATTTGTATATAGGTTGTATGTAGTGTATTTCCAGAGGGTTTCCCAGAGAGGCCCTTATTTTGGGAAGGGTATAAATCCATACAATGTCCCTCTGAAGCTGCTGCTCCGGGTGCAGCTGCAGGGGAATGCAGCGCTCAGGTTGGAGACTGTAAAAAAAATAAAATAAAGGATGGTCTGTCTTCCAGGTTAGAGGAGAAATAGTGATGTACTTTCTTCCCCTGCTCTGCTTCTGTTTTTACTGCCGGGTCTGGCGTCGCTCTCCTGTCAAATAAACTCACCAGGTTATCTTGCTCGATGGCGACAATAAAGTCGCTGCTGTTTCTTTCCCCACAGATTGCCGGATTAAGTAAAAGTGATAATTTCTCTCCGGCTCCCCTTCAGCTCGTTTATTGTGCCTCCTCCTCCAAACCATTCCCTTTTTGCCGGCCACATTCCCCGTCTCTCCTGCAGGGGCCCGTTAACGCCACCGGATATTTCCCTGTTGCATCTGACTACTTAAGTGTTTGTGTTCTACTGTGTGTGCTTTTTTCCCCCCACCTGCCCACACTTAAATGATTAATGCTGAATATAAGGGCCCACCAACTTTCTCCCTCTGTCTCTTCCCTTTCGCCTCTCCTCCTCCCTGTCGCTCCTCCTCGCACTCGCCACCTCCTTCCGAAGCTATTGATTGTAGAACAAAGGGGAGGGACTCGAGCTGACCCCCAGATTACAAGTGCATGGAGTATAATTACCTGCAGCGCTCTCTCTTTGCTCTCGCCTCGCATGCCTTCACCGGCTCCCTCTCTCTGGCCGAACAAAAAACACAGCCGAGCCGATAAGGCGGAAAAAAAGCTCAGCTAAAAAAAAGACATGTCCGTTTTTTAATGGAGTATATTTACTTTGGTGTGTTTACCTATTAATGTCGGCTGTGATTCCATCTGCATACTGGTCCTGAGTCTGTGTGTGTGTTTGTGTGTGTGTGTGTGTGTGTGTGTGTGTGTGTGTGTGTGCGCAGGTGTGCCTGGGGGCTTAACCCTGCTCTGTATTATGCATCAGTAGCTCAATGTGAGGCTCTAAAGCCGACAGGAAACAGGAAGTATTATCCAGCTAGTGAATCTGTATTTGGCAATAAGATTAGCTGAACAATATCCATCATTACATCCCTTTTTAAATAAGTAGAGCAACTGTGAAAGTTGGCTAACGAAAAGTCTTTAGTGGAATTATTGATTCCTTAAGAGGGGAAAAGAAAGGTAGTGGTTGTGCATGCTATAGCTCATTAAGTAGAAATACTTGCATAAAATTAATTAACGTTGATTAAACTAAAGCAAGTACTATGCACAAAAAGGAATGAAAGCGCCCTTGGCTTAGAGGTGTCGTTGGTGTGTTTGTGTGGATGTATGAGTTGGATTGGCTGGGTTTTAAGGTGGCACAGAGGGGGGGTCTTACTGAAATCTATGTTAATGTCCAGCAGCTCAGCAATGAAGGAAAGCTTACTGAGTTAATTAGAAAGTAATGACAGATTCCCCGCGGATGCTAAAAAAAGTCTAAGATTTAGTTTTTGACATTCAAGGTCTAAAAATGTCCTAAATTAAATGTCTGGAATCACAAGAGGGGAGGCGTATTTAAATCTATTTTGGGGGCAGAATGAATGAGCGTCGGTATTTTTAGTTGTAGTTTTCTACGTTTTAATTAACTTTTATATCCCACAACAACGGCCATTTCCGCTTAATCCGATACCTATTTGTTTGTACGTGGAATAAGCCTGTTGGGTGTCGTCTAATTTCTTTATTTATTTCGCCACAGAAATCGTATTATTATTATTATTTAATTTGTTTTTACCTCTGAGAGGAATTACAAACGTTTTCAACTCCCAGAAATGTGCAGATACCCTGCATGATCACAGCCAGACAAGTTTCCGCTTGATTTACGAGCTGAGAAGCTGTAGCACGTCGACCGAGAGCGCTTGAAAACTATTCAGCTGGCGAGAGACGTCAAAAAATATGCAACTAAAAGAAAATGGACGAATGGTTTAAGGCATCCAGATTCTGCCACTCCCCGTGGCAGAGGTGTGAATTGTGATTTTTGTAGTGGAGATTTAAAAAAATGCAGCCCTTTTCTTTGCATGCGCACTATGTGTGTTTATTCTGAAGAACGACGACTCATAGATGTCAGGCCCAGTCTAGTTTAACAAACAAATACATTTAGTCAAGATAAGGTGTCAAGATATACAAAATAAATAGAATAAATAGAAGGAAGGGGAGTTGGGGGGGGGGAGGAAAGATGATGTCTGTCTGTTCACACCCACCCACATTGCAGCGGTGCCTTGTTGTTGCTGTGAGAGAGACTTTCTTTGACAGGAAGTGACTCCTGCTGGCTGAAGACTGTTCGGCGCCATGTGCTGCGAGGTAAAGGAGCGCAGCCGCTGTGGAAAGATCAGCCGACTCGGGAGGCGAGACTTCAGGCCTTCCAGACCGAAATCAATAACACGGACACTGCCTGCCACTTCCTTCATATGGTATTCGCCTCTCAGTTTCCCGATTCGTAACAAAATTGTTGTTGGCAGTCGGCGTTGATGTCCGATCCAACAAACATGTCTGCTGTGTCAAACACTCTTGCAGAATCCACTCTATGTCACGTTGTGGAACAGAGGGGGAGGGGCGTGAAAGTCATCGCAGCCAGAGACCGTTTTATTGTTCAGTTTGTAATTTTGTAACTGCAGTTTGTAAAAAAAGAAAAAAAAAAAAAAAAAAGAAAAGAAAAAAAAGAACACCCCCGCCCAAACAATCCATTTAGCTGGCTCTCTGAAGCAATCATAACAACAGAAATATTGTCTGCCTCTCTTATCACGGCTTCTCACAAACAACAGCATGGGATTTTGCACAGTAGTTAGCACAATATAAAGCCACACATGTCACCGCTGATGTATTATATTTAGAAATACGACGAGGGCTATGAGATATTAACACTATAGTCCAAGACCAATTTGTTGCCAGTTTTCAACAAATTACGTCTCAGTTGTTTTGAGCCTGAAAGGCTTCTTTTTTTTTTTTGTCTCCTCTGATTCATACTTAAAGCATAAAAAGGTGAGAGCAAAAGCTTTCGCGTGGATGCTATTAGTCTGTTTAATTCATGCAGATATGAGGCGACCTTAATATTTTCCACTCTGTTTCAACCGTATTGATTTTTGTTTTTACAATCTTCAAGGAGCCAGAGATTTAAGCCACTTTAAGTTGCATCCTGAAATGCGTATTCATGCATTCATTAATGCTTACTCATGGCGTTTTAATTAATGCAATAAAAATATAGGTGTGTGTGTGTGTGTGTGTGTGTGTGTTGTAGAATCAAGTAATTACCAGTGATTTTAATCTTGTGGCATTAGCATTTTGATGTAGTCCTGGCCTGGTTGCCCCACTTAGCCTCGCTGTGGCTCACAAGAAGACCGGTCCAGTCAAGGCCGGGCTGGGCCAGGTCAAACAGCCTGTGCGTGTGTGTGTGTGTGTGTGTGTTTGTGTTTGTGTGTGTGTGTGTGTGTGTGTGTGTGTGTGTGTGTGTGTGTGTGTGTGTGTGTGTGTGTGTGCGTAGCCCATGGTTCCATCCATCTGCAGTCTGACGGGGCCTGGCTCTCTCCCAGCCCTTTAGCACAGCCATTACAGCACCAGCCACCAAAGCGGTGCCACATGTATGCCTCCGCAAGATACCGGGGGGGGGGGGAACAAAACCGCGTGCGGCTGAGCGTGCGGGATATGTGTGTGTGCGTGTGTGTGTGTGTGTGTGTGTGTCGAGGGCGCATGCCCAAGTGTAATAGGTTGATAAATCACCCACTAGCTGCAAATTAATGAACAGCATATGGAAGCGAGTGCAAATACGCCGCCAAACTGAAACAATCGCACCGAATTACTTTATCTCGTAAAAAAAAAAAAAAAGAATCAATTAAAGGCTGATATACATCTCATGTTGCGAAGGCGCTCACGTTGCGAAGGCAAAACAGGACCCAGGGAAAGTGCAGCGCCTGTGGATTCCGAGTTATTTGCATGAGTAAGAGAGAGGAAAAGCAAAAGGTCTGCTGAAGGTCACTTTAAACGGAGAAAGGCAGAAATTTCTCTTCCTGACTTGTTTGCCGGTAAAAATAAAACAAGTTAAATCAAGAAGCTGGAGTTGATAGAAATTGGATAAAACCTTCAGGGTTGCCTCTCAAGAGTATGAATTCCATATTCATTATGTTTGAACGTCGTGAACCGCTTATGAACACCCCCCCCCCCCCTCCCCCACCCCTGTTAAGAATATATAAAGAAAAGCCTGCACGAGGGTAATGGTATTTCACATTTCTTTCAGTCGAGGAGACCTGCAGTGTGACAGCGGTGTGCCGTGGTGAGATAGGAAGAGACAGGCGAAGGGAGGAGGGACGGGAGAGAATAGTGAACAGAGTTAGTTAGGTGGTCAAGGCGCCACCTGTGATCCGCCGTAAAACTAAACCCTCTCATTCCCCATCCTCTCCTCTTCCCCTCATCCCTTTGTTTTTTAAGGTCCTCTGAGGATATTGCCACCGTATCCTTTCAGTGGTAAAATGTCCCCAGGCACAAAGCTATTTCAGATGCTTTACCAGTGGGCCCAAAGTGATAGAAAAGGCGTAATTTGTTTTGACTTTGCCTCTCACACAAACCAATCTCCCAGCGTTATTTAAGTCCCCGCTCTTCTCTCGCTCTCAGCAGCATGTGACGGCAACCAACAAATCTCAGGTTGCCATGGATCTTCGCTATTTATAGGTTGTTTGTGTGTCTCTGTGTGCATGTGTGTGTGGTCTTTGTCCGGGCACCTGCGTACGTGCGTGTGTGTGCGTGCGCGCGCGCGCGCGTGTGTGTGTGTGTGTGTGTGTGTGTGTGTGTGTGTGTGTCTGTGTGTGTGTGTGTGTGTGTGTGTGTTTAATCGTCGGAGCTTGCTTATGTGAATTTACATGTCCATATAAGCCCCCAAATCCCCCCCCCCGCCCCCCACCTTCTACTAGTTTATTGCCATCATGCAGATGAAATACTGTCAAAGCCAAACTATCGCATTGCGGTTTTAGTTGGGCCCCATTGTTCCTAGCCCCCCCCCCACCACCCCCCCCAAAAAAAGAAAAAAAACGCTTTGTAACTTTGAATTAGACTTAAAAAAAAATGTATTCATGCCGTATTCCCAGTGCACTCGTATCTGGGCTGGTATGATCCGAGGAAACAGAGGAGAAGCAGGAGAGCCTCGGAATAGCGACACGGCGCCTAAAAAAAAAACACCTGAAGGCCCCGAAATAGAGAGCTTCATTATGCCGGAGCAGAGAAGGCTCCAGTCCGCCGCCTGTTGATAATCAATTCCCTCTGGTGACTTCTGAACTGCACTCTTCAGCCACGACGCCGGGAAAGGGAGGATATAGCTAAAAGAAGCTCTCTCAACTTCTGCGAGTGAGCTGCGTAGGTTTCTCTGATTTCGCACACACGTCGGGTTGGGAACACGTTCAGGTTTGTTTCCCTCTCTTTTAACTGTACTCGACTGCCTGTGCGCCTGTTCGACTCAGAGGCGCTTTATTGTCGGGGAAGTAATTCGGTATCCTCACTAAAGCAAATAGCGGGCGAGAGAGGGAAGGCATTTGTTTTCTTTTTCATCAACCACAAACAGCCTTCATCAGTTTCCTCTGCTTCATGTGGAACAATGGTTCCCATTCCCAAGGCTTTTTTTTTTTTTTTTTTTTTCCTTCTTCTGTCCAACGTACAGCACAGCCCTCTCCGATGAGCTCAAGGACTCCTTCAATGACAGCTAACTGTTGTGAACCTTCAGCCATTACTTTGAGCTTTCTATTTCAACCATTTAACGGAAAGTTACTTCATTACAAGTACTTTTTTTTTTTATCGGAGCTGTTGCTTATTTTTTTTTATGGTCCTTATTAAAACTATACTTTTACTTTTTACTCAAGTATTTTTTTGGGCCAGTAATCTAATTTAAACGTCGCTGCATTTGCCATTCATACCTTTGTCAAATTACAGAAGCCGGCAGAAATACTTTATTTTAATGGCTTATTAAAAGCACATAGTCTATGCAGAGCGAATGTAGGATACACACTGCATAAACATTTCAGTCAGATAATTGCTGCATTGATGCCGATATGTTCACAGAATCCTCTCTTGTCTCATACTTGGTGGTTGCTATTTGTTTTGTAGCGATGGCAGATCGTGAAATAACTAAATAGAATGTCGCTGAAACTGATCTTGTCTTACAGTCAGTAGGCTACAAGTTGTCATTTATTCTGGAAACAAAATTTTTTTTAAGTGTAACTTCACCCCGAGGACTGAGCCTAAGTCCATCCACAGAATAATTCTGAAAACTGTGGGCAAGTGGCTGAGCGATGAAACCACGCCCACGTCCTCCGCTAGCTAACTAGCCAGCTGCTAAATGAAAACAATTAAACAACTTAATGCTTCTGTCGTGACATTTTCATAAATTCGTCAAGAGATGACAATATTAACACCAGCATTGTGTTTCGTCAATGCACAGCACCTCTTCAAATGACTTTCAGCCGACTAGTTCGACTTCTCAACTCTGCTGACTCGTTTTCAAACACTCTCAATTGCAACACTTGATCCTGCACGTAATGCAGAGTCAGCCGTTTGTAACTGGTAATTGTAATTATCAGCATAACTATACCAATGTGTCTTCCTCCTTCACACAAATTATTATTTTTTTCAATCAAATCTGAATTTCTATTTGTTTTTTCCTCAAATGGTTGAGCTGCTCCACATTCTTTTCATGCACCCCCTGGTAACTATGAAAGTACCCCCCCAGGGTACAAGTACCTCTGGCTGGTAATCACTTATGAAAAACACGCAATTTTCAGATTGTGGCAGCTGGTGCTGCTGCTGCTGCTGCTGTCCCGTCTCAACATGCATTCTGGGAAATGAGGTGCTGCAGAGAAAAAAGGGGAGGTTGTGCTGTACACGAATCCCATCATATATCCAGGGCTCTAATTACTTCCGCGCTCCTCCCTTGTGTCTTAGATGGATTCTCAGGAGTCAAAAGTGGAGGATCAGCACTTTCCATCCCTCCTACCTACTCTATGTTCTCTTTCTCCTTTGTCACAGCAGGGCTTGTGTTATTAACCTTCTGTCTGCTCATGCAAATAGGACGCCATAGTCTTTTCCTCTCGTGCTGGAAGCTCGTTTCAGACAGTTGAGCTCCCTTTTTGAAAATTCCCCCGTCTTGTTTCGTCTTGTCGAAATCCTGCAGCATTCGGTCAGGGGAGAAAATTGGCAAATGGGAGCTAGAGGAACGGGAGAACATATACAGATTGACTCGACAGTGTGCGTCGATTATTGTCACATTTTACTTGAGAATAAGGAATAAAACAAGCATTGTGGAGAGACAGGAGACGTAGAAAAGAGAGCAATAAAATGGGCTTCAATTTTAAGTTTTGCTCTGTTGGCACTCGCGCCCGCCTGTGTGTCGCATGTTTGACTGGAAATGGAGTGCTCCGCGACACAAAGGGGTCGGGGGTGTGCTTAGTTTTGATGGCCGGAGACATTCACTCCTGCAAGCTAGTTCCCCCCCGCCCCCCCCCGATCCTCTTCTTGTGCCACTCTCTCAGCCTCATCGTTCCCGCCGCTAAGCACCTCTTTAAGGTGGTTATTGCGCCTCTCATCAGCACAGCGCGCCGATTGGGCAGCCGACGCGAAAGCCGGGCAGGGACGGCAATAATCATCAGATGCGAATCAAGCGTGAACTGACATCTTTACACGGGGCAAACGGACAGCTCGCCGCTAAAGGACCTTCAAACATCCTCATTAGCTCGTCTTATCTCCCCCCCCCCCACACCGCCCCCCTCCCCTCCACCACCAATATAGCACCGCCACCGGCTCAAACCCCACCCCTGCAATGACCAATGATGAGGGCTCGTGGTGTTGCACATAAAAGTCGTATTCATGCGCCGCTCTATAAGGGCGCATAAAAATGACAGCAGCCCTTTAAAGTGTTACTGTGTCGCTTGTAACGGCAGACACAATGAGATACACAGTTGTTAGAGGCCTCTAATTTGGCAGTGATGGGGATGGAAACGCTGCATAAGTAGCGCGTGAATGTGGCTGCTGATCCTCCGACCAAATATCATTGCCTTTTCATCCATCCATCCGTCCATCCAGAATGTATTTAGTCTACCGCTGCAGGCATCCATTGTTTTGTATTCATTCATTCCAAAACCTAAATCTGCACAGCAGTGTTGGAAATGAACTTTTCCTCGCCCTTTTGTGTTTAATTAACTTTCGTGTGCCGTTTGTCTTGCTTTGAAATAACCTTCAACTAATACACTTTTTTTCCCCATGAAAAGTATTACTTTAACATTTATTCACTTATTACTGGTTATACATTTGAAATTTTTAGAAGAAGAAACTTCGTCTGATTGAGAAGAGGAGGAGACGTAGCTAAATTTCCCCTTTTACCAAATAATACAATCATTCTATAGTTCCAGCTTCTCAGTTACTTTGATTTATGGCACACTAAGCTAACTTTCTGCTTTGGACTGTAAGTCAGACAAAACAATTTGAAGACGCCAATTTGAGCTGCAGGAAATTACCATAGACATTTTCATTATTTTTACAGACATTTTATACACCAAGTATGTTTTTTCTAAGGAGCTTCAAACGAAAAACCGAATAAACCTCCTGGATCAACGTTTTTAAAAGCAGCCAATAGGGAAAGCTTCAGAGCGACTGTGCCCTTGATCCATGAATGATCAGAGCTGCTTGGGAGGGACATAACAAAAATAAGACCTGAAGAAGGAAGCATATGTATTTGTTTTTCCCTGTTGCAGGAGCTCAGTAACCCTCATCCCCAGGGCATTACGGCTGGTTTGATGGAGATGAAAACAAAACAAACTCAGTTCGGTGGTTATCTCAGTCACCAGACCTCCAACCATTTGAACACAAGTTGCTCTTTTTGAGTGCATTTTTTTATTTTCTTTATTATTATTTTTTTACGATCAACAAAGCAAAAAATAATGGAATTTCTCCCTAATCTCACCCTTTCTCTCTCTCGCTCTCTCTCTCTCTCTCTCTCTCTGTCTGTCTCTCGCACACTCGGGAGAGTTTAGCAGTTTTCACTGGCAGCAGCCAAATGTGTCACATGTCCCATCAAATTGCCCTTGACTAAGACATTGAAACCTCACCTCTTATCAGTCGGGATAAGAGTGTCGCTGAAAACACAACACAAAATAATAGATTTCTTTAGGAGTGGTACAGTATGTCAGCCTCTGGAGACAGTTCCCTATCTGTTCTGAGCGACACCGAAGTTGCTTTAGTGATCCAACACTCCATAAAGGGTTTCACAAGTCTGTCCTATTGATTTACATTTTATGCACTTGGCCGCCCTCTTTATCAAGAGGGACTTGCAAAAAGTGAGCAGATTGGGTCCGAATACTCATTTCAGACGGTAAACTCTTATCACACTAGTGTTGTTTTTGTGTAATGTTTTTTTTTCATCAAGCCTTTTATACGATATAAATTGGTCTGTTATTATTTGTGAATGATGGCTCTTTATATCAAACTTTCTGCTGGTGAAAAATACAGAGGATTAAATGACAAATCAACAGAATAAACTTCTGGGGGCTTTTATGAAGACACTTGATGTTGGTGGCGCATTTAAGTCAGTGGTTACTTTCATAAAAAAAAAATGAGCTGCTTGCTCTGTTGACCATGGTGCCCCCCCCCCCACCCCTCCCAAACTGTGTGATGAGAAACTAGAATTCTGACTTATTTCACCCCTGATTAATCTAAAGTTTACCTCCCTCCCTCTGAAACAGAGAAATGTCTCTACTACTAGATACACTAAAACCGCACTTCCTTACTAGGATTTTTATTTCGAGCTTCATCACTCAACTAACTGTTTTGTCATGTTTTGTAATAGAAAATAGTTGAACATTTTTACATATCTGTGCTTAAGGAAACAGCTGCCTGACTCTGTCCAAGGCTCTAAAATTACTGACTAAATTTAAAGTTGATAGGGCCCAAATGTTAGCAACCAGTTGCCCATTTACACATCCAGCAGACACAGATGAGCATTAGCATTAGCATTAGCATTTGTTTGTTTCTTTGCCCCCCATCAAATGTAATTCCGATATTTTCTCTCCCTTCAGCTCTGTTTTGGTCTCCACCAACTCCTGAGGTAATTATCTGTCTATTTATCCGCTTCATACACTTCGTGTTAGCTTGTTGCTAACTTGATCTGTCTCTGTTCGGTGCCGGACAGACAGCACCGAACACGTCAAGCAAGTCAGTTAGGATTCTAGCCGAAACATAATTTCCTTTTCCGGCAAGAAATGTGAAGGTGAACCATTGTTGAAGTTTTGCTTTGTTTGTGGTCATTAACTCAGAGTGTAACTCCAGTTCCTGTAGTCCTGTAATCATACTTATCCCCCCCCCCCTGTTTTTTTTTCATTTTTTTTCGGTAAACACCTCTTGGAGGCATTTCTTTCTGGACAGGGAGACAGCCGAGTTTAGGTGGGCTGCCAAATGCAGACAATAACTGTGCTTTTGTTTCTCTCTTTGCATCGTTGCTATGGTTTCAGCACTGACTTGTGTTTTAAAAATATATGCCAGGGAATATTGCTGCAAAGCTCTTCTGCTCTCGATTAGCCAGCTTATCTTGTTTGTAGCTGGCTCACTCTCGCGTGGAGTGGATGTTCTTTTTCTCTTCCTGTCTGGTACTTATTGTTTACGAGACGTGCTGGTTAAGATGATCAAATTCAGGACATCGCAAACGAGGGAACGCATGTGCAGAGGCAAGCAGGCACGTGTGCACACACACACACCTACACACACACACACACCTACACACACACATACCGGATTACGACTGGCCCCAGGGGCTGAATAAAAAGATGAATACACTTGAATGGAGCAAAGAATACAGAGCTCTTCTTTTTGTCCTATCACAGAGTACAATTCAGTATAGTACATAGCACATCCACTATAGAATCTTGTATAGTTCAGATCAGTCTTTTCCATTTAAACACCCAGAGGTGCTGTCAGACCTGCTCCCAATGGGTGATTTGATGGGTTGTCATAGGAACATACACTGTTGAATGTCACAGAGCTGTTGAATGTTGTGTGCGTGTGTGCGTGTGCGGGTGCGTGTGTGTGTGCGTGCGTGTGTGTGTGTGTGTGTGTGTGTGTGCGTGTGTGTGTGTGTGTAAGTGACTGTGGCAGAGAAAGCAGGCAGAGGGAATGTTAACCACTCGACAGAGTAAGTGAGGCACTTCATGGTTAAATATAACTTCTGTCCCCCACCCCCCCCCACCCCCCATCCCCCTTCAAAGCGATCAATATCCCATTTGTGGGTTTTAGGGCCTGTGTGTTCCCCAGGCTTTGTACTCCTCGGTCCCACACTGCATCAATAAATTACATTTGGTTTCTGTGTCCAATTGCTCTCCAAGCTTTGGCAACCATAACAGAGGATTTCTCTATTTCTTGCATTCAAACGGCGTTGACGCTCGCTCGATGACGTACTATTGTTATAATTAATTGTAAAAAAAACCTTTCTGTCATCAGTTTTCTCTTCATTTGGTCTTTGTGCCGCATCAACTCACTTAGTGCACCCACGGCAGCCAGGTGAGGATTGTGCCCCTTTAAAAAAAAAAAAAAAAAAAAAAAGAACTTAACTTGCTTAAACGCGCGAATTGTTTCATCTTCTGCATCAGTTTTCGCGTTGCCAGTGCACCTCAGCTGCATTTGGAAACAACTTACGTATTCAGTATAGAGAAATTACCAGATAAGACCACATGGCGGCACAACGTTAAGATGACGGCAGTGGCTAGACCTGCTTTCATGTTCTCCCTGCAGTCGGCGGTGCACACCAGAGGGTAAATAATACCCCCCTCCGCAGCACATAAAAGCAAATCTAAGGCGGTGGTAATTGGTGCTGGTGGGTGAGGTAAAGCAGCAGAATTGTCGTATCATGCAGCAAAAGCGAGAGCCGAACGCGCGGCATTAGCCTTGAGTGGGCAACAAATACATAGTTTGCTCTGTTCAGGGGAAGGAGCGTGTGATTGGTGGTTTATAGTGATTGTGCCGCAGAGTGGGCTAATGGACTGCAGCCAGCTCGAGCTTCCCGTCTGAACATTCATAGCTCATTATAGATATGTGCTGGTATGTGTATGATTGCCACGAGCAGCGCCATTAAAAGAGCAACTCCACCAGTGTCTTCTCTGACTCAAAGCTGCTTAGTTCATCACAAAGAAAGGTCTTCTGTCAGGGGGGGGTGTGTGTGTGGGGGGGGGGGGGCGGACCTGGAGCACCACTTCCAAAGCTGTCTTCGCAAGTGCCTTGGAGATTTCTTTTTTTTTTTTCGGAATGTTGTTATTTCTGACCTGACATAGACCCACATGTCGCAGTCCCCCCTCTCGGCGGCTTCCCTGTCTCTCTCAATTTCGATGCCAGCAATCCGGAGTATCAGATATCATTTGGATCACACCGTGTATTTATTTCCACTGCGGCCATCGCAAGCAACCAGCCTGCCTCCCCGACACCAAACAAACCCCGGCCTCCCCTGCCAAGTGCACCCCTCTCCGTGATTACCACAAAAAGAAAAAAAAAAAAGATGCGGCGTCGAGCCCGGCCTATTATTTCCAATTTCTCCTGGAGAAAGTTAATCTAATGAGCATTATCGGCAGCTAATGGGAATTATAATTAGTCAGATGCAGCAGATTATCTGCGCATAATTAGCTGTGTCTGTCAGCTCCAATTAGCATGACAGGAATTAGGAGACTTTGGAGTTTGTTGCGGGAGAGCCGGGGAGGGGAGGGGTGGAGAGAGAGAGAGAGAGAGAGAGAGAGAGAGAGAGAGAGAGAGAGAGAGAGAGAGAGAGAGAGAGAGAGAGAGAGAGAGAGAGAGAGAGAGAGAGAGAGAGAGAGGGGCAGGTTTTTGGCTCTGAGCTCAGCCTTGTGCTAAGTAAAGGGGATGTGCATAGAAAGTAGGGCGGGCAGCAATGTTTTTCAGCGAGCACAATGGCGTGGCGTCGATGGGTTTCAGGCAGTGGGGAGACGATGGTGCCGACGTCGACAGTTTAAGACACATTTGAGACCATTTTGATGGCCATGGGGGGCCAACGAGCAAGACACCGATCCAAGTCACTGGAAAATCCCTCAGGATGAGTGTGACAGCTAAATGCTGTAAGTGGAAAAAATGTGACAAGATTGTTGTGCTGAACCGTATCACCCCATCTGTTTGTTTTCTTTTTTTTTTCTTTCCTTTCTGTGGCATAAAACACTCGGCAAAGAGTTCCGATCACTGGATGAAGTTGTATTGAGTAAAAAGCGGCAAAAACCCCACAGCGACGTCGAACGATGTGTTATTAAGCATACAGTAAAATCTGCTGATTGAATCAAATGCTGTGGTAAAACACTGATTTGGTCTCTACTGGCCCCCGAGGGCAATATCAGGCTTTTTGTCTTTCGTTAAACGCTCTTCTGTGTTCACCAGCTCGTCACTAACTTCGTCTGGCTGCGGTTCTGGTGCCGTGTCGGTAGTGTACAATGTGTTTATCAGAGCTTTTTAGTGCCTGCTGCTGCAGACACAGTTGATGAGAGCTGTGGTAGTAAACCTCAGCTGCTGAAAGACGCTATAAAACCGCCTTTGCCGTTAGTGCAGCGGTTTCACGGAATAATCTGCAACGTCGTCTAAAAATCCTTAAACAGCCAAAAAACGTCTTTGTAAGTTGGAGACGCTTTTCACTAGCCGCTCTCCGTACCTCGGTCACTGTGTTTCTGTTTTATTCATCGTTTTATTCATTGTCTGTTCCCGTTATTTTGTTTTAGTTTCTTTTGTTTTGCTGAACCGTAAACGTGTGGCGTTGCTGTAAAAGAGAAAGTATGCTCGGCCACCTCTTCAGTAGATTAAAAGCAAAAAAAGGAAAAAAGAGAGCTCTATGAAACTGAGGTGACCTGCAGAAGCGGGTGATCATTCTTCGCGGGTTCATCACTGCAAGCGACACCTTTCACATTACACCGCCGTCTGTACCGCCGTTGATATGAACGTATCGATTAGAGCAGCTTTAACTGAACAAATGGGGAAACGAGCTCCGGCACGTCTGCGCGATATCGCATCCAGCGCACATTAAAAGAACACAAATTTGTCTGCTCGTCCTCGCATGCTAAACAAACTACTTTGCAATGTTTTTAATCAGTCTCCTATCAGCACGCCGGCACCAACTGGAGGCCCTCCGGGAGCCGCCTCAATGAACACACACGCGGGAAGACGCGCAGGCAGCTAAACAGCTAAACAGCTTTTGATTGAGAAAGCAGTGTGTTACATTGGCATAGATTATCTCCATCTATTTGATCAGGCTGCATGTGTCAGTAAGGCACACGTCGGTAAATAGCCGCAGTCAACAGCGGGAAGTTTGGACCGCGCGCGACCTCCCCCAACGTATGTCGAAGAACATGCACACACACACACACACACACACACACACACACACACACACACACACACACACACACACACAGAGCCGTGTGCGCACGGACACAGCTAAGCAAACCTGCCTCGCCTGTAAACAAACCGGCCTGCTCACACAGACATGTTTGTGCACATAAAGCATGCGAGCGCACACGCCGGAACACGAAGGGGACGGTGCGGGGACAATGGATTCTGACAGCGTAGAGTTAATGTGGTAAAACCTTAAGCTTCTCTTCGCCTGAGATTATTGATCAGGCTCAGCTCATATTTACCAGAGGATACACGACTCTGCGGCGTGTGTGCCCACACAGATACGCACACAAACACACACACACACACACACACACACAGAGACCACAATCAAGTGAGGCGCGCGCGCGGTTGAAGCCACATGAATGCGTGCGTGCGCGCGCGCCGCTCCAATCACCGCTGAAGGCTCCTTGCCTCCCCCATCGACTCGCGCTACGTCAGTTCGCTTCCTGTTGTCCCCATCTGGCGGTTTTGACGTCTCGCTGCTTTGACAGGCACACTGATACTGACAGCGTGATTTGTACTCCACCGCAAACATTCTCGGCGACGTCGATTCCCTTGCGCGCGGCCCGGGAATCGGCCTGGGAACTGCCGGCGACTGTGTGACTGTGTGTGTCGCACTTTGAGGTTGAAGTGCGAGGCAACGCGCCACGAGTTCAACGTCGCTCACTCAGGAGCATTTTGTTGCGTGTTGATGATTGTCGTTTTCTGCAGTTGCCAGGGGGCTCCTGGTGCTTGAGTGCCATTTTTTGTGCGTCTCGCAGATGACAGTTGAGAATCGGTGGGATCCATTTTGAGATCGTGTGTGTGTGTGTGTGTGTGTGTGTGTGTGTGTGTAGTCCTAGTTTCCAGAAGTTTCTCCCAACCTTTTCCCTCTGACATCCTCTCACAGCGCGAGCAGGTGAGCTCTCATACTGTCACCTTCTTAAAATAATGACCTAAGTTATTTAACACAATTATATGGATGCATTCCTTTTTTTCATCAAATCCAGATTACAGTATTTTTTTTTTTTAATTAGCCGAGCTACTCCACAATTTTTCCACGTACCCCACGTCAAATGCAGAAGTACCCCCTGGGGTACACGTACCACTGGTTGGGAACCACTGGTTTACAAAGGCCTCTTGCAACGAACACAGCTCAGAATATCTTCCAGATATAAAAGGTAAAGAGTGAAATGTGGAGGGAATACAAATGAGCTGCTAATTATCCACCTGAGTCCCTCCAAGTAAGTAAGAAAAGTGTTTGTGCTCCAAACTATTTCTAAAGTGTGTGTTGTTGTTTTTTTTCATTATTGTTTTAAAAAAAGAATCCGATTTACCTGATTTTAGTGTTTAAAATAAACACAGATAAATTCCCAAATAATAAGCCCTAATCATGTGTAATATATAGATTAAGAGCTTAGTGAATCTTAACTGGATGAACAATCCTGATCCACGTTTGTTTTTTCACTATTTCCTATTTCATTTGTAAAAAAAGAAAATGACAGCTCGGGAGCTTTAAGTCCTTTGGCCTTTGAAACTAATTTACAAAATGAGTCTCCAGGTACTGTAGGGGAGCATGTGCACATCACCGGTCGCAGTGTTTGGGCATTTTGATTGGTAGGCGGGAGAGGGCTCGCTGCGAATCGATTGGTGCCTGCAAGGGTGGGCATGGTTCAAGCTGCACTGAGCCTCCCGGAGTCGAGTGTGTGTCTTCTGGGCAAAATCTGTGGATTAAGGGAGGCCTGAACTTGAAACAGGAAAGGACAGAGCAGTCAATAACACACTGATTAATGATAATGGCATGCAAGCCAGGGGGATAATCTTTCTAAGCTCTTTTTATCTAAGGACCGATTGACTGAAAACATGGAGGACAGAAAGAAAATGCAGCAATCCCCAAGCAAACCAGGGGCTTCCAGGGGTAAATGTTTGTTTATGTCTTCAGTTTTTAGAAGCATGATTAGAATCGCATCCGCTGTCGTGGCAGGCCGGCGGTAATGAGTCGACTGCGAACACTGAATATTTTCAACGGCGATACTTTTTTCTTTTTCTTTGGGAAATATCAAAAGAAAAACAATCGCTGCATTACCTTTTTTTTTTTTTTTTATGCCATCATATGCTCGCTCCAATTTTTTTCTCCACCAATTGTCTATATTATTCTGCAACCGCATCACCCATTTACGCATTCCATCAGTGCAATTTTCTGTCACCTTGCTACAAAGTATGAGCATAAAAGCCCCCACTTATTATAATAACAAATTCCCTCCTCCCATTTTACCCCCGTTATCAAATGCTTATTGACAGGGATGAAATGGAAATTATGGTTTATCCGATCTTCTTCCTATCAATCTGGCCCATCTAAGACTTGGAAGCTCTGCTCCGAAATTTAAGAGGCACTGATCCTCGCGCTCAGGCCTCATCCACTTGCCTATGGTTTTTGCCATATTTGCCGGCTAATTTATGCAGCCTCATGGATGCAATTATTTCCTATGTCCACAGTCGCGAAGATGCGCGGGGACTCTGACAGTCTCAAGACGGATTGGATGCCGCTTCTAGTGTTTATCTCAGGAGCTTGTCATCAGTGTGGGGATTGGAGATGGATGTTCTGCTCTCGCCTTGGCGGGAGAGGCCTGCTGAGCTTTGTGAACTCGGGCCCTGTGGGAGGCGCCGCTTTCCATCCCTTCGTCTCTTTTTCAACCTTTTTCTTTTTTCATTTTCCATCCTTTTTGTGTGCCTTTTCTCTGATCTTGCTGAGAGTTGAGGCCGGTTGGCCGCCCCCCCCCATCCTCCTCCTTTTTGCCTCCCTTACCACCTGTTTCATCTCTCCCTCCCTCAGCTTTTTACCTTCTCTCTTCCCCTCTCCCATCCCGCCGTCCTTCCCAGTCTCGCATTCAAGGGCCGAGCACCGGCTCTCCTGGCCCCCACGCTTCCCGTTCGATCGGCCCGATAGTTTATTCACTTCACCCAGACACAAAAGACATCAAGCTGACTGATCAGCGGGCAGGAGCCAGGGCACGGCTGATCAATGAGGCCTTGGGCTGAGGGGAGGGGGGGGGTTGAGGATGGATGGAGGGAGGAGGAGGGGCTGGGGGGGCGGACAGGTAGGCTGACAGACGCACAATCAGAGGGCCAATCGATGGGAACTTTTGCTGAGCTCAGATAAGAGGGTGCAGCCCGTTCAGGACACACAACCAGATCCTCACTGACAGGAGCTTTTGTTTCTCATGCTCATGAGCTTTATGCTGCTCTAGGTGACGCCACTGCAAACAAAAACAAAAAAAAAATGACAAAAAGGCACAATACATGAAACAGATAACGTCTGATTCATTTGTTTATTTCGGCACTGGCTCTTCAAATCCTGCATTCCCTGACACAAGTGGAGGGAATCTACTAATGTGGCGTGATAAATGCCCTCTACATCGTGAAATTGTGTGTATGAGTGTGTGCCGGGGGATGGAGGGGGGGGGGGCATCGATTGGGCTCCATTCATGCCTTTTGTTTATCTGTCCATCGCAGTAATAGCGCAGGCAATATTGATTCGATATATTGGAAAACAATGGAGGCACCTGAGTGTTTCGCTGTTGTCTTATTTTCTCGCTTTCAAATGAGAAGAAAAATAATTTTCAAAAAATGCTAATTTCACTAGTACCTGCATGAGCTCTGTGTTCTGGTGAACCACGTCGAGAGAGAGAGAGAGAGAGAGAGAAATATGGCAAAAAAAACGAAAGACATTCACAGGGAGGGCACAGGGAGAGATTAGAGACTCTACTCCCTGTCCTCCATAGTGCGATGGGGTCATCAGCACAATCACTTTTTTTTATCACTAGGGCTTTAACCCTCCCTCTCTCTCCTGCCCTGTCACTCATAGGTGCAGACACACACTCACACACAAACCGGCTGGGAGCTGATGGAGGAATTGTGTTTTTCTTTCATATTCTTCTTTCATACAACATTCATATTGTGAGTCATTTTTCTTTCTTTTTTTTTTTTTTTTAAGAGGCCTCGGAAAGCAAATGTGTTGCATCTGATATTTTCTTTTGTCGTTCTATAAAAAAAAAGTGCCTTTATTCAGCGAATGCCAGGGATGGAGGACATGCAAGAAGCGGTGCCTTCATATAGAACCAATCCTCACACTCGGATCATGATCACATCAACCTTGAGCTGATTCCTTGTCATGCATCTCCAAGCAACATACTTTAAAGATTATAGTTTTTTTTTTTTTTTTTTTCTCTTTAAAATACATTTTCCTCGAATGCATATATGACAGTTGTTTGCCCGCCTCGCAAACGTAAAGGCAACGTAATAATGGATGTATTGACATCGGAGCCAGATTAAACTCAATGCCATCCCAGCATACCTGGATGCTTTCCCAGGCAAGCGTGCTTGTCCACCCCCGCTGCGCGGCGAAATCTCAACACTACTTGGACAGAAAGTGGCTTCAAGCCCAGTCGGTGAAAGGCACCGCGCGTCAAGAGGTTTGCAAGCTGATCGATAGCGAGCTAATTGGAAAATAGCCGCAGGAAATGTGATAATGTGGCTGTTCACTCTTACTCTGGCTGCACCCCCCCCCACCCCTCCACCACCCAACACACACACACACACACACACACACACCCTCACACACACTCTTTTCCCGCTCTCGGAGGTCAGGTCTGGGTCCTTCAATCTAGCGGTTCTCTAATATGACTGGAGCCGCTGGTCGACCCGAATGAACATCACAGCCGCTCAGGCCGAGGCGCACGGAGACGCGGGGAGTGCTGCCGCACGCTGACGAGCACATTTGTTCACACGTTCGTGCGCAAGACGGGAGACGCAGCGAGACAAGCTGGTGGGATCGTCGGTGCTCGGCCGTTTGGCGGCTCGAGCCGCGAGCGCCAACATGCCACACGGACGTGCAGCAGCCAAGGGAACCAATCAGACAGGACTAAGCACAAAAGCAAGAAGAAAGGAAAGCAAGGCCGTCATATCAGCCAGTGACACAGCGGAACTCATTCCGGGGTCTTGGCGAAATAAGTGCTGCTGGAATCTTTGCGACGTAGTGACTACTCGCACTGACGGCCACTAACGGGGACAGGGAGTTAACTTAGTCAGGTATTTGCAACTTAAATGGTAGCTTCCTCCATCTTGGGCCCTTTCCTCGAAGATCAAGTTGGTTTGCAATTGGTCAAAGGTGCAAAGAAAATGTCCAAAATGTTGCTTTTTGTAAATGTTGGGGGCCGGTCCTCAGGAGAAGAGTGTTGAATGAGGTGGACAGCAGTTGGGATGATGATAAAACAGAAGGACTTAGGAGAACAGACGAGGGGACTGGAAGCGGTGTGGGAGGGGAGGGGGAGAAAAGAAAGGGTCTCTTGTCCCATTTCGGACCCAGGGGATCTCCACATGTCACCAGAATCCGCTGTACTGCCAGCCATGAGTGACAGTGATGGGCACTGTGGGCCTGGGATCCAACGTCTTCCACTCCTCCCAATTCCCCCAGCCAAGCCTCTCTTTCCCTGTGACAAGAAGAGGAGCCGTCATGTCAGCTGAAGAAGTCAGTCTTACTTTCCCTCTTTTCCTCTTACTCCGTTTGCTCCGTGAGTTTTGTGTACCTTTCTTTTTCTTTTTCTTTTTAATGCCTAATTCATTCCTGGATTCTTTCAGCCTCAATGTTTCTTTCTCATTCTTGTCTTGGCTCTTGTGACACCTCTCTTGTGCCTCGCCCTTTTAATTCTGTCCTTCTTTCTCTCATCCGGTGCTCTTTCGTCATTCCTTAGAATTTCACAAAAATCTAGGAAACCAGACAGGTGTTGACCACCTGCTCTATGGTCAACACCTGTCTGGTTTCCTAGATTGCGGGGCCGTCTCTTTGATAAGCCACCAGTTGTCTGAATCAAAGGCACTGTTTTAGGACATGCTTCAGAGACGCAATGGGGCAGCCGTGCTGTCACCTTTCCTTTCTGCTGTCAACACCTTCAGCTTTAACTTTGGGTCACGACAGCTCCATGTGTTTCCAAATGGCACCTTTTTTGGTGTCTTTAAAAGAGGGCTGGCGGAGAGCTTCATCAGATGAATGAATCTAGTGCGTGTCCAGGGAGGGATGCTGGGCTGCAGGATCCTGACATAGTGTATCATCAACTATCTAGACTGGTTTTAAACACAAAGGCCTCCACAAGAGTTGTTTAGCACTTTGCTGACGTGCATGGAAGGTGGTGTTGTCTGACCACATCTGAAGTGTTTAGAGTTAGTTTCTCAAACTGCCACACTTGAAGGTGAAAAGCCCGCCGTCACAGCCTTTTTTTTCGGGCTGCATCACGCTCTTCCCTAATCTCCCTTCAAGATGTGAATTTTGCATGACTAAGGGCCGCGTTACGTTAGAAACGAACCGGTCCGTATGACGTCTTGTCCGAGCTTGTCTGAAGACCATTCGACCATCTGACGGGCAGTTCTAATGGAGTATACTGCCTTTTTAAGTAGTCTTGATGCGGCGAATCACAAAAAATGTGGACTGAATGTAGCTCACACCCACGGATCCTGTACAAGAGGGGAGGCATGCAGACTAAACTTGTTAAAAAGGCGCATGGAGAAGCAACAGAGGGGATTATTATGGCAATAAACTCCATCCGAGACTATAAACTCATTGAGCTGATGCAACAAAGGAGAATCTTTGGTTCTCCTCCTTCAACGCGGTACATGAAATGGGCTTTTTGAAAAGTGTACAACGTCCTAAACGGCTCAGGCCTCAGATGGGACTTTGCATGTGAAATATCCCAGACTATGTCCCGACATTTGCTCATACAGTTTGTGGGTTTAAACATACCGTGTGAGATACAGTATTTGTTACTGATTGATTTGTTGCTAAATTGTGCGCATGGATGTACACAATGTAAACTAAAACTATTTATGTATGTTCGGCTACGAGTGATTGTTGTTTTCATTAACGGTGTCAAACATGGACATCACAAGTTTCTATGCCCAAAGTGAAGACGAAATATGCAATTTGAGTTAACAGTCCAAATCCCAAAGTTATATGATTTATGTGAGCTGTACAGTAGTAGTAGTATATAACCAGAACCTCCGGAAAGTGAAGCTATTGGGGAAGTGCCTTAATTTTTACTGGCCACAAGGAGGTGACTTCTCTGGTATAGAAGTCTATGAGAAAACAACCCGACTTCTCACTTGATTTATTACCTCAGTAAACATTGTAAAGATGAATTTATGGTCTCAATAGCTCGATTCATGTCTTCTTCACTACAGCATTATGTTCACTTCTTAAATTATGGTCCCATTTAGAGTAAAATAGATGATGAAGCGGTTTAGGCTTTCGGGCGTGGCTACCTTGTGATTGACAGGTCTCTTTCACCATGTTGTCTGGAAGTTGTCCATCTTTCACAATTTGTTTTCCGTACACGAAAGTTAATTGTAACATTTTAGTCACCTAAAATTTTTTTTCAATGTTCAGTAGCTCCACCCTATTTTGACACCTCTGATTGCAAAAAAAGATGGCATCGGCCTAAATGCCGAACTCAAGGCTTCAAAAACCAACGGGTGATGTCACTGTGACTACGTCCACTTCTTATATACATTCTCGATAACAGAGAATCCCAGCACATTTTAAAAAACTGCAACTATCGACGATAAGTGGCGTATTCCAGATAAATGTTCTGTCAACCGTGAACAAGATAAATCAATATATATTTTCAGAACTCCAATATATGTCTAAAACATTTTCTCCTCACAAGTATTCTCCCGTAGACCATGTTAACATGTTTTCAATTACTGAGCATACAACTTCAGGCAGCTCTTGACAGTTTTCCATCAGTGAGAACTGCATTAAGCTCTGAGTTTCCCTTTTACCTTTTTTTAATCACACTGGAGCCCTTATCAAGTGGGCTGCACCTTAAAAGCAGTCTCCCCTTTTCTTCTTTGACTATCTCAGCTTCAACAACACCATTTATTTTGCTGTGAAGACAAGCCAATCTTGTTTTGTGTGTGTGTTCCCTTCCTCAAAAGCTGCCTGGCTTACCTGTATCTTCAGCTTCATCAAGCTCCTGATGAAACCCATACTGGCCCTTCTGCTGATAAGGTAAGCCAGGCAACGAGATATATCCATCATTCACCTACTTAACGCTCACACAGACACAAGTGCACAGTCGCTTACCTGGATATGTGTGTGTGTGTGTGTGGTGGTGGTGGTGGTAGTGCGTGTGTGTGTGTGTGTGTGTGGGGGGGTTATACTATAACAAGATTAGGATTAGAAATGTGAATGAAATCACACCCTCTACTGCCACCCAAGTAATCAAACTGCCTCAAACAAAAGAGAAGTTCATTTAGTGCCACTAATTCCTGCTTGGTGGCTTCACAGCATTGCAGTCTCATTATTTTATTAACCCATCCACACACGCACACACACACACACACACACATGCACAAATCCTCATAAATTGGCTTGTGGGACTGCTGCCAAAGCGGAGCCCGGGTTCAGCTGGATAGTTAATCATCTCCTATAGCATGTAATTCTTGTAAACAATGTTTGTTAGAGCACCAAGAGAGCGCAAAGCCACCCCCACATCCCCCCACCGCCCCCCCCCCACCGCTCTAGTTAGCTGCTATATGGCGGCGTACCTGTGAATATTTCATGTGCGAAAGGGCTCAAAGATCGCAAGGTGTTCATAATTGACTCCCGGCCCCAAGTAGGAGTGGAAGCGTGGCAAATAACTCGTCCGGGTGGACTCGGCCGTCATGGCCGTGCTCCTGGGGGGTTGGAGTAGCGTGGAGCGTGAATATGTACAGAAATAATTACGCTCAGGAGAAGAGTGTTGACGCTTGTGTGGGCAGGTGTAAACGTAGAAAGTTGCTCATACGCCCGTCTGTTTGTGTTGTTGCGGCCCATCTGTGCTTACAAAACTGTGGAACGCAGCGGACCTTTCGACCACGTATAAGCTGCTTCATCTCAACGCCGCCATGTTAAACCCGCCGAGACCCTCCGAATGATGCAATTTCTTCTGCGTGTCCTGGTGGGTTTTTCCACCGGTCACTGTGTACACAAGGTCATTTAGCTCCTGATCAATAGCTTGTATCGAGCCTACACTCCCCCACACCCTCCCCCATTTCTGAAATGGCCGTTAAATCGATGGGAACAAATGAAATTAAGCTCCTGGGTGGCTCGGAGGAGCAAATGATCTTTCTGTGATTAATAACACGGTGTAAACGCATCTGTGCTGGGCACATCACATCAGAGAGTATTTCCTTGTCTCGACTTGTTTCCTCGGGGTAAGACTAAGAGAATAAAGCTGTGGTAATGGTGTTTATCTGGGGAAGCACCATTTGGTAGGACATTGAAACGAGAACAAATGGTTTTGTTTGTACAGATGTAAGTATGTTACTTTTAGAGACAAAATTAAAAAGCGATTATGAAGTTTGAGTTTTCGAATCGTGCCATATCAGTGGCTAGAATTCACACAACTTGAAGATGTCAGGGCAAGATTAAAATGTTAATGAGAGGGAATTAAGTCAAATGTTGGATAGCACGATCAGTGCAAAATGATCTATGAAACAAAACATGAATTGTGCCTATTACAATATGACTGTCATTCATGTAGGACAACAGCTAAAAATAATAAATCAAGCTATCTGGCTCACTGTCACACTTTACGATGTTATATAGCGATGTTAAGTCCGATACCGGAGCTCTGAAGCTCATCACAAAAGACATGTTTGCGCATCTTGCTCAGGAAAAAACATTGCTATAACTTGCCAGTCCATTAATTTCTACTAAGGACATATATCTGGAAACTAGGTCCCAAAAAGATATTGAAAATAATTTCCTAAAACAGCTGGGCACTTTAGTTTTAAGCAAACGTTATTTAAACAGGAGTAAACGGTGCATTTGTTGGGGACTATTTTCAGTCGCAGATTAATACACATTTCGTGCTCTAGAAAGTACAGCAGCAAAGTGGTGCATGGGGTGTTGATGGTGCACATGTTTGCGATGAAGGAACGTGTCACCCAGGGCAACAGTGTGGCTCATTAGTGTGTTTTTTAACCCTAATCGAATGGTAAAATAAGCTTAATCAGGTTTTGGCTGCAAATACATAAGTATCAATTTATTGTTGGTTTGATCCTTTTCTAGGCTTTGGAGACACCAAGAGAAATATTAAAACATCACCAGCCTTGTCTTTTCATTTTATAATGTAACTACGTTGCTATTGATGGAACGTTTTTTTTTTTTTTTTTTCACAAGTTCATCCTTTACCCAACTTTCCCAGGTCCAGTGCTTGCTATGTCCTCAGCAGTTGGCACACAATAATAATACATCGTTGGTGCCGAGGTGTGTTTGTGCCAACCGTGAGAATTCCCTGCCAAGGCTGAATCATGCGGAGCCTAGTCAAGCTATGTTGAATTGCTTTTTAGGAAAATTGCCCGGGGCGTGATTAGCGTTCTTTATCATCATAAACCATTCTCCTCTATGCTTTCGTTATAGTGCTTATGAAACAAGAACTGAACAAGGCATTAGTTGCCCTGTCTTCCTCCGTGGTGTAAGATGTACGATTTCGGGCGTTTGTACATGAAGCTCAATTATTGTTCCCACAGCAAGGCAAGTTTCAAAGGCATTGGTTGAAAAAGAAAAGTACATGGGAGAGCGAGAAAAAAGCCAGGCGACAGCAGGGAGTCCAGCATTTAATACTCGGACAACACTTGTATGGATGCATACTTAACTGTGGACATGGGATAAAACGAAGAGCTTTGCACTGCCCTGCATGGAATGTAGCCATTTCCAGAAGCTCGCAGCGCAGAAGACTTTGACAGAAGATACCTCATTAGTGATGCAGCCTCTACTTGAACCTTCAAACTAAAACACTCACTGTGTAAAGCTCATACACTGAGTTTCTCTCTCTTCCTGTCTGAAAAATGCCATCATAATTATCACATCAATAAATCAGAATGTTTGGTTTTTTAAAAAATATATTTTCACAACAGCTCATTCTGCCACTGGTTGCCAAGAGACATGGCAGCCCCAAAGCCCGTGGGTTGGGTCCCGTGAGGGCTGACACAATGTGTATTTTTATTTTTTTTTATGCCGTAGAACCTCTCTCTTTCTGCAGCTGCACAGATGGGTTCATCTCTTTTATTCATAAGGGCTACACTAACTTTCATCTGGCTTTGCATGTGCGGCATGTGTCAAATTGAGATGGAGGGAGAGTGGATGGGAGGAAAGGAAAGAGGCAGACGGCGCGGTGGAGGCGGAGTGGGATGTTTTCCTGCAGGCCTGCCACCCTAACAGTTCCCCGTGCCTCTCCTCAGTTCCTCTGGGCCCGGAGTGCTTTTCTATTATGCATGAGTGTCATAACCAGTACAGTCAATCTGCCGGCCACAGACACATAGCAGACCCTTCAGCTGAATGGAGGAGGGGTTTCGTTTGAGATACAAAAAGGAAACACATATTGTAGTAGGTTTCTTTTAACAATAGTGACAAACGCCAACTTGGAGCTGGGGAATTTGAATCCCTGAATGGTCATAGTTGCCATGCTAAGCCCTGCTCCCCTTGGTTACTGTTGTTATACTGCTGTAGTTTCCCAATGTAGCACCACAGTTATGCAGTTTACAATGGCAATGGTGACAGATTTAACAGTCTCTGATTTCAGACGGAGGAAGACGAAAGCCAGCTTCTCTTTTTTTAGTCGCGACTTTCGATTTTGCCCGGCTGAAATGACAACTCTGGGGGATTTCTTTTTAGCTAGCTCGCTAATTAGTGTTAGCCTTAACGTTAACTCTGTGAGTTGATTAAAAATGTCCATGTCCACCTAATTGTTTTATGTCTCCATCTGACTCATGAAAATTAGAACCCTGAATAGGAATTTAATGTCTACTCGCTCGATAACTCAGGGTTGTTTATTGATGTAAAAAAAAAGAAGCTAAAAAGCGCCAAAGGCTAAAACTAGAAATAAAGGAGCACCATTATTTTTGTACTGCAAGTAAGAGCTAGTTAGCCCTAGTATTATTGTAGAGCATTACACAAAAACATGTATAGCATTTTCAAACAATATTGTTCATTTATACATGTGAAAAGGCTTTGAGAATACCAATGTGTTTAGCAAATGTATCTCAGTAAAGGTACACATCCCCAAATCCAACACAGAGCGGGACAACGCCGTTAACCCAACCCTGATTTGGAAACTTGAATAGAACTGAGCCATCGCTAATGTTATTAGTAGCACCTGTGCTTTTCCTACTATGACAAGTTAAAATGTGTGAGGTGAAAAAGGCATGTCCAATGCTCAACAGCCCTGCTATGCCTAGTTTGCTAAGCTCTGATGGGACAACCTTTGTTTGGGAGGAAGGTTTAGTGAACGGTCAATTGATCTCAAGTACACAAGAGAGCTTGCAAAAATAAAGCATTGCATAAAAAGCCAGAACGTGTCATTTAATTTGATTTAATTTCTATAATACAGCTTTAAACATGAAGTCTTGTCTCCACCTTCAAAGAATGTGAGAGGATGTGATTCAGTGTAAAAACACTAAGTGTTGCCCCGGTCGTAAATTCTGTGCGTTTGCCTACCTGTGCTGTGGTGGGGCCTGAAGAGAGGAATGGTTTTCTTCTCTGCTCCATGCCCAGGCCCATTTATTAAGGTGTGTTTATCATTCATAGTGACCCAGGTTAAGTGTCCTGAGAATTATATTTAAGGCTGCGGGTCCCAGTCGGCAATTAGGTACAATTCATTACAGCAGACACACAGGCCCTACAGGGGAAAACGCAAGAGCCATGGCAAAAAACACACTGTAGCAAGCAGTGGGAGAGAGAAACGGATCTAGGAGAGAAGGGGGGGAGGGGGGGGGGGGCTTGACATAAAACAGGAGGGATATGTGTCGGAGGGAACAGATGTGAGAAAAGAGGCCGTTTGTTTGTGTAGAGGAGGTGATTATCGAGGAGGGGAAGAGTGTTAAATATAAAAAAAAAACAAGACTATTGGTCGGCAGAGTTGGATCAGAAGGAAGAGTGGGGGCCGTATTTACCAGCGCAGCCTCACCTGATGGTGTGGTCCGTCAGCGTTGGCCCTCCACTCAGAGAGAATTTCATGCCTTTCATTTGTTGCATTTTGATGTTGAGCGTGTAAGATGTTCTGGTTTTTTCTTGCCCCGCAGAGTGCTGATGCTTTTTTTTAGATATGCGACCCCCAGCTGGTAAGGGCGGACTTTTCAAAAGGCTTTTTTTTTTTTGGTTCATAATACGAAACACATCGAAAGCACTTGCAAAAACTCAATTACTAATTTAGAGATGTATTGATTTACCTTCGGTACTGTGGTATAAACTTTGTTTCATGTTTTGAAAGTAATAAGCCGACTTTTTTTTATCTAGTCACATATTCGGAGTCTGGTGCCGTGCGTGTTGTTTATCAAACAGGCACAACAGCCTGGAAGCGCACTTCCTGCCCTCTGAGGTGCACTTTGCATGTTTAGTGGTTGGAGAGATTATAAATCTGAATATGTGTGGCTTCGGTGTTACGGCAAATACACTCAAAAAAGGTCGCAGCGGAAAATCATCACTGTTGTAGCTGTATTGACTTGTTCTGTATTGATATACAGATTTGTAGATGAAGAGATTGCATCAACGCGCCTCCCAGAAAAAGTCACAAGAAGTTAAACGCAAACTTAATTTTCTTTTAAGAAAATGACTGCAATTCAAAACCTTTGACTCACCATTTCAAATGTTTCCAGATCTTTTGGAAAATGGGCAACTCGAGCATAATAAAGGTTGCAGAACAAGGCGTAGCAGTTTATTTATTCGCAATATGTTCATAAACAGAAACTTAGACTTAAGATTTAAGTTCTTAATTATGTACATAAGTCACTTCTGTTGATTCATATGCGATGGCAGCTGCGTTGAATATAACAGCTGATGCTAAACTTGATCTTACCATCCAAGGTACCGGAGGAGTTGGCCTTGAAGTTGGTCTCGAAAGGCAAAGTCCTCTCGCGCACCGTTCAGTCCCCAATCCAGTCCGACATTCAACGTAATAGGAACGGTGCCGCGGGTGCAAGGAGCTATTCATTTTACTCAGAATGAAATCAATAACATCGAGTTCCCTTTGGAAGCAGTGTTTAATTGTACACGGAGTGCCTTCTTGCACCAATTCAGCGCTAAAGTAAACAAAGCATTAAAATGAAGAAAAATCTTAATTCAATACCAGCCTCGTTCGTCTATTCATTTCACAAATGTTTTCTGAATTTTTTCGAATGCTCCATTGATCTCATTGTGAACAGGTTTCGGTTTACACTCACAGAGCCTTCTCTGTGAATAATCTTCTTTTCTTTTTTTTTTTTTTTTCCAGAAGTGATGTTCTCGTAAAACTTACTGAGCCTCCCTCTTCTTTGCAGATTCTTCAAAGGCCCTTTTTGGGTGATTGTGAAAAGATCGCTGCGTGCATTATTGTGAGACATAATTATATTGAACCATACAGTTCATGAATACTGCACTACTCATGAATGTCAGACTTCAAATACCTGTTTTTCAAACCTACCAACCCCCCCCCCCCCCACCCCCCTTAATCTCTCCTTTTGATTCTTTATTTCCTCCCTACGGCTTCTCCTTACCCATAACTATTCATTTGTTGGGCTTTTCCTAGTTGCATGCATTTTGGCTAAGAGTTGCTGTAATCACTTTTTTGACAGAAGGCACTTTCCCCTGTAATCCAGCAGAGCGTATGCCGGGTCTCACTCGGGGTCTTTTCATACGGGCGCAGAAGAGGCTGTGCCTCTGGAGGCTTAGCGTTCTCAATCTGAAAGGCTTTTCTGCCTTTTCCTGTCGTCGCTGTTAACGCCGCATGGCCTCTGTACGGAATGACACTCAAAGCAGACGGAGTTAGAGGTGCGTACCGGAGCTCTTTACCTGTAGTTCACTGCTCTGTGAGGTTATCTGATCAAAGTGTACTGCTGAGACGTCATATAGCCTTAAAAGATGTTTCTTCTTGTCGTTACGTAAGTAACAATGTAGCTAACATGAATAAGAGTCTACACCCGTGCTCGCAGCTCTTTCAGGCTCTACTTACCGTAGGCACAATGCTGCTTTGAGCTAAACGCTGACATCAGCATGCTAAAAACGCTCACAGTGACAAAGCTGACGTGCTGACGTTATAGCGGGAATGATGCTCGCCTTTTTCAGTTTAGTGTGTTACGCAGGCGAACGTTTTCTAATTGACGGACGGGAATGTCATTAGTTATGCAGGTATTTGTTCATAAAACAACAACAACAGGACCAGTCTCGTAGTTGAGACGCTGAAGGGGATCAGGAGAAGTAGTTGTTGAGTTTTAAAAGTCCGCGTCAAAGAGGTGGGCCGGCAGACGCTGTCAGCATTGCTCAGAATTAATTCAACTTTTCATTTTTTTTTTTTTCCTCCTCATTGGCTTGTTCTTCTTCCTTTTTCAAGTTCTGACTGCTATTCCTAAACTTTTACTGGATCTCTCCAGGGTGTAATTGCCAACAAAAAAAAAAGGAACCCACGCAGTGAATAAACAGTGCGGTGCTTGCACATTACAGTCCACATATTGGAGACTGTCATTACTGATGGCACGCGTCGAATCATTAATATCGCCTTGCTGCCATGTGATTATTCTGAAAAAGGCTGAGGTAGCGGAGGAAAACCCAGCTAACAGGCATCTGTTTTTGCTTCTTAAATGGAAACAAAGTAGCCGGTACGACATTAATGATGTGTCCAACTGTCACAAATGTCTCTTGTTTTACTTTACCTTTTTTTTTTTTTTTTTTTTTTGTGCAAAGTGTGGATAGCTACCGCTCCTAGCTATTAGTCCATCTTGTTGATGCTGCACTTCTGTGTTCGGCTCTCCAGGCTCCACCTGCCTGCTGCTGCTGCCACACATCACTTCAGCAAACTGATGAACTGCGGCAACCTCAGATTAACCTCCAACCCCGTCTTTCTTTTTCTGCAATCCCAGACCATCACTGGAGGTGAGTCATGCACTCACACGCTTGGCACATGGGAACTAGTGCGCGCGCACCCACACACACACACACACACACACACACACACACGCACACACATCCCTATACGCGCTTACAGTGAAGTGAAGTTGCTCATTGACAGGGTTATAGAGAGGTTTACAATCCACCTGCCCTCCACTGTCAGACGGGCCCCGTTAAGTCTGAAGTTTAACAGACTCAGACAGTCTGAGCTCTTTGAACAGATAGGAGAACATTTTAGGACATTAGAGTGCAAGCACCCATAATTCTCTCCATAAAAGTATAACTTTCAAGTTCTCATCCTTGAAACCATTCACTCATATGTAAAAGTGTTTGTTTGACCTTTAGGTCATTCCAAATGTTTTATTGTGGTCTTCAGTGTCTTTGCTTTAAGACACTTCACCTGGGAAGATGCTTGCTTACCCTGGAGCCTCAGCTTGGGTCCGAAAATTTGAAGTACAATCTCTAATATCTTTTTTGAAATGTTAGCAAAATCTACTTTTGGCCAAGGAGACCGGAAAGACTGGAGTAACTGTGTGTGACTGTGTGATAATACACATGCAAATACATTTGACTCCAGTTTGAATAGGAATAAAGCTAAGCTGAGTAAAAACAGCGACTTTAAAGATTAGAATCATTACCCCACATCTCCTGTGAGAATGCAGATCAGTGAAGAATCGGTGTTGGCAGAAATGCAATCTGTGGTTTGTGTGTTAGCATAGATCATTAACTGTTCCCCCTAAGGGGATAAACAAAATAGCACATTCTTATTACTACATGCATAGCATTCAGATGAATGTATTCATTATTTGCTTCTTTGTATAAATTTAGACAATACCGGATTGTTTATTATTTCCTACTATATTTTTGGTCTTATTTAATCTTGACGCAGCCTTAGTTTATGATATTCTTGTTTAAATCATTATTCAAGGGAACAGATGTACTCTTTTAGCTCTGCTGATGAATAGGGAGTACATTGTCGATACCGTAAAGGCTTTAATTGCGAAGTTTTGGCATTTGACTTCTGGTTTTCTATTTTTAGGGCAGGCATCGGTTTCTAAGAGTTACCTAGCTGGGAGAGGAACAATAGTTGAAGTTGTTACACGAGGCACTTAACATAGCGGAGAATCAGAATTGGATTATTGACTCAAGACCTTTGCTTCCTCTGCTATTGTTTGTGGATTATATACTTGTAGAGCCCCTGTAGCTCCTCCACTTAATTTATAATACACAACCCAGTCGCCAGAATACAATTTTGGCATTGTACGTTTCTGAAACCAAAAATACGTTTCATATCATTTCTACGCATGTACTTATCAGCGATGAAAGGTGATTGAGCCAAAGCCAAATGCCCACAGAACTTAGTCACTCTGAAGTGTACCACTAAACTGTAAGGATGCTGTTTGATGGCTTAGAATGAAATATTCACTTTATCCACTTTAGTTTTCAAGGTTCACCTTTGCTGCTTTTATCAGAACCTTGAATCCGCTCCTTTGTAGCAGTTCAGTAGTTACAAGCCAGCACCTCTGCCAACTGAATGATAGGATAGACACCCTTTTTTTTTTTTTTTTTTTTTTTTTTTTTTGCGTGCAGAAGGAAAAAGTCGCATTCAGAGATGAGTAGATAACCTTCACATCACAAAGGTGATTCAGAACTTCAAAGCTGCGCGCCGAGTGTTGGGTTTCACACACCAGGCAGGCATTTTCAGGCTCTAAGTAACCGATGTGAATTTACATTTTATTTGTTGATGCTGCCACTTTACCTCTGGAGAACTCCAAAGGTAAAATGCTGAGGAAAATGCCTCAAGGACACCGTGCATTAGTTAAACCGAGCCAAGGAGCCAGGATATGAGATTAGAGCAACTTTATAATTGTCCCCTAAAATGAAATCAGGAGAGAGACTAAGGTCGACCCCGGTCTGTCCATTCAAATGTCACGTGCAATATCTGAGATGCCAGTGACTGGATTTTAATAAAACGTTGCTTGGCTGGAAAGGGTGATGACTGTCGTTGCTTCGTGGCATTTTACAAATTACACTGATTAGCAGGCAAGCAGCACAACAATTACATGATATCCACACGGACGTCATGCACGATATATTGGATGGTGTTGAACACTTTGTCACAAAAGGTTAAATTGTTTAGTATACAAATTAGAATATTGATCAAAATAGTGCAATAATAAATATGCAATAAACTATGAATCACATATATACGCATATACGTGTATATATATATATATATATATATATATATATATATATATATATATAAAAACGGTACATAACATATAAAAGAGATGATATATTGAGTAAGACTAACTCAACAGTCGTGGATGGAAATGCACATTAATTACGATTTTCTATTGCCAATTGTCTGGAAATTAAATACTACATTTAGATGGAAACCTGACTCATGATTTAAAATAGAAGTCCGGGCCCTCTGCTCATCTTGTCCATTCACTAAGTCTCTGACAAAACAGACCACCCAGTGCGAGCTGAAATATAGATGACAAATCTAGGAATAGCTGAAGACAGAGCATCTAAAGTATAGTTTAGCCCCTCCGTCTGCACAACTCCAGCTCCAGCTCATTTCCGAGTGAGAGATGATGCAGCTAATTGTTTTCCACCAGCCTCGCGAGCTGCATTGACCAGATCACAGTGGTGGTGGTGGGGGGGGGGGGGCCGTGACCGCTCGCCGGTGTCCAGGCCAGTGTTAAAAGCTTCCACACGCCATGGACTCATTTCACACCCTTTTTTCACGGTGAAGGCGCCCGGCGTGCACGAGCGTGTGTGTGTCTGATATTCAGTTGTTTGCTTTTGTTTTCCCTCGGCGCGGACAGCACATATGTCCCCGTGCGTGTGAATTTGTGTCTGCGTTCGGGCTTGTCACCCCGGCACGGCAGCCGACAATAAAGGCAGCTACGCCTCTCAGCGTGATTAGTGTCGCCCAGAAGTTCCCCCCCCCCACCCCCCCACCCCCACGCCTGCTCCTCTTTCCACACTCAGACAAAACAGATGTCTTCTCTTTACGGCCTTTCTATACAGATCTGTAGTAATGCTGTCTCAAGAAAAAACTTTGATTGATAGCAAAAGTGGTGGAAATTACTGAACTAAATGTATAATTTATTTCCGTCTTCACCGCTTAAGATGAGGAGTGCATATTGACTGACAAACCAAGCAATTCGATAAAAGGCAAAGAGCGGTCATCGGGTATTTTTCGAATTATCCAGTCTTGCACAAATAACCTGCGTTGGGTCAAGCCGCCATCATGTCGGGATCTTTAAAGACTCTTCTGTGTGTGTCAAGTGAGCACACGAGTCAAGGGTTAATGCCATGGTTACGTGGCCACGTCTCGTTAACCACCCGTCCATTTCATTAGAGAGAGCAGTGGATCCACAGGCGCGGTTTCGATACGCCCGTCTGTGTGTTTTCTGGGTTATAGTGCGGGTGTCAGTGTTCGTGTGCGTCTTATCTGTAAAATAAAGGAGTGTGTCACAGATTGGCTGTAGGCAGAATGGAAAACATGATCTAATCTAATCATATTGGTTTGCCTCCCCTGAACATAAAAGATGGCTTTATGGCTTTAGTGGGCTATAACAGTTATTTTACACGGGGGTATTTTTTCTGGCACGTTCTAACTGACATGCTGCAGAATGATACTCATGGCGTTCACCCAGTTCGTTGTTATTCCTGCTAGTGTATTTATACCAGTTCCTACACAGAAAAAAACATGCTACACTAAAATAATGTGTACACAGCACGGGCAGAAATATATGGCAACTTTGCGAAAACCGCTAAGTTTTGTATTTGTGTTTGTGTTCTCAGGGTATTTATTACTGCCAGTCGAAGAGATTAAAAAAAAAAGGCAATACTTTTAGGATAGCTATTTTTGGGGCCACCAAAAGCTTTGGAGTTGGAGAAATAAGCTTGTGATCTGTATGACAGCAGCGAAGTAAACTAAAGTGTTTGGAAACCCTGCAAGACCTCTGCAGCCAAGGCCGCACAGAAATTCTGGAGTGGATTTCGATGTTCTGCAGCGTCTGCAGAGACTTCAGTCGTCAGCTCGTGCGCAGTCACTTACCCTTCACAATTGCATCATGGCTAACAGGGTGACATCTCCTTGGCTCCAGCCAGACGTGTCCTGTCTGCTCCATGTGCTCTGCCCAACCGGCTGTGGATCATACAAAATGTCATGGTTTTCTATTGCCTGAGCTCTTCTTCATTATGTGTGGTTGCGAGTCCCTAAATCAAACACCTACACATCACCTCTAGGCCTCCTTACCTCTTCATCTTATGTAAAATACTAAGCTATTCTTCTTTATTTCCCCGCTTACGCTTCACTGTGTGGACGTTACATAATGTGAAATTACAAGCTTTGTCACTAGGTTACTCTCGAGCCTTTTCCACTTCATTTTGCACAAAATGGCCTGTGACTTCCCCCTACAGAGTTCAATAGCCACTGTTATTTAGATGGCATGCTTTACTTAGGCTCAACGTAAACTCCACTTCTCAACCCTCTCACATTTGCTGGAGAAATAGCCTCGCTCACCACATCTTTGCGCCGTTTTGTGCTTAGGACCCTTGTGTAAATTTTGCATCTTCAAAGAGAACACATTATAATCTAAACGGATACATTGTCTAGAGGGCTTGTGAGTAACAGATCAAAACAAAGAATGGTCTAAAATCAATGCAACAGATTTCAAGATATCATGACTTTTATAAATCCTTAATATGAGTCAAACTTCCCAATTTCAACCCAATTTACTTTCTTCTTTTTTTTTACACAAAAACAAAGCTCCGCCCAGAGCCACAGAAAACATTATGCAACTGTTTTCATAGGCTGTGTCGAGCGAATTGACCTTTGTGCGTAAAATTGGTGGAATGCACCTTTAAAGTAGCACTGTGGAGCAATCCTTGAATGAGCAGGTCCTTGTTTTGTATGTTATTCACGCGTCTGAGGACGACCATGCGAGTTACCTTTTAAGACACAGCAGTGCTATTTCAAAATTTGCAAGCAAGCAGGGCTTCAGTAACTCATTCTCTTTTCGCTTCGGTTAAACACGATTAAGTTGTCTCTTCATAATAAATCACAAAATCTGCAATTACCTGCGGTAAATGTAGTTTTATTCAACAAAATATCAAGCTAATTGAAGCTGATAAATCAATGCCGCCACGTTGAACTAATTATGATCGGTACGTGAGATCTTTAAAAAATGATTGCACGCATTTTTATTGAATTGCACGCGCACGTTGATTCATTTGATTATTAAGAAATTATCATTTAAATTAGCTGAACATTATGGATTAAATCAAGGGCTGCCATTAACACGTAATAACATGTGTGCCCTCAATTTATTAGATTGTAGACAAATATATTTTTTTAGCATTATTCAATTTTGAAGTATTTTAAGAAACCTCCCTTTGATGAGTGTGTTTGTCCTCCAGCACAGCCCATACAACATAGGATGGCATAATCATAATCTGTGATAAAATGTGTGGTTGAATATAGCATGATAACACAATAGTCTGATAGCTTTGCATTTGCACTTCCATTACTGTTTTTTAAATCCCCACATTATGGCTTTAATAAGACATATCAGGGGAAAGCTGGCCTATGATTTGTGAGTTTGAGACACTAACTGTTAATAATTTATGCTCATTAGAAATGGCACAATAGTGGGACATATAAAGAGCCAATCTTTATTCATTCAAATAGAGGTCACCCACACTAGGTGTCTTTCTTCTGTAGATTATAAATTCTCCCTCTCTGTCTCTCCGTCTCTCGTTCTCCACCCACCGCCCCTCAGCGTTTGAGAAAGTTGACTGAATTTAAATGGGATAAATCATAAATCTGATTAGGCGAATATTCTCTGTGATCTGGAGGGCAATATGGAAGAAGGGTGATGAATTGAAAATGATGAGGAGACTTCTTTCATTTTAGATTTTTTTTTTTTTTTTCCTCTCGGTCTGTCTTCTCATCCCACTCCCTGTCAGGAGTTTAGTTGAATAATTTACTAGCAGGGCAATAATGTGAGGTACTCCATTAGATGGAAAAGCTCTCTTGTGTCAACGGAGATGTCTCCTAATTGTCTCTTTGATGAATCCCAATCAGGACCGTGACGATTCCAACAGTCTCGGGACGCAATACAGTAACCTGTAATTTTGTGCAGAGATGTCCTACCGCTCCACAAACAAGTCATTAACTTGGTATTAATGTTGGCTCAAGGGGGACTGAAGCACAGCCCCACAGCCTAAATTGACATTAACATATCTTGGTGACGCGGGTATTTTTTCTTTTCAAGGAAACGGAATTGTTTTAGACAGAATGACGCACAGAACACATTTTAGACCCTTAGGGAGACAAAAATACACAGTACACTACCTCGTGTTGATAAAGGTCAGTACTGTAAAAGGAGTTCTGAATGTACCAAAGCATTGTTGGCGTCTGACACCTCCGTCACCACCTGTGCCGCTACAGGACGAGAACTTTTTTCTACCTCCCTGCTCTGAAAAAAGAATATACTGCAGCTGAACTGACTGGCCTTTTTCACGCCAAAGAAAATAAAAGACTCACATTACATCGCAGCAATCCTTTTTACATTAGGCTGAAGATGCATTTCATTACAGGTTGTAAGGTCAGGAGGAAGCATGGCTTCTAAGCCTGATGACTTTACATTATTCAGTCTTACGCCATTAGCTGCAAAGGTTATTAGCCCAAAGTTTGAGCTTCACCAGAGTTTGCGGTTAATGAAAATGAATGACATCAAGTTATTAGTTCAAATGGGTTCTGTGCTGGGTCTGGGGCTCAAGATATTCTAGGAAGAATCTGTAAGGATTTCATAGAAACACAAAAGGTTTTACCGACTGACGGATGGCCCTTAGTATAGTTTCATGTACTTTTATCTTGTCCACCTCATTTATTCTTAAAAGCCCTTAATGTTGAATAGACCAACAGTAATTTGGTGTGCTTTTGTAGATGACCAATAGCATTCCCAACCAGGGGCACATGTACACACACTTGTACAGTTGCTAGGGCCTATGTGGAAAGCTATAGTGGAGTAGATCAAATCATTTTAAGAAGAGAACTGTGAGATGATTAAAAGATATATCTACATATTGAGTCAGCTGTAACACCTGAATGTACATGTTGCAATTAAAAGTGTGTGAAAATGAGTTTGTAAGCAAGCAAGCAGGCAGAGAAGTCTAAACAGTTGATGAAAGTAATGGCTAAGCATTTTAATGTGTAAATGGTTGAAGTTACGTTTTATGGATGACAGTAGAAAAAGACAGCATGAAAGGTTGAAATAGCTAAAAGTAGTGGATGCATGGTTGAAATAGTTCAATCAGGAGAGACTTCATTAGAATTTAACAAGAATGTATTACATATGCATAACATTTGAATAGTGCAAAGTCTTTGGCGATTGAAATCCATCCTGAAGTAGGATAATCGAGGGGGAGTGATGCTGAGGTCAGATAAATCAGAATCCCCCATGGAGTCCAGACACTGTGGTGGTGGTGATGGTGAATGGAGTTGCTGCAATCCGATGATGAATGAGGAGCATGACTGTGATGCTGACTGGAGGTGACTGGGGTGGAGGAGGGTCACATCCAATTTGAGCTGAAATGACAACTGACAGCATCAGAGAGGCGAACATTTCTAAAGTTTGACAGCAACGATGTGATAGGCTTAAGGAAGCAGTGTAGAATCTGATTGGTTAATCAGCTGATAGAGTAATCACAGGGAGAAATAGAGACTGAGGTAGTGGATGAATGGTTGAAATAGTTAGCTAAAGGTAGTGGATGAATGGTTGAAATAGTTAGCTAAAAGTAGTGGATACATCCCAATATCCAAACATGACTTTATGTTCTTGATGAAGGGCTACTTGAGTTTATCTGACAGGGCTGTGGGGTACATCTGACAATACATGTTGGCAACCAGACATACAGACATATTCTTCAAAAGTAGGAGGGAGTTCTCATTTGATTCAGGCAGTGTTGCAGATTACTGTTTTGCATGGACAGTCATTCAGATCTTCCGTCACACAATTCATAGATTGTGGGCTTATCGTTTATAATAACTTCTACATTCATAACTCTCAGTACCCGTATTGATAAAAAAAAAACCACACTTTTTATATACATTTTTTTCCAACCTTGGTGACCTTCTTAGCCAGGCACATTAGATGTAGCCCAGACGCGGTGAGCATACAGAGTGAGGAGTGTTTTATCATGCCGGAGACACCGCTGAGGAGCGGGCCATTGATCTGTGAAACCACAGTGTCAAACCTCGGCTCTGTGAACAGTGTGTTGACTGCAAGGCTGCACGTAAAGTGAAACTTTTGATCCCTGAGGTTTTAATACATTTAAACATTCAACTTTGCACAACCTTTCTGCGTATATACTTTAGTATGCAAAAAAAAAAAAGGTTGGGCTGTATGGCCAGTAAATTTGAAGTATTGTTATCAGCCAGTCACACTTCTCATCCCATACCTATTAAAAACCTGTAACAGTCAGTGGTGCATGATGATAATGTAATAAAAGCTCATCTCAAGGTTCAGAAAAAAAGCTCACAACTTTGTGTCATTTATCTTGGTACGAGATGATGTATGGGGTCTGTTACTCTGCATACTCGGCATTTGTCAAATGGTTTCAAGGTCAGCGTGTTGACAGCGTCGCGTCTTGTACCTTGTCCTGTTTCTGATTTTTGATATGGAGAACTGCAGCTTTTCAAAGTGCACTTGAACAGTGGTCTGCTGAATGTGAAGTGGCTCCCAAACTCAGAGGTTCTCTACACAAAGATAAAGTGGAGAATTGTCTACCTGAGCAGAGAATGAAGTCGCTCTCCCTCTGTGTGCTTCGTAATCTGAGCTTCTCTGTGCTTTGTTAATGTTTCCGGGCCAATGGCTGCACAGCACTCATACAGCATTTTTTATTCAACCTTTATTTATCTGGATAAAAAACACTGAAATAAAATCTCTTTTAAAACGGTGATCTGGCCAAGAAGGCGGCAAAGTTAAGCATTTCTATGCATGTCTATTTTACACATACATACATACATACATACATACATACATACATACATACATACATACATACATACATACATACAATTAAAAACAAACAAAAAGATATATGCCAGTCTGTTGATAACAGAAGAGGTTGAATACACACAGATGGCGTGTGATACATACAGCCAAAACAAGACATGACAAAACTCAAAGTCGTATAGAAGACCGTCCTTACATTTATTCACATCCCCGGTACTTGAAGCATTACACCCACACCAATGAATCCCCTCGCATTTTCAAAACAAATCTGTTTCCTGAACACCCGGTGAGGCCATGTTCAGACAAAGGAATACGAGGCACACTGACAATGCTTGCAGCATTGCACATGGGGACGAGCGAGTGAGAGGGATAGAGAGAGAGGCGTAGTGACTGACCATAATGAAGAAGAACTTGGCAGGAATACAGATTGCTTTCCTTGGCAACACTGCTTTGCCCATGCATGTATTAAGAAGACTGGATACGATGCAGCCAGTCAGCTTTGCTGCCAATTTGCCCTATTGGCCACTCAAGATACTGCAACATAAACCAAAACAAATTATCCTCTGCTGCCCAAAAAGCATTTTCCCCACAGACCACCATTATAAAAAACGACTATTTGTAATATGCATTTTTAAATCGTGACGTTTTTATCTTTGCTTGACTTTCCCAGAGCATTAAACCATTTTTTTTATGTGTGTTTCGCCATCCGTCAAGTCTATGGTGCCAGGCGGGTACTGAGCTTATTTGCTAAAGGACCGGGGAGCTGTGCCTCTCCTCTTCCATCTTGAGAGAAGACATCAGGAGTCCAGCGGTAAGCGTTCCTCCCACTGGAGGTGTAATGGGCACGGCCACCTGTGAAGGAATGCCACGGGTTGAGCACGGACGTGCTGAAGGTAAAATACCTCGCATCTGCTCCGGGAACACCTGGGGATCCCACAGTTGGTATAGGAGTTGCCCTGCAGACGCCTGCCTGCTCTGCCCTGCGACACTGCAGCTACACTGCGGAACTAGTGGCTGTGCAAATGGAGATGTGAATAAATGGATTCCTGAAGGGTACCTGATAATTTGCCATCCATCCATACAACCAACCGTCCATTCCAATACATCTAAAAGCAAGCGACACATGAGCTGCACACATTCCAATTTTTCTGCTCCCCCCCACACACACACACACACACACACACACACGCACACACACAGAGCCACCATATCTCCTACAGATATAGTATCCCAGTGACCGGTGCATTTGAGCCACAAACCCTTCTATTTCTTCATTGCTCACTCTCGCTATCCCTCCATCGCCAGCTGAGCGGGGCGTCGGGATGTTATCACGCCCCAGGCAATCAGAGATACAGTCATATGTCACAAATAGGTGTCAACTCTTATTACAGCGGGGAGGGGTTTGAAGGCAAGTGAAAACTCACTTATCAGAAAGGACATAGCTGTGACACGCACCCCTCCCTCCCTCTCTTTCTCCATTTGCCCGGCCTGTGCTGGATATCACCTTTTTTTTTTTTTCCTTCACAGGCCGGCGATATTTGACCAATAACACAAATGTAATACCTCTTCCCACTGCTCCCTGCCACTATCCCAGTTGATTTAATGGAGCTGTAAACCGCGAGTATAGTTTATTCAATGTTTTTTTATAAGGATGGGAAGTGAGCCTGCAGGTACGGGAAGGACACACGGCTTCATCTCTACTTTCTTACGGTATGACTATTATCAAGTTATTTGTTGAAAATTGGTATGATTTATTGCTCGGTGTTAGTTTCGGCCCAGTTTAGCGAAGTTGGTGTGGGAAAAGTTTTCATATCTCTTATCATCTTTTTCCATTTATTGCATTTCCTGTCGCCTCTAGGTGTTTTGTGGTGAGTTTTCGGGTCATGTTTGAACAAGTTATTTTGAAATTATAGCAAATGTAGTGTTTGCTAACAACTTGTTGATTTGTCTGAAGAGCTTTCAGAAATACATCACTAGTTTTAAAAACGCAATATTTGACAACACAGTACCGTGACTTCTCACATATTTAAATACTACTAAAACATGGTCTCCGTTTGCCCCTAAAATGTCTATAACAGTCATGATGTGTTTAATCTTTCTTCATCAATTGATCTATTTTAATCTATGCACAATAAAAATTAATTGACTCACTCAAGCGGCAAATCTCTGCTCTCACAAATCAATTAACTCCTCACCAAAGTCTGACACCCTTATCCAGTTCTTTGTGTGCGGAATACTGTATAGCGCTCGTTTTAAACTAAAGGAGCTGAAGAAAATAAAGGACTTGCACCACACATCATTCACGGTTTATGGTGCATTGACTTTGCTGAGCCATGCTTCAGCCTTTGTAGCCGGGGGTCATGGTAAACGTGTGATAACAAACACTGCATCAGTAGCTAACAAAAGAAATGCAGCTGTGTTGCACTGTCACTCCATATGGTGTGTCCATATTAAAATTGTTTTTCCGCTCTTAATGTGGGCATTACCCAGTATATAGCCTACATCTGTCAGTGCAGAAACAACTATGTGAGTAGATAGGAGTGCTTGGAATAGATAGGACTGTTTGCGTGTTCGTGTGCATATGCTGTATGTATAAACTGTATAAACTGTATATACTGTATAATGTTTGTATGCAAGGATCAGTGTATTTCCCTCACTTTCGAAGAAGCACATCCAATAAAAATACATCTTTAAAGGTGTAATCCTTTAAGATTTCGGTCCTGGCTTACATTGCGAAAACCCGTCGTTACCATGGTAACACCGAGTGTGGTTTAACGCTCACACTTGAGCAGCTACTTTGTCAGAAATACAACAGAAGTGCAACAAGTGTATCCGTTTACAATGCATGCAGCCACGATCTTGAGCTTACTGTGGAGACAAGTACATTGCCAGTCCTTGATTCACCAGTTGAATCCTTGTAACGTGAAGCAGTGGCATTAGGGAAGGTTCTGCCTCTGATTGATAAGTAATTCAAGGGTAAACACTGAGGCTGATATCAATGAGATTAAACGAAACTGGCTCATATGCCGCATAGTTTCCTGTTAATCCCGTGTGTTTAGATGGGCAATCTGAATCCAGCACAGGAATGGTGGACCCAGCCACTTCCAATAAAAGCAACTATACAGTAGAGTAATTACAGCATATAAATACGTTGGATAGTTATTGGAGAAAAAACGTTGACCATAAATAGTATCAAAAATGGGGTTTGATTCCATTAAAATTTAAAGGGTGATAACTTTAAACTGCTCAATAAGATGTTTCATGCATTTTGTTAATGGAGAGTTTTCAGCACTGAAATCCAAACAATTTACAGTCAGTGCGGCACTTATGTAATTATTTCATAACTGATCAATTAATAGATTAACTTATTTGCAGTCGCTGAGTGCACTCGTTGCTATTCTGACTGAATATAATGTCAGTTACAACAATGGAACTGTCACATTCATTGTTCTGGTCTTATGCAGTGGTCTGATTGAATAATCGATTTGCCCCGGAAAACCTCAAATAGGGCAAAACATTCAAATGACTGCTCTCCATATTAGCTGGAATTATGCCATTTCGCCCAGTTTGCTGCTCTGTCCTGCACATGTGGCCCAGAGCCCCAGCTGTTGCCAGATTAGCAGTGAGTGACCATTCTGCTTTCAACAAACTAGGGACTTAAAAATATCAAAAATATTTTTTATCCTTTCCCCCCTGCAAATTCGCCATTATTGCAAACATTCTTCCATTTTCTATCTGCTCAACAGTTCTGTGATTTTATCGCTTGTTTTCTCCTCCATCGCCATCTGCCCGTGTCTCTTCTCTGTGGCAGAAGTGGAGGCTCATGGCGGCTTCGTCTTGTAGAGATGGGAAAGAAAAAATAAAACACCTAGCGAGGACGAGTCAGCCATCAATCTTCCTCTCCGCCTTTCCTTCGCTCACTCTCTCCTGCTCTCCTTCACCATCGCTTCCTGCGTGTCTGTTCTCGATCTCTGTCTGCCCGTCTCCCTCCTGTCCCTCTCTAATCCCATCTTCAGTCAAGGCTGGACGTGTGTGATGGCCCTCCTTTCTCTTCCATGCCATCCAGCCAGACCAACATAACCCTCCTCTCAGCCCTCTCCTTATTACTCCTCTGTCTAGATAGGATCTCCAGGAGGCTTCAAGCCATTGTATTTTCTCTCTCTCTGTCCTTTAGTGACCGTCTTTATAGAATGGATCCGGATGGGAGATGGCTTAGCTAAAGCCACAGTGGAAATCCTCAACTGATGGTTTCATAAGGGGGACTATCCTAGCTTAGCGGCCACATTTGGCCTAACGTCCCTAAAACCCACTGTCGGACAAGACTTGCCAAGCATTAAAATGATGTTGGTTCAACTGTAAGCCAATCAACAATTAATAAGCCGCTTTAAAAAAAAAAAAAAAAAAAAAACTGGCCAAGATCCATAAAGATAAAATTGTGGATTAGGTATAAACCTTGTTAAACACTTAAGGGTCTCAAAAAAGGGGACTGGGTTACGGCCTCCCATTCAGTGGCTAATGTCCGTGCACAGAGCCTGGGGATCACAGAGGGGTTTTAACCTACCCTGTCAGCCCAAATTAATGAGGTAATTAAAGGCTCAGGTGGAATTAGCACTAGACACCTTAAGTGCCCCCGGGGCAGTCAGATAGGCAGGCAGGATGTAAAGCGACAGTATGGCTAGAGGACAGATGTTGCCATAGAAAGACGTGGTGAGGAGGAAAGGTCACAACGGACAACTGTTGTTCAGTAGGAAGCCATGTCGACTCTAACGAGTTGTTACGGTGACAGGGAAATGATTTTGTTGGAAAAATCACTGCAGATTGTTTTCCACTTCAGGTCCATGATGATAAGTGATCAGGTGAACATAAGGAGAATTTAGGAGGCTCTTTTAGGGAGTTTAATGTGATTATATTACATAGACTGCTGCAGTCATAAAATCACCCAATTTAAAGCACCCATAAAAGACTCCCTCTGGAATAATATTCAGATGATGGATCCTTAATACTCACTCTATAGCTCAATGGCTCGTCCCTTTCGCTGGGGTTGTGGGATTTCCAATTCCATCTTCTTACATTTTTCTATATATTACTTTTAACAAAAAGTAACGTTTACGTTGAACCCCATGCATGCATCATCTTCGGTGAATCCCTTGTGCGTTATTAGATCGTTTAAATTGTGTGAGGGAATGGCGGACTCCGCCACTTACAATGAAGTCTGCCTACATCAAACATTAAATGTCTATTATTGAAAACCCCCCAAAAAACAACCAAATAAGGGTTGTGATATATTATACAAAGATACTTGCTTATTCGAGGTCTCCATCTTTCCACAGTTATCTTCCCTCAAGTCGGACCAATAGACGATGAAAAAGTTTGAGGGGACACAACTTCATCAGATGGAAGTCAGTGGTATAGTTGGAGCACTATGGGGGTCTTTGACATGAAGCGGTTTTCAGATGAGGCCCTTGACCGAGGTAGATCATTTTACAGGTAGGAACAGAGCAGAGATGAGGGGTGGGTTGACTCCACATTAGTGATTTAGTTGGAGACACAGGTGGGATTTTAACCTGCCGTTTTTCGAATTCAAAACACGGCGGGGGAGCCCCGAGTCGTTTTCTCAGGCAAATACGTGAAAGCCTTATTACTTTCACAGTGATCATTTTCTGTCCATCAGGCAAAGCTAATTAGGTTCCCCACTCACACTGCCTCTTCCAGTGTCAATGGAATCTCATCGGAGAAGTGCGCGCCACACTAAAATGAGTGATTATTATAGAGAACACAGCCGGCGGGTGTTCCTATCAATGACATCCACCATCCATGCATTCATGCATGCGTCCATGAATGTGTCCTCAGAGACACTCTCAGAAATAGACATACAGGAGAATAACATGATTATATTGAAAAGTTGAAGAGCTAAGGTCCAAACTTTTACCAACTTAGTCTCAGCTCAAAGTCAGTTACGGTGGCACCCTGATTGGAGTGCAGGGAAAGAAGCACCCAACATTGCCTCCATTCATTTGGGAATGCACACTGGTGGGTGTGTCGGTGAGGGATCATATACTTGTTGAATTTAACCTATCCATCATTGGCCTAAATTATGTCTAAATATCATTATTTCCTTTGTTTTTTAAAAACCTTTTCAAGTGTTTCTGAAGATCAAAAGACGTACGGCAAATTTAGTTAAGTTCCGCCCCTTCCCCTTGATGCCATAATAAGTCTCGTCAAACTTTTATAGCGATACATTTCCTTGCTTCCAATGGTGCAAGATCAATATATATTTTGTCCTATGAACTCCAGTTATCTTGTCTAGTAGTAGCTAAAAAACAAAGACAAGGATGTAGCCATATAGCATAACATCAGATTCCCAAAACCAGGTTAGAAGGTCCCAACTGCCTCATGAAAATAACCTTGGGCTATACTGTAATATATTCTATGGAGCGACACGGTTCGTACAAAGTTTGTAAAATACATAATTGTAACTGTTATGTTTTCAAGTGTGGGAATTTGCTTCGTTTTTAACTAAATCTGGTGTTTCATCTACTCAATCACTCAACTTTGAACATTTCAGATGCAGAGCGGAGCTAGATTGACTGACACGGGCACTGAAATGAAAAGGGGGCATTTTTCCATTCCATTTTTCATGCACTATAGAGTCTGTATCGAAAGACATCTGATAATGGACTATTATTAGGGTGTACCCTGCCTTCGCCCAATGTCAGCTGGGATCGGCTCCAGTCCCTCCATGACCCTGAACAGGATAAGTGCTTAAAGATAATGGATGTATGGAATTGATGATTCATAAAAAAAGGAAAGTTCTTGTCATTTGCCATTCATTGCTTGATGAGTCCTCTGTTGATCCCTTACTCTGGAAATAAGCAAGCATTAAATAATCATGGGTAAAACATAAAACCGAAGTTAATCTGAACAGCTGGTAAATTAAACTAGTGACAATATACATTGATCGCTGTGGGTGTAAACTTTATTTTTTGCAATTGCATTGATGGTAACAATTTAGATGTGATGATAAAGGATTCAAGAGTCTGGAGTTTTTTGGTTTAGGTAACTTGAAAGTGCCTGAAAAGTGCCCTCGTTTTGCTCTTAAAAAGCTGTACATAGCTTTACATGTAAAGGTGTGAATGTTAGGAGTACAAAATAGACTTGCAAGAAAGGGTACGGTATTGCACTTCTATGCGATATAGCGGCGAACTCTCCTGCAGGGCTTGTGCTTGCTGTTGTTGTGGTGATTGTCCTTACGGCGTGTCCTCTGGTGTCAGTCAATAGTTTGGTTCCAGCAGGTTTGACTCTTCTCCTCTAACACATGACAAGAGACCCGTCGTGCACCCTGTTGGACTGGCTCCCTTCCCCTCCCCTCTCTCTCTCTCTCTCTCTCTCTCTCTCTCTCTCTCTCTCGCTCCTCTATCTTGTCTCTCGTCCCGGGGTTATCCACATATGACACCTGCCACTGTGGAAGGAATCTGCACCTTAAATTTGAGTGTTTACACACATCCGCGACCTCTTGAGCGTTCACGGTCCAAATCCCCGAAACATAATTCAAATGTCAGAGAGAGCAATGAAACTAGACCAGTGTGAGACCGCCAAGCAGAGGCTCATTTTTATTTGTTTAGTGGGAACTACGAGCTTAAACCCACAGTCCAACCCTTTTTGTCATTCTGGCTGGCCCATGTTTCAGAAATGTCCGGGTCGAGGCCCCCGGGGGACACAGGTGAATTTGTTGTAAGTGACATTTTCTGCAGCAGGGCTCCTCTTCTTCTTCTTTTTCTTCTCCTTCTTCTTCTTCTTCTATTTCTTCTTTTTTTTCAGGCTCAGTGAACTGAGGGAAAATGACATTTAATTACAGGAGAGCAGTCACGCAGTTCGGCTAATTACGATCCCGGGAGTTCAGTCATCATATCTAATTAACTTTCACTTTCATGAAAGCTTAATGCAGCACCGTAGCTAGGCGCTGCATGTGCCACACTTCAGGAATATTGACAACTCTTTGGAAATTAATTTCAAAATAGTTTTCACTCCCTCGCTCTCTCTCTCTCTCTCTCTCGGTCAGTAGAGTTGTTTTTTAAACCTTTATCTTACCTTTAATGTTTGTTTTATTTATGAGACGGCAGAATATATTCATAATTGATCTAACCCTGCATTATGCTTAACTAGAAATGAATATAATCAATCACTCGGATGGCAGTGGCAATTCATAGCCTTATTGATTGTTAAAAGCACGCTGCATAGTCTGATTCACATTCATTATGACACTCAGAGGACAATCAATTCATTATTATGCTTGCCCTTGACCACATTGTTAGTGTGCTTACTGTGGCACAATCCTCGAAGTGCATGTGTGCATTTGTTGATCTTGTCATCTTTCATAGATGCCGTGAATCGGACTTGAAGACCTGCATCTGGCCTGTTTTGCACAGTTCTTCGTGATTAGTTCTTTTAAACCAAATTTGCATAGATTACGTCAATGTTAATGCTGAAATGCATACATAGTTCTGTGTATGTAGTTCAAAAGCAACCCATTGTAAAACTACCACATTGACACGCAATTTACACGAATACAACGTGACCTCTACTCGAAGAGCCCCTTTTTTGTATCCATTTGTTTGGTTGAGCAGGTCGTGTGTGTCCTGCTTTACATGTGGCTGTTGGTGAAGGAATGTGTGTGTCTCTCTCTGAGACCTGAGATCGCACTCGAGCAGAAACCAGAGTGCTAATTGGTGGCTTGAAAATGCGTCAATGAAGCCTGAGCTCTGTAAAGGTCATCTTCATGAAATGGAGTTCTCACTTTATTTTTATTTTTATTAACAGGGCTGACAGACTTGGCCTAGAAAATCAAATGAAAAATTGTACCTAAGTATTGTACCCCATGGCCCTGTTGAAGCCACAAAGGTTAGATTTTAGTTACTCTCCTTGTTGCTTGAATAACCATGAACATCGAATGTTTACTTGTATAATGGCTCGTAATAACTTTGGGGTTAGAAATATTTTTAGAAATATTTTTTTTTAAAGGAAACATTTTCGGGAAATACACTTATACGTTTCCTAGACAAGATTTGTAAGATGAGGAGATTTATACCCCTCACATGTCCGTACGCTAAACAGGAAGCTACAGCATCAGTTTGATTTGTTAGACCGATTTATGGCTCCCTGAGACTCACACTTTATATTCACAGACACTTCAGCAGGATGTTTTTTTACTGTCTCAGATTAGTTATGTCAACCGGTCCCACAAAAGTGGATTGAATAAATGGGGAACAAGACTACAGCACTGATTGTTATTATATGCTCAGTCATGTTGCATTTACTAAAAAGAAATTGCATGTATGTCGTAGTATTTTGTTGGCGTTACTTAATGTTACCAAATCCTACTTCCTCTATCAATGTGAGAGGGTCGAATAGTCAATTAACTTCAACTGACTTCAATGAATGATTTTAGGTAAGAAATAGTTGGCAGTGTGCCGATCACACAAAAGCGACATCGAGTGATATTTTTGCAAAAAAGCTCAAAATAGGTGGTTGGCTTAGCTTAGCATAAACAAAAGCCTGTCAAAAGGTAACAAAATCCGCACGGCCAACCACCGTAAAGCTCAGTTCAATCTGTTCCAAAACAAAAGGGACAATTGTTAATTTTATGGTCGATAATGCGTTGGACGATTTCTTGGATTAAACAATGAGATATGACGCGTTCATATGACAAGCGTATTTAAACGGCAACCTTTTCCTTAAAATGTGAAGCTACAAGGAGACGGTTAGCTTAGCCTTAGGTAAACACGATCTCTGGAGAGTCTCCAGGCTAGCTGTTACCCTGTGTTTCTAGTTGTTATGCTAACCCAAGCTAAATGACTGGTAGCAGTGGCTTCACATTTGATGGACAAATATGAGAAAGACTTTGATTATTCCTGAAAAAAAGAAGAAAAAAAGCTGCATGTGTCTTTACAAAAACAAAGCTTGTGTGGTATTCAAACAAACACCCACCACCTCAGAGCTGCTGTATTATAATGATGACACAACACGCCAAGCACATAGTTGTGATTTAGCGTTACACTTACCAGAGGCCCCTTTACTTCCCCGCGGCCCCCCCCCACACACACAGCTGAGACGTGACAAATGTTAGTGGCCTGCCATAATGCTGCAGACATCAGCGAACCCCACAAGGAGGATTAATGCCTCGTCTGGCTTTTATTACGCTGTCCTGCCGTCCTTCGCGAGTTGGCCATTCATCCTTGTAAGATGTCCATATCTGCTCTCAGTGTGGGCGAATACGCGCCTGTCTACTCGCGTGCGTACCCGCATTTGCATGCGTTATGGATGCATGTATGTGCAAAAAGTGCTCGCTCGCTGCGCGCGCGAGATCTTAAGAGTTTATCCCAGAGGGGGTTAAATCACTCGTCCAGCAGCGTGCTCTCCAGGGCCATGTCTGGCTTGTCTTATCAATCTATCGACGTGGCACCTGCGCTGCCGGTTGCGCTAGGAGCCCGATGCAGTAGACGGCCCGGGCCCCAACCGCAGAGGAATACTAATGTGGATGCAGATAGCTTTTGGTTTGGCCACCTCAGCAGACATTGATCCCCCTGCGGACTTCCACGGTGGTGACAGATGGACTGTCACCTCTGAATGAGAGGAGATTGGGACACGTCCCCTCACATCTCCCTCAGTGGGGTTCATTCACTCGCCTCCGTTCTGTGCTGTTCATCCGCCCTTTCTTTTCTCTCTTCGTGCCCCTGCGTTTGCTCCACGCTCATCCCTCCTCTCCCTCTCGTCTCGCTGCACACTTATAGTTAGAAAGCCCGTGTCCCATCACAGAAAGGTTGCAGGTTAAATCGCTGCGGCTGCCAACTGTCATTTACAGACACCAAACCTCTAAGCCTATTTGAGAAGTTCCTGGAGATCAAATGCATGAAGTCGCGGAGGGATCATTTTCGGCTAAAAATAACTTGGCTGGCTTTCTTCATTTAATAAAGATAACGACGGAGGAGGGCATTCGTCTGTGCTGTTGACACACCGAGTCCGCTCTCTGTCGCTCGAGAGGCTGACCGTGTGATAGAGAGGTTCAGAGCGTGAGGAAGTTCATGATGAAGGTGTTCAGAATGCAGTTTCTCCCAGTTGTTGTGTGAGCGAATGTGTGCCACTGACATAAAGATGTGTGTGTGTGTGTGTGTGTGTGTGTGTGTGTGTGTGTGTGTGTGTGTGTGTGTGTGTGGGTGTGGTGTTGCGCGTGTGCGTGTAGTGCACAGAACAATTAAATATACCATGGGTGAGGATAAAAAAAAAAATACACTTCAATTTATAAAACACTTACACAAGGAGTGCTTCAAATCCTGACTAGATTGCTATTTTTTTTTTTTTTTATTATTCTATCAGGCACAAATTATCATTTAAAGCAGAGTGTTTGAACATGTCCTTGTGTGTCAGAAAATGTATCCGCAGCTATCTTGATCATCTGTTATTTGTTTTTCAAGCAAAATTGCTGAATATTTGATGCTTCAACCTTCTCAAATGTGAGGACGCCACTTGGGGTTCTGGACAAATTGTGATGGTGTTCTTCCCTTTTGTGCAATACCAAATGATGTATCGATTAATAGGGAACACACTTGTCTGATTCATTAATAATTAAAATTCTCATTACCTTGGTAAGAATAATAACAAAATGAAACCACTTTTGAATCCATCCAGACCTCCGAACTTTTGCTGAAGAAATCTCAGATATTTTTTTAATTTGAAAATGTAATCTAACCCGTAAAGTCTATCCCCTATAATAAAAGGCATTTTTAAGTCACCTGTTGAACAGTTTTCGAAGCACCTCTCCTCTCCTCTCCTCCAAATCCTACTTATCAGCCACGAGGCGCCTGGATCGCATTGAGAGGAGCTATGCAAATGACGGTGAGGGAAAGGCCAGATCTAATCTTAAGGTTTATTCTAATTAAAAGCGATTTACTTTCCCCGTCATTCCCTGAGAGGGAAGCTTAATGTCCTGTTCTCAAAGGAAATGGCATCCTCTAACTCAATTAGGTAAGAGAAGATGCACTTGGGTAAAGTTTACTCTGGATGGTACTGCTTAACATGCAGCATAGGAGCACACGGCGAAACCTTTAGACTTGCACAAGGGAAGGACAGAGAAAGGTCAAGGTTAAGGATCGCACGATCGGTTCCACCTCGTGTTTGTATGGGGAGAATTTGACAGTTTAATATGTTCCTGGTCACCGGCAAACATAACCTTAGAGTTCTGTTAAAGCTTCACATCCATTATTGTTTGTTTTTTGGATCCCTGCAATCCATCAAAAACTGTGTTTCCTGTAAGAAGTTCAACTTTTAGCTGGTTTACTTTTAACTTATTATCTTCTCTTATTTTTCCGAACGAGGGCTGGTGACAAAAATGTCCGCTGGAACAAGTTTGATGATTTAATTGAAACAATTGCTGCTTGACGGATTAGATTGTGCGCCAAGATGAGAAATGGAACTTTAAAACTTCACAATATATTTATGCTCACTGAATGCTGAAATTAGATTTAGAAAGTCTCTTTTCAGATGTATTCATCTAATATTTCACTGGAAACTGAACTATATTCAGTCATTCAAACAATTTTGACCCCTGTGATAGTAATGAAATACATTGTATACGGTAGAATATCTATAAGAACGAGAGCATAGGTTTGGTTTTAACATTAGGAGGGACTTTCTTTTTTGCCTGATGACCAATATGAACAGCTGCTCTTGCATTTCTTTCTCCACATCATAGACCTTGATTCTGCGAAATGTTTGCTTTATGTATTTGCTTTTATAACTATAACAAAACAGGACTTAATGTTTTTTTTCCTCTTTAAAAAATGCATCATGTTTTATTTTGTTAACGCACATCAGATTCTAAAATGAATAAATTAAATGGAAATGTGGTTCTCAAAATGAGAAAAAATAAATAAATGAAAGATAACAAGCAGATGTCTGTCTGGGCTACACAGTTTTAAAGATTGCAGCAAATAAAATGATGCATCCGAGGTTCAAACCATCTCAAAATGAGCCATTTCTATTTTTATTTTTTTTATCAGTTTCAGTGGTCACATCTTTGTGGTTGTTGTTGTTGTTTGAATGTACCTGAGATTGGGAGCATTTCAATTGCCTCTCAACGGCTCTCAACATGGCAACGGTGCTAATAGCGCTAACAGTAAACACACTACAACGAACGTTCTGGCGGAGCTCACAGTGTTTACCTGAGGGGGGAACCGGAAGGTCTTATCAAACAAAAATAGTTTTCAATTTGCTAAAATTATAATTGTTTTCTCATACCATTCTTGTTCGTTGAACCGTTACTTCAGGTTTAGTTTGTTTTATTCATACAACGTATTTAGAATACATTCATCATAGTTTTTAACCTGTAGGTAATGAAGCATTGCATTTAGAGTATTCCGACTCTTTTATGGTGCTGTTTGCCTGAACAGTTAATTAGAATTATAAGTTGATTATATAAGAAATTCTGTGTTGTTTGCTTTGGAATAAATAGTGTTGTTTTGGTGACTCTCAATTCTGACATTTTAGTTGCATTACCGTGTGCCCTCATCCCTCTTTATTTGCTTTCAAACATGGAGTTACATAATCTTGAGTTTTTAAATAATTATGCGATCCAACACCTCCGCTGCAACAGTCCATTTTCTCTTCACCACCAACCCGGAGATACATTTTTCAGTTCACACTGTCTTTAAAATGAATAAATGAAATAACACCAACAGAGCTGAGGCTGCCATGCTCTGTAGTCTCCCTGATCCTGGTCAGCAGCTGCTGTTCAAAGTGCAAACATATCCCATTTGCTGTCTGTCGATTCATTTGATGCTGAATAAAAAGGATGTGAAAACTACAATAAATAACTTTGATATGCAAAAAACGGAGGCCACGTTTCTTGTTTGAGACTTTTAGTGTGTGTGTGTGTGTGTGTGTGTGTGTGTGTGTGTGTGTGTGTGTGTTGTGTCCGAGAGCAGACGTTTTGGTCGCTCACGTTACGCTCACATACGCCTGGAAAAGCATTCATGTCAGTCATGGCCATCAGATGACATTAACATGTTGGAGGAGTGAGCATGCTCAGCATGATCAAGATGAAAGATGGCATTTAATGTGTGTGGGTGTGATGTTGCCATGGCAGTGGTTTACCTGCATCTTTATGGTACAGGAGCAACCCAGTGAAAAGTGATGGGGGAAAAAAGGACAAGAGCAACATGTAAAACTCAGTAAATAAACATTTTACATACAACATTACAATTACATATTTTTTAAATATGATTAGAGACAAAATATTCAAAGTACAACCAATGGTCATGAACAGAGAAAAAATGATATAATATGCAGGGACATGATAGCAGAAGCAAACCAGACTCATCGTCTGTGTGGTGTTGCGACAGCACAGCAGTTGGTCGTCTTCTTGACATATTTTGCTACTGTAACTTCTTCTATTGATAGAAGCAGTTGGTAATTCAATTTTGAAATACCTTTTGGGCAGAAAGGGCACTATCCTCAGTGATCAGAAGGAAGTGGTCACTGTTGTTCTTGTGCATAGATTTGCTAGTGAATCATTATGACCAGTTTTGTCACTGAATATGAATTACTCTAGAAGAAGGCATTAAACCTGTAGAACAGGTGGTAGAAGTGGCTTAAACTTGCATTCTCACTAATGGCCAGCAGGGGGCGACTCCTTCTGTTGCAAAAAGAAGTCTGATTGTATAGAAGTCTATGAAAAAAATACCCATCTTCTCACTTGATTTATTACCTCAGTAGACATTGTAAACATTAGTTTATAATCTCAAAGTATTTTTTCAATACAGCATAATATTCATTATCAGTAAAACATGGTTCCATTTAGTAAAATAGAGCAGAGCATGCTTTAGGGTGTGGCTGCCTTGTGATTGACAGGTCGCTACCATGGTGTTGTCCAGTTTGAGTTTTGTCCAAACTTTAACCCTTTTATAGTGTGTTTTTAGTTAATGGAAGTTAATAGGTCCTTTGTCATAGCAGGATAAACTGTAATTGATGAAATGCATTATGGTCCAATTCTATTTAGTGTGTCACCGCCGTTCCAGTGAGCCAGCATGCACAAAATCGGGGGCCCCGGCCCACCTAAATGGAACAGGGCCATAATTAATGTAATTAATTAAACCTATGTTTACCCTGCAATGACATGTCAAAATGGCTGCTGGGAAAAGGGCATATTGTAACATTTTAGTCGCCGGATTGTGCCTCGTTCAAAGGGTCTTGGTAAACCAATATGGCGACTGCCAAAAACAAAGATGCTGACGGACAAAATGCCAAACTCAAGGCTTCAGACCTTAGTCCACAAACAAATGGGTGATGTCACAGAGACGACGTCCAGTTCTTATAAACAGTCCATGAGTACCGCCTGGGATTTATTTTAAGCCTAACACACTTGAATTGACTGCCAATGATGGTTCAATCAGATTGAGTTCAACAAAACAAAATTCATAACAATATTGCATCAAATTGTGTGCTAGCAGAGAAACTGTGGATATCATGTATCACATCTGCAAAATGTATGATAATGAGCAGTTGGTATTTTTTTACTTTTTCCAGAGATTTTAGAACACTAACATCAAAACTGTATCATCTCTTTCACAAAGACAACATAGCACTGGTGTGTTTTTGGGAACTCTGCCAACTCTTTTATTCCAATTTCAGGTACTTTTGAAGCGATGGATTCCTGAGTGTCGTCGGAAGTATTCTAGCAGAGAATCTTATGTAGAGAGAGAACAAATCATTTCAAGCAGTTTTTACATGAACCGTTCTAACACACAATCTGCTTATGATATAGTAATCATAATGTAGTTGAATACAAACATATAATCTAACATGAGGTCAAAAAAGAAGAAGAAATGTTCAAGATGCTGAGCTCCAGATTGTACCTCTATCATGCTCATTGTGACTGCTAATTGACAGGGTGAAATGTGCATTTCCTGTGCAGGCCCCCTCATTGACACGGGCACCATTTACCGCTGTCACTCCCCCCTCTTTCTCACCACCACCACCACTTAGTGAATAAAGGTCAGGCAATCAGGCATGTGGAAGGACAGCTAATTTGTCATCCCTCGACAAACGTGTCAGCGTCCGATCTTGTCCGCGGGGCTTGATACTGCAACAAGCCGTAAAGGTTAAGAGATTCAAAGAAAGCTCCCCCTTCCCTTCCCTTCCCTGGCTCGCCCCGTCTCCATCTCAACGAGCAACATGCGACGGAGCAGAAAATTCAATTTTGGATCTGATACTGTGAGGGTTATGTGGTTTCATGGCTGTAACTCTTCAGAGTCTTTAGGCATGTCGTCCGCCTTGCTCAGTTAAACTCCGCAGAGGCCCCCCCAGATCGAGCCGGGGCTGTCTTGTACATGTCATTCTCAGCTAGAGCAGCATCTCATTGAACTGTTATTTTTTTTACCCAACAATGAAATGCCAAATGGGTATGCTCAGTTGGAATTAAGGGTGAACTTCAATTTCAGTTAGTTGAACATGATTTATACTGACAGTGACTTTGAAAAATTGCCTCAATCGGGCAATTATCATTCATCGCAACAAATATTCCTCCGATTTTTAATTAAAAATCACACCAGTCATTTTAAATTTGGATTTGAATGCAGCGCAGATGCAGCCATCCCAGGCAATCTGTCGATCTAAGCACGGCCTTTGTGATTATAGAGGCATTACAAGCCGTCCTTGTCGTCCCTGAATGCATCCTAATAGCCTGTTTAGCGAGGCCATCTACAGCCGCAGGTGTGTGTCCCCTTCTGATTCCCAAGAGTGTAAGTGACAGAGGGTAAGAGCGAGAGAGAGAAGGGGAGACAGAGGGGGAGACATGAATGAGTGACTTTGATCAGGTGAGTTCACCAGACCTCCCTCTGTGTGTGTGTGAGTGTGTGTGTGTGTGTGTGTGTGTGTGTGTGTGTATGTGTGTGTGTGTGTGTGTGTGAGTGTGTGTGTGTGTGTGTTCAGTGTAGGATAATGGCGAGTCAGGCTGACAGCTGCACGTCAGATGTGCTTAATGTACATCAATGCCTAGAATTAGCTTTAGCCTAACCGCACACACTTGTGAACACACGCCTCAGAAGTTAGGTTGCATTCACAACTTTCTTTTGGGGAGGGGGTTGCGTGCGGCATTGCTGACTAATCTTTGGAGACTCTCGAAGGGACCACTGCGACCGGCAACGCGATTGTCACGTGACAGACGGAGGCAGGTGGAGGCAGCAGGTGGCTTTCAGTAGCGGTCTCGCTAGCTTGGCTACATGTTCCGTAAACTTTCAGTTTTCGAAAATCACCGGATACCGTTCTTTTCAATAGCCAATACATAAGTTACTTTATAATTTCTGTATTCTATGACAATATTTCCAACAGCTAATGGCAGTAAACATGTTAGTAGATTAGCTTACTAGCTCTAGTGCATCCACACTTCCTGCGTAGCATGTTTGTGGCTATCATCGAGCTTATTGTGTATGTTTACTGTACTTTTTTTGTATTTATTTATTTTTTGTATTTGTTATTTAGGCATTTGTAGTTTTATTAAACAGTTGTCTGTAAAGACAGCCAGGAAAGAGCCGACACACAATTTTTGGCATGATGTGTTGCATATCTATCAGAAAATATCCTTATTAACATTATGACACTGCTTTTTTACCACATCAGTATCATCCTTGTATTATAAACACTGACTCCAAACTTTTTTTTTAAACCCTGTCCCTCCACATCTTCCGTGCTTTCTCTTCTTCCCCGAACACTATTCTTCTGTTTCTCTTTCACCTCCCAATGTTGCCTCATCCCTCCTTCCACTCCCCTTCTCACCTCCACAGCTCCCTCTCCTCTCATCCTCGGCTTCTTCTTTATGTCTCGCTCTCTCTTATTTCCTCTGTCTCCCCTGATTCATAGTCTGTCACTTCTGAACTGCCGTCAAGCCGCCGAACGAAACCACACCACTTTATCTTGTATCGCCGTTCCGTACACACGTCAAATGTGTATTTAGCAAGGGGATACGTGCAGAAATATCTTTCTGCTTCCCTCTCAGAAACACAAACAGACAAGAGTTTGTGCATCTGCTAAAATCTATAGATAGCCGATGCACCACGGGGGTTGTCTCAGTTGCGAAGTCACTGCTCTGAGCTAATGTGACTGCGAGCTCACCCGCAAAAGTAAGTGAGGCATGGAGAGCGGAGGCGACCTGAGCGAGAGAGAGAAAGCGAACGGAGAGTGGTGAGTTGAGTAGGCGCGGGGAAGGTGGATAGCACGCTGAGACGGCATCACACTCATGTGTGAAGCCTAATCAGGCACAATCTGCTTCACCATGATGCAATGTGCAAGCACGACCGCTTGTTTTGTATTTATTTAGAATTAAAGCTGTTGCACGCTCGTTGCTGCATTTTCATTATGCAGCACATTAAAGGCATCCAGCGGTGTCGGTGGAACGGCGCTCCGCGGTGTAGATGTGGTTCTTGGAAATGTTTGAATCACATGGTCTTTGAATGTGAGCACAAAAGAAGCACAGACATCAGCAACAACTGTCGTCAGAGGGGGGGAGGGTGGGGGGAAAGGGGGAGTGGGGGCAGGGGGAGCATACACGGTATAGGCGTCAGGTTTTCAAACAGTGTCCGCATTGCTGTCAGCAAAGCACCTTCAAAAATGGACATTGCAAACGTTTTCTGTCTAATAGTCACCTTGGAACAGACGTTTTGGAGAACATATGGCGACATAGAAAATGTAATTTCTGGCCCACATAATGCGATTCAGGGCTGCAACTAATGACTACTTTCACCATTGATTATTAGGACCAGTTTTTTTTCTCGACTAGCTGATTAATTGTTTGATCCACATAGGGTGCATTCCAATACCCATACTACCATACTATTTAGTATGCCAGAAAAAAATTAGTATGTCCCAAAAACATAGTGTTTCAAATGCAGTATGCCAAAAAATGTCTGACCAACCTTCTAAAACCCCAAAATATTCAGTTTAGAATGATAGAGAAAATCTTCAAATTGGAGTCGTTGGAACCTGAGAATTATATTTATGAAAAAGACGGTTACGGTTACTTGCGACAACATAGTAACATAGTAGTAGAAGAACAAGACGTATGCGAATTTCTGCACTTCATGATACATAAATGACATAAAATAATAAACAGCAAAAATGTCTTTTTGCCATATTAGAAGACAATAAGCTCTGTCTGCTTGCTCGCTCGAAACCCATTCGCAGCTCCAGCCCTAATGACGATGTCATCGCCAGGATGTACTTCAATGCCAACGCAAGATCGGCTGCCAAAAGGTGAAGCCGCCCAAGTGGTTGAGCTGCAGCCATCGTCTCCGCGCCACATGACCAGGAAATGATAGGACTTTGGGTCATCTAGGATGCATTATAGAGACCAGCTTCTCAGGCTGTTGGCAGCAAGAGCTCATGATTAGTTATAGGCTGATGTCCCAAAATAGTGAACTCCCCTCGGTGGGCCCACCCCTCTCAGGAAACTGTCTTGTTTATGAGTTGTGCAAGGAAGTAGAGTTGTTGAACGGGGGGTCGGGGAGGGGGGGGGGCTTTAGTGACTGTGAAATGGTGACTAATTTGGGGTAAGGAAGCGTGGCCTTTGAACTTTGCATTGAATAAAGCTGACTGCGCCTGCCTCTGCGCCCCTTAGGCCTCATTGTCAGCCTGCCAGAACGCCATCTTTCTCCCATCACTGAGTATAAAGCTGTGGAATACATCATGCAAATAATCAGGCTGGAAACAAACACAAGCAGTGCTTTCCCCCAAAGGAAGAGGCAGCCGTCTCTAATGAGCAGGGTAAAATTGGAATATTCATACCTCTTTCCCTCCGTAGAAACGATTGAGTGATTCCCCCACCCCCCCCCCACACACACACACACACACACACTCTCTGCCCGTCGCACTTCCTCACTTCTCTCTCTGACTTTTCATCCACCGTGCTGTCTGTCCTTCCCTCTCATCTCTGTCTCCCACTTCTTCCTTTTCGCTCCCCGTCTTCCTGGAATGTAGCGATAAACACGAATAGGCAGCCGGTGATGTTGACAAAGCCGTTCACAGATTACGCCCCTGGATCAGAGTCACAAATCTGCCAGAGAGGAGACGTTTGTTCGTGGGAGAATCAGTAATGAATGCAAATGGCGGGGGGTGGGGGGGAGATTATTAGGAAGGAGTCAGAAAGACTTCTTTTTTTTTTCTTTAAAACAAAAATTATTGAAGAACAAGCCTGAAATATCTCCAAATGTATTATTTAGAGCCCCCCCCCTCCCCTCGCACACTGGATGTAGCTGTCAGAAGTGTTTTCAGAGCCTTGTCTCATGGCTCTGAGTTTCAGCCCACTCAGACAATGGGAGGTCTAGTGGATGTTGTTCAAAAAGGCCCAATTGCAAACATTTCCAGTTCATGTTTGTTTGGGTTTGAAATCAGATCACAGAGAAGAAAGATGCCACAGACGGAGCAGGGAAACAAATTAACTCGTGGAAAGTATTTCTCATTTAATTTCACCCTAACTAAGACTCATTAAAAAATGTTGCTACTGTATGTCCGTATACTGAGACCCCAGGCTGCATATGTGCACTGTGGCCAGGTGAACGCCTGTAACTGGAATGAAGAAAAATGTGAGGGAGTGTTGGAAAGAGATAAATAGCATGGTGTACCTCAAGGCCAGAGGATGGATGATGTAGGAGGGGACGGGTTTTATTTCTCTCTTGACCACCTTTTGAGAATGACCTAGAATAAGAGAAAAATGATCCCTCCGGTAGGGGGGAAAAGTTTCCTCTACCAATGCAGAAAGAGCTTCTTCTCGTTGCAGGCCGAGCGAATGTTTTCCAGAAACACACTTACGAAATGATTTGTTATGGAAAGTGAATGGACCTTTACCCTCACTACAACTTTTTTTGAGTGTCACACATCAACCAGATAGCACCTGAACAGAACCATTATTTTATGCATAGTTGGAATAATGAAAACCCGAAAGTATCTGCCCTTGTACATTTATGGGGTGTGCCAGTTGATCCGAATCAGCTGGTTAACGCCCTGCCGATCACCGTGAGTGTGCATGAGACTACAGGGCCGTGTGCACACGCAGACATTGAATAGAGAAGTTGAGAGAACGCCTAAAAAGTTTAAAGAGGGTGGAGCAACGGACCAAGGTTTATTTGGTATCAGCAAATTCAACAATCAAATAAAAAAATGATGATAAATTATGTTGAAATAGAAAGTGTGTATGAAATCAATTTCTGGGCCGTGATAATTGATTGTCATGAATTATGTTAGAAACAGATTTCTCCTTAAGAACGGTCGGTGAATGAGGCCCATTGTTTACATTCAGTAACGCGTGTGTTGGATGCATTTCGTTCCTCTTGAGAAGCACATTTTGAATAAAAATTAAATAAAAAATGGACCCACTCATATAAACATTGCTCCTTAGCACTCCTAGTGGTCAAAAACAGTATAATCTCAGTAACAAAGTCGGAGGCTACAAATCCCCAAAGCAACCTGTCAAAACAAGAATTGTTCTAATTTGACTCCGTACTGATATAACAGAGTATATATTATTCACTCCACTCGGCAAGGCAGATCCAAAAATATACTTTTCCCACTGACTGATGTATCTTCTCCTCAACTTATTTCCCCCAATGCACCCATCTCACACGATCACTCTGTGGTCCCAACTCACACAGGTGTTACCACTTATTGCTTTTTATTTCAATGACAAAAAAAAAAAGTATTTTAATGTCACAGTCACAAAGTCATTCTGTCTGAGAGAATCTTCCAAATTCCTTAAATATGAGAGCACGCATAGACTGGAGCTGGTGTTCAAGTGTTTTTTCTTAAGTTGTAATGAGATGCGAGGTGGGCATCTGAAGGCAGGTGGTGTATTAAAAAAAGCATATGAAATGCAGGAAGGGCATTTGGGAGAGGCAAGCTGGCTGTGATAACGAGGGAACAGCGAGAGCCACGAGGGGTGTTAGTGGCAGGTCGAGTAGCCTGCAGACTGATCATGGAGGGGCATTTTTAATGAAGTTGTGTCGAAAGAGAAGCAAAAATAAGAGCTGTAAATCATTTTGTGTTGTTCGGAGCGCTCCAGGAGTTCTAGTGAGCAATTGAGAAGAGTCCATTTTTTGCTCCTTTGTGGTTTAAGTCTTTCTTAAGGTCATGGGGTGGACTTGCTTTTTAACCACGCGCATTCAAAATCGACAACCAACCTGCATTGTGAACAGAATCGCTCAGACAAATGCTTGATTTTCTTAAAAGCCTTTGCCCTCGCATGCCAAACGTTTTCCGCGCTTGTGAAAAAACGTCCTTCGCCTGATGAAATGAAATACAAATTCCCTCCTCGAGCTAATTTCATGGAATAAAGAAAAGAAAATGTGCAAAATGAAAGTATTTTTTCTGGTTATATCGCACTCCTTTTGAGAATTTAGGTCAAGCGGTTCATTTGAAAATCTGTCTTCTGTAAAAGAAATGAAATTAATTTGCTAACCTGAGTCACCCGGACCAGTGGTGACTGTTAAAAGACAAAAAGCATGGTGGGAAATGAACTTGTGATGGCAATCGCTGAATGTAACCTTCACGTATTTGAGCTGTAGGGTTTGTGTTAGGATTGTGGAGGGGGGGCGGGGGGGAGAATAGTCTTGTTGACACTGCTGCGGATGAATATGGAGATGATGAAATTATCTCTCTAGGGTTCTAGATTGTGGATTTGAATTGCAAAAGGTAATTTTCATAACTATTGCATTGGAAAACCTAATGAGTTTATAATATCGGAGATTGGAAAGTTGGGTTCGGGCGAGTCAGCTCTGGCGGGGCATTAAACCCCTCTGTGGTGGCGTTTCATAAAATACTGGTGTGATTTAAGATTATGGATCCTACCAGGCTCTCCATCTACTAATGTTTATTCACAGAGTATTTAGCTCTGCTCTAGCCCCCCCTTTTCAGCAGTGTTCTGGCTGCAATCTTTCAGCAAAAACAAGATTTAACAGCTACCCACTGTTTAATATCTTTTAATATTTGTTAATCAAATGTTGAGCAAATAAAAGCTGGTGGTTTATGAGCGCCACAGTGTCCATCAGTCCAACTGTAATCAAAGAGTTTAATGATTTCCTTTGCCTCCTCAGCGCTGCTATGCCGTGGTGTTGGTGATGACGACATCTATCATCTCTTCCTGGCAGAACGGAATGTGCTACTGTACATTACAATGTCAATATATCTATGATTGGTGGAGTTCGCCGGGCTGCAAACTTGGATGGAGATGAAAAGCACAACACGCGGACATTTCTCTTAACTTTGATCAAATATTTGCTTGCCTTCCTCCCACAACACATTTTCTTTTGTATCATTGCCTGGAGGTTACTTCTGATCAGATTTGTTTTGCATAAATGTGTAACAACATTGCCGCATCCTTGATTTCTCAGTATGAGTGCCGTCTCTGTCTCCACTAATAACCATGTGTCTCTTTACGCACAATCACTAATATGTTAAATATGTAAAACAGCTCCTCTCCTATTTACTGACTGTCTCTGCAGAGCATGTCTTCATCCCATTATCATATGTGATAATAATGGGCTAAGTGGCATCGGTTAATACAATCATTTGAAGTCAGTTGGCTTATACCTATTCATATACATTGAAGTCTGATTAATAGTTGATTAACCCAGAGGAAGTCTGAATTATGGAAAGTCGTGTACCTCTTTTAATTAAGGGAGATAAAGAAGCCAAGAAAAATATTGTTAAAATGTATGTCTTTTAAGTGTCGAAAAGGAACTTTAAACCTTGTCCAATATAAATAAATAACCAAAGGATAAGCAGAAGTAAGTAAAACATTTTTGCTCTAGTGTATTACCCTGTTTGTATTTGCTATGACTAGTAATTTCCTGTACATTAACTCTTTATCTCTGCTGGGTCAACACACTTGCAGGCATGATTTACTCTTCCATCCTCTTTTGTGTCTTTTGTTTGGGAAAGTAACTTCTTAAAATGTGCATTTGGCACCTATTCACGTCAATTATAGCCGAAATTACTTAACTTTAATTAATTTATTAACCTCTGGTATTCAAGAGCTCATATGTGTTTCAGCAACATTTCTTCCATGTTCAAAATTTTCTGCACATTTAAAACATTTCTCCTATATTTGTGTTCTCTGAGAAGTTGAAAATAATGTTGCAATATTTTGAGGGAAAAGTTGTTATGTTATGAGAGTAAAGCTGCAATTTAATAAGAATAAAATCCTGATATTTCAAGAACACACATCTACCTGCCCTATAGTCTGCTGTGCATTTCTTTTTTGGGGAATGGCATCTGCTCTCAAATCGCCTACTAGACATAAAGCTTATAGCCTCAGTTGCTATTTTTTTTAGAACAATACCATGTATGTATAGCTGTCACGTGTTAATTTTGGATACCGTTTACAAAATTATAGTTTTAAAGTCAGTCAGGAATAAATATAAAAAAGTCAGCCGAAAGAAAGTCTTTTTTCAACCAACTCAGTCAGCTAACGTTAGCTTAATAAGTAGCTAGCTACAGCTGATAGAATTTGTCAGCAGGAGTCATTTTAACTGGCAAAATCAACAGTTACTAGCCAGAAATAAGACTCCCACTGCCCACTTCAAAACTGCAAATCTTTTCGAAAGGTATATCTACCACGTTATCATTGTAAAGTACATTTGTGCCGCGCAAGAACAAAAAGCTTCTTCGCAAATGGTCAATTGTGGCTTGAGTCGTTGTTATCAACAGCAGGATACCAGAGCTAAACTAGAGATGTTTTTCGTCTTGCCTGACCCCCTATCACACAAACATGGCTGTTATTGTGTATATTTCAATGGTACAGGCAACTGTATTTCTTTAACTTTAGAAGCAAGAGCTTCTTTCAGTAGGCGGACAATAGGAGCGCTTATGCTAGTTCTCTCCCAGCTGTACAGGTCTTAGTGCTGGAAATATAATAAAAAAAACACGCACAATATAAACTGCTGCAGGCAGGCAGGCAGGCAGGCAGGCAGGCACTGTGATATTGTCTTTTCAGAGGAGAATGACAATCGAGATCAGGACAAACCAGCAAACATTTCACTGAGAATTATGTAGACATTCTTTTCAATTTAATTTGCAGTGAAATCTTTTCTTTAAATGCTGCCAATGTTAAAGAAAAGATCCAAACTAGCTTGTGCTTGTACTTTAAACTTTTGATGCGCAAAAGAAGAATCAAACCATGATGCTGAATTGCTTTGTAAAGAAAATGAAAAGCCCTGTTATTGTAAAACCCCATTTATTATTATTATCATAAAAAAGTTTTATCATGCAAGTGTTGGATACAAACACCAAAGCGCCCTTTTCAACAGTTCATATTTTATAAAGGGTAAAGAAACTATGTCTTATTTAATTATTTTCCTGCCATCCCAAACAATGGGAACAAAGAATAAAACAGCATAACGGCAAGACAAACGGAGTAGTAAAAGTAAAAAAATAATCCCATACACTCTATATAAATATAAGTACTAATGGCAATCCTGTATTTTAGAGTGAATACTTGAAAAATATATACAGCATTTGACAAAGAGAGTTAAAATATGTACAGAAAAAAAAGCCATGCATTATCATTAAAAGCTTGAATGGATTGAGTTCATTTGTGATGCCTCTGGTTATTTAAGTCTTGCAGAGTTATGTCTTGTTCAATATCTATAGGAGCCATTGAGTTTAAAGTAAAGTGCATACAGATACTTTTTTATTAGCAACAAGGTGTAAAGTTTGACCTGATCTGACCGTAAAGTATGTCTCTGAATATGCACTTTGTATATGAGACAAACAAAAACATTCACTTGCTTCACATTTTAATGTAAATTTAAAAAAATAAAATGAAATAAAATAAAAAAAGTTAAGAGTGCACCTGGGACCGACATAATGTTCCTTATTCTAAAAAAGACTATTCGTACGTGTTTTATCTGAGTAAAATTGGCTTATTGTGTTTGGAAACAGCAATAGCCTTGAATGGGATTTTTCCTACAATAACGGCACTCTTGGGAGTACAAGCCATATTGCTGCAGCAAGTATCTCATTAGATACCTTTAACTTTGGCATAATAATTCAGTGAAGCAAAGTGAGTTACTTTTATTAATTACTTTTTACAGTAACCTTCCCCAACACTGGTAAACCCGCAGTGCCGGCGGTAATATGTCACCAATGCATCAGCATAGATCCAGTTCCAGCTGATGGTAAGTAGCCCATGCTAGTGATTAGTGCTAGATTAATTTCTTGTCCTCTGGTGTGAAGCCATTTACACTGATTTAGAAAAGGGCTAGCAGTAGATAGGCACCGCGGTCCTATTGGCAGCTAGCTGGATGGTCATTACTGATGTAAAGGCACCCGCGGGAGGAAGAACGGAGTGGATGGGTGTGAGTATTTCTGCATGCGAGAGTGTGTGTGTGTGTGTGTGTGTGTGTGTGTGTGCGTATGTGCGGGGAGTTAAAAGGTTGAGACGTTGCAACGGGGTCACACTTATAAGATGTTGAGGTCAATGGCAAAGATCAGCCGGGGTCACGCCCGTAATGGGAGCCATTTTTCATACGCCGCATTTCTCATCCCGGCCTCCGAGGTAGTGGCAACAGCGAGGCAGTGAACTGCAGAAAATGGCATTTCAATGTGCGTAACCTCTCGCCTTGCGGCGTCCCCTCTTGACAGGCAATGGCAGGTCCTTCTCATCCCTCTCAGACTCGCTCGTATATCACTCACAGCTCTTGCCCACCTCGCCATCCCCGCGAGACGCAGGCCTGAGAGAGTGGGGGGAAAAATAAGGGCTGTTGTGGGTGGACTGCTCTTCAATCTAGCAGCTACTCAACAATCAGCCATCAGGACATCTATCACCAGCCCTAAAAGTAATTTTGAACGGACTGACATGTACATGTGCGCGTACCCCTCGGCCTGTGATATAGATGAATTGTAGATGTCGGCCACTGAGCTGCCTTGAACATTTAAAAAGGCATATTGACTCCCTTCATGGCGAATCAGTCCAGCACATAGACCAAGCCAGGCAGAGATAAAAAAAAAGAAAAAGGAGAGGGGACTGCAGTGTTATCCTCTGAAAGGCAAGACAGTCCAGCCACTTGGTGGCACTAGCAGCCAAAATCAATGAGAGAAAACAGAAGGGAGCGTGTCTGAGTATAACAGATAGAGCTGTATGAATATTCTGTTTCCATAACGTAGCAACGGCAACGATGAATAGTCTCAACAGCAGGCATAGGACTCTATCAAGATCAATCATGTGCTGTAAACATCTTATTAAAAGATGCATATATCAGTTTTGGGGCCGCTGTGAGAGCAGGAGGGTCTGCCTGGAGCACTGTGGGTAACTTCATGTGAGGTGGGTAGTGAGGAAGGGGAGCCTGTGCACAAACACCAAACACCATACACATGCAGTGAAGGCATTCTTTGCATCTGAAAAAAGAAAAGAAAAAAAAGAAAAAGCACCTTTGTGTGCCAGCGCTATGCTTTCGCTCTCAGGCTCCTGTTACTGGCGAGGTGGCAATTAGAAGTGGAGCACTTCTGAGGAGACAGAGGCGGTGAGCTAGTTTGTGATTCAGGTCGCGCTTGAGCCTAAATGTCATTGGGCAGAGTGCAGCAGGTTAATTGAAGGCATCTTGTCATCACGGCCCGCTTCGCTGAGAGAGTTCCGGGAGAGGGGAGGGTGGTTGACCTGTCCTGAAATCTGATTGGCTGCCTCTTTAACGCTCACATAGACACATGCAACCCGTTTAGCATCTCTTCGCACCTTCCCGCTGTGCAGTTCGATAATAATCAGGGCACGTTCCTTTATTCTAATCATAAATCTGAAGTACTGCAATCTGAATACAGACTACTGCTGCTGCCATTGTTTGTTTTTTTTTTACCAATAAATATGATTCCTCTGCCTATCCAGACTGGAGCTGAAACAATTAGTTGATTAACAATTAGTCAATTCAAGATTTCAAGCCCCCCGCGTCTCATAGATGCATTTTGCTCGTCGTTCCTTGACTGAGATGTTTGACCTTCTCGTACAGAATGATGTGTTTGACACCAGAAGGCTGTTCTCTCATTCATCTGCTGGAGGAGGAAAGTTTATCTGTGCTCACCGTAAATCTCAGTTTAAATGATTTATTAAGCAATATTGTCAGACATTGTCTGACTCCAGGCTTTCAAATGTGTGGTCATGCTGTTTTTTTTATCCATTTAATATAATTGTGAATTAAATATCTTTACGTCTTGGACTGTAGATTGATTAAATGAAACCATAAATAAATAACATTTAAGGCGTCACCTTGGATCTGGGAAATGTTGCTTTCACTATTTTTGATAGATAAAGACTAAACAATTAGTATATCAATAGATAAAGCAATACTGAAAATAATCACTAGCTTCATCCCTAATCTAATCTAATCCAGATCAAAAATGTCACTTATCTTGATTCTTAAAGCATAACGTCTTTTATTTTGCAGGTTAACATTTGTTGATAATTTATAGTTATGATACATAGGTCATTTTTGGGGGGATTTTTGTCCATTTATTTTTACAAAATATGAAATACTTCAAATTAGTGCAGAACAAATGTAACAGTCCTTTAAATTGGAAACAAATTATTAGTGTGACTAATGTGTTTCTTCCGCAGTCAGTGTGTTTTGTAGTGTTGCTCATTCTGTTCTGGCGATAAGTCTAAAGCTCTTCCTCTTTATAAATATTCATTTTCTCATCTTTCTTTGCCAAAGCCGGAGGCGTCCAGCACAGGTGTTTAGTGAATAACACAGAGGACAACCAGCTAACTGCAGCAGAAACAGGAAGTTGCTATTATGACTGCTGTCCCTAGTGCACCCTGGGTAATAATCAGCACTCGTTTGTCATAATAGCAGGTAAATACTCAAGTAGTGCTCGCAGTAGGACGCTGGCAGCAGCAGCGGCCCACAATCATTTTTCACTTATTTCTATTAAGTGAACAGGCATGCCGGCCGTTCTCTGTGGCCTGTTAGTGTTTACAGACACGGCAGTGGGAAAGAAAAGGGCAAGTCACGGCAGCATCGCTCAAGCCAGAGTCGAACTCGGGTCAAAGTGCACGTGCGGTTGCGTGAGTGTAGTCAACCAGCAGGGGTCTGCATTCATTATTCACAGGGTAGTATTGTTTACAACCTTTCTTTTGCTGATTGCTTGTCGAGGAAAAAATCAAATCAAATCAATGATGCTATATTTAGTGCATCATAAATTAATGACCCAGGATTTTTTCTTATTCATCACAAAAGAGAGAAATTGCGTTGCCCGGGCTCTTGCTGGCTGGTTATGAAATGTACAAAGCCTGAGCCCCGAGGCAAAGTTTCTCTGTTGTGCTTGCCATCTCAGTGAAGAAACTCGGAGATAAGACAAATGGTTCAAATGACCTTTGAAAAGATCACCATCTCTCAGTTCGCCTGAGAGAGGGAAAGCAAGAGGGAGAGAAAGAGAAGAAAGCGAGGGGGGGCTATTTCTATATCGCGAGGGATAAAAGTGGATTCCCAAACTGTGTGAATGTGTGCCCTATTCGTCTTCCCCCTCTGCTTTCTGCTCCATTTACACAAGCTAAGTTTATTTGTCTCTGTCGAGGACTCAAGTGAAGCGGCAGAAGCAGAAAGGAGGGGTTAAAGTCTATGTTTCGTTACCCATTAACAGACAATAGACAGACTCTTATGATTTTTCTCTTTTCCCATGACTCCGTTTTTAATGAAGAACTTAAGTGGCCCGCTCTCCGCGGAGGGTCTCCAGTCTCTGCGCAGCTAGCTGCTAGCTCTGCCGGCCACTTGGGCCTTTCCACGGTGCTCATTACGGTCCTCAGAGAGTCCGCGCAGCTCGCTAGCTCCCAGCTGTACGCGCCCACTCTCACGAGCCATTCATCTGTGTTTGAAATGTTCATGATAGCTCTGTTCGGTGAGAGCGGAGACATCCAGTGACAAAAGTGTCACGAGGGGATGACAGATGTGAAAAGACTTAAGATAAAACAAAGTGTGGAAAGAGATTAAGGTGGAAGTAAGTACGGGCTTCATCTCGACAGTTTTCACCCTTCACACATGCTTTTAGCAGGGGCTCACAGCCGCAAGCTTCACGGGCAGCAGCGAGGCCTCTCCTCTCAGGCGACACACAGTCCGCCCCGTACGCTATCGGAGGGGGTTGTTGTGGCTGCACACAAAGTCGCAAATGTATTTAGCCTCCTCCTTGCATGTTTTTAGTTAAAACAAATCTGTGTTCTTATTTACAGTTAATAATCAATCAAAGATCGGTGAGTAAATGACAGCGCTCTTTCTGTTTGGCACGCTTATAAGACCTTCATTACCAATTGTTAGGAATCTGTGAGATTTACATTTCTTATTTAATTTCGTTTGGAAAAGCACATTTAACAATTTGTGTATGCATAGATGCTTCACTGACACGATTTCACTCCCAAAAACAAACTAGGATCCTTGCATTAGTGTTTGAATGAAAGGGATATTTTGTTTGTGAGACCCTCTTAGTATCGGTGGCTTTAAGCTACGAGCTGTGGAAACGATTCCACTGCTGCACTCGCCGCTGGGTGAGTGCATTAGCTAAATGCTTATTTGTGTTAAATGCGGTGCCACAACAGGGTGTTTCCTGGCTCACAAAATTAAAATGTAGAACGACTTGTGCCTTCACATGATGTAACCTATTAAATTTGTTGGTGTGTGTGTGTGTGTGTGTGTGTGTGTGTGTGTGTGTGAGGGGAATACTAGGAGATGAAGTCCTGACAGCAGCACCATTTGTGTCCCAATTAGCAATGCAGGGCTTTGAATGGGTCTTTAACCTTAGCAGAGCTTAAACATGTAATTAACGAGGGGCGGGGGGGAGGGGCTGATGTCTAATGCTCCACTCCCGCTAGAAATATTCCCTCCAAAACATTGTCTAGACTCCATGTTTTTTAGAGACAAAGACATCATTAGTGACCTTTAAGACAAGGAGAGGGTGGGCTACCCCCGGCATAAGGCCTTCATTTAGACGGGCCCCGTTCTAAATTAATGTATTATTACTATTCGGGGGCCCACGTGCGTTTGTTTGGATGCTTACGCGGCTGTCTGTGGATTCGTGAAAAAGCGAACACCTACAAGCGCGTATATGCTGTCGCGACTTCACCATGACCTATCCGGGGTCCCTGTTGATGGCTGATTACCCACCGCTGGTATTTAAGCAGCGGTCGCAGGGGCCGCGGTCTCTTCCACTTTGACGTGCCACACATCAAGCTGCCTGAGCGGTTATTTACGGTGGCCTCGCTTTAATTGCTCATCAAATTATTGGCCTAACGGTAAGTCATGGGAGATTGAAGGGGACATATGGATTCGGACAGTGGCCATCAAAAAAGCTGCCCACCACATTGTGGTTTTTTGCGTCAGTGGTGTGTATTAGCCAAACAAGCTGAGGCCTATTTAGCAGTAATCAGCAGAAGCACTGTGGAAGATAAAGATCCGCCGTGGGCATTATTCTCCCTTCAGCCTTCAAGAGTGACAGGCCTATTATACAGTGCATGGAATTTATGAGATGATCATCTTTGATGGCCTGGATGTCTGTCGTTCGCTGTAATGTTTTCTATGGTAATGATGCTTCCCCTCTGCCTTGGACCACAAAACCGCCATCCGCCTTGTGACTCCATCTCTCCGCTGAAAAGCGATTGTTGACGGCTCCATTAAAGGGTGAAGAAATATTTTCTTTTCACCCCACCCCAGCCCCCTCGCCCTCCCACCCACTCAGAAGCTTTATATTCACTCGTCAACCCAGCTTATTTATGTCGTCTTCCTCAGTGCCGGGGATGCATTGGGTTTTGAACTTGTCGCTTTAATGGAGACGGGGGTGATTTGAAACGACCTTGATACAACTTCGGCACACGGGGGATGTGTTGTCGCCCTGGGATTCAACAGAGAATCAAAAGCTGTGGCCTGGAACAGTGCACGCTCACATGTTGGTCATTATGGCCGCACTATAACCAAGCCACAGATCTCACATCCGTCAGAGGTGTTAAACCATCTCATCCGTCTACTGAAATAAGCGATCATGTTGTGCTTTGATACGTGTGTGCATGGAATACACCTTCAAATGGATTCGCTTGAGGGCCCTGACAAACTAATCCGTCGGACGACTTTGGATCGTCGTTGAGCGTCCATTGCCCTAGATTTTGTGGTGTTGTCCTGCGCTGGTGGGCCTTGTCTGCCCTTCCCGGCAGATCCAGCATGTCGAATCGGCGGCACCACGGCACGGCCATCTGGAATGAAGCGAAGTAGTGAGCGAGAGTGGTGTTATAATGGTGGGCAAAGGCGGCTTTGTGTCATGTGTGGAACAACAGTTTGTACCTATGCAGTCCTATAGGTGATTAGGTTTCCCTTTCTGAATGAAGAATACAGACTACCGCAGAACATACGGGCTGGTTGACCATTAGCTGCAGTCTTGTGCGGTGTGTTCAAGTACAGCATTTTGGCCAAGGCAAAGGTGACGTGCTGTGACGCAACAGTCGGCCTCCGTCGCCGCTAAATCTTTGATGTCGGTTTGGTGTGTCATTAATTTCTATCCGGAACGTGAGGAAAGATACCTGCTAAAGACAGGGATTAACTCACTAAGGTGGCCAGGGGCAAACATTAGCTACGGGCCCCCTTTCGATCCACTATCCCATTTAGGTATACATCAGGTACGAAGCTCGTGGCATCTTTATTATGTTTCCCCTTTAGCCCCAGGCTCCCAACTAGCACTCCTGCTATTTTGGGATACAACCCTGTCTCCTGCGATGTGTCAGTCAATTTGATTTAACACAAATATGTTTAAAACACTATCACACATACACTATCTAAGTATACTATAAAGGAATATTACAAAAGGATCAAAACTATATTTTAACACAGGCCACCTCTTTAAGAAAGAGCATCAAGACCCTTAAGACCCTTATCATTTTCAAATTCCATAGTCAACGTCTTATTTTTGGGATATAAAAGTAACATGTCAGAGTGTTTAAACGTCAGCAGCACACAAGTCAAATTGCTTTGATTTTGATGTTGTTTCAGTGATATAAAAAAAAAAACATTTCCCTCATCATGAACATTTCAAACTTTTTGATTTATTGCCGACTCTAAAAACAAACCAAACAGATACAATGTGAATTCTGACCTCTGAGGTTTGGATCTTATGACACCTGTTCTTCACTATGGGATTCGTACCAGTAATTGCTTTTGAGGGGTCCCTGATCCATTTACACATCAGTCTGCTTTCCAAAGCCGGAAACATGGGTTGTATTTGACACATGTCCTCTTTTCATCTTCTTTTATGTCTGAACAGTCTTTGTGTTATTTATTTGGGGTAGGCGTTGCTTTTGCAGTTGAGACCCTTGGGGACGGAGGGTTTTGATCTAAAACACAGCATTATTTATTTATTCTTTGATCCGTTCATCTAAACTCTTTAAGAAAGGCATTTTTACAAATACAATGCACACATAATTTAAGAGATTTATAAAACAAAGATTTTATTAATACAATGAGCTTTCCAGAAAATATTTCACTTGAAAAAAGAATAAAAAACAACAACAATCAATTCTCCCTGTGGAGTTATGGCACCCTCATTTCTTGCAGTGTACACAAACCCTTTGTAAACATACCAAACACTGAACCACACAAACACACCAGAATCAGACACTATAAACACTTGATTTGCAATCCAATATCCTTTCTGTTTTTCTCCCCTTTGGTTCTTGAATATGGAGGTGTGCATTCCAATTATTCTTTGTTGTTGAGAGAAAAAGAGAAGAATTTGTCTCTTAGCTGGAGGGGATTCATTTAGACTATATCTGAGGGAAGAATTGGAGCGTGGTGGACGGAAAGGGACCAATCAAATGCGAATGCTGTCTTGTGGTGGGTGTATAGTGGCCCTGTCATTGGCATCCACACAAGAATTGGACTGTGAAATTTAGCAAACATTTCTTTTTCTCATTTGTTAGTGTCCAAGCTCTTTCGATTCATTTATCAAAGTGGCCTCCGACATTATTTCTACCCTCTGTTTTCCTTATTCCTCCATATTTATTCCTGCGCCAGTCTTTTTGGATGTTAAAATCAATGCCAAGTCCATGTTTGCATCTTTGTGTAAAACCCAATGTGTTTTGGAAAGAGCAAATTTCTCCAGAACGGGAGCACAGAGATCAAGTATTTGAAATGTACGCTTGATGTCACCCAGGTCAGACACGGAGGCCTCTGTTTGGCCGAAAATGATAATTCCGTGCACTTCTGTTTTGTGATTGTACTTCTATAAAGGACACGCAGATACACACTGTGAGAAAACCTTTATCCATCGCTTTAATACTGGTGGATTTATCCTAGCGGAGCACAAGGACGATAGCCTCCTCAGGCTGTGAATCATTCTTGCCAGCTGACTCTAATCACCAGCTAATTAATAGTTGATGTGCCGGCTTACAAAAACACGACTGCTATTAACCTGTACATGCTATTGATTTAGCCTTGCTTTAGGTGCTTTGCCGGTTTCTTCTGGGGCGAGCAGACGTTCGGATATTCTAAGAAATCAAAGTTAGGAGTGTTTACTGGCGCTCAGACTCGCCTCAAGTATAGCTGTGGAAGAACTGAGACCTGAGTATTGATTGATTGCCCTTCGTCCTGTATTCAACACTGAATCGACGGTTTGTTTGACATCTGTGTAAAGGCTGAGTCACCATGAAATTTCATGGCAAAATTAATTCATTTATGGGGGCGAAGTAAATAAAAAAATAAATAATGTTTTGCAGGTCTAAGACAACCAAAGTTGAACTTGACACAATTTGTGCTGTTGACCTTTGAAGGAACGAAGGGTCCGCGAGGGCGGTAAGCCTACCAGCTTGTTAGCTGTGTTGTACCATCCAGTTTTTATTTCCAAAAAGAGACTTGCAGACAGGAATCGATGGTACAAATACATCTTTACTGTTTGAATATACAATCGCATTAGCAACCGAGCTAACAAGCTTGGTCACCGACGGGGTATCAAGCAGTTTAGAAAGCTCATTAGCTTGGAGAGAACCGAATGCTAGGAGGGAGTCAACGGTTCAGAGAAAATAGAAAGAAGTTCGGGGAGCTATCGTTCCTGTCTGGCGAGCGTGTTGGCGGTTATCTCTCCAGCTACTCACCAACTTGCTCTGCGCCACTGGAGTGAATAAAGTTCTACACACAAATATGTCATGGTTACACGCGGATGAATTTAGTCGTGCCACTTTCTAGTGTGACCAACCGATAATGAGAAATGGTGATCAGACTTCCAGATTTCATAACTGGGTCTTTTTCTTGGGTGTGCAATTCACAGGGGACAGACTTTATTTAGATTGACACTTCAGTATGTTGGGTAATGTGTGAAGGAAAAACAACAACATGTAAAATTAGAGGGATATCAATGAAAATGCTGCTATTATTAACAAAGCAAAACATAAACCTGGTGTACTCCTGCAGTTAATCATTACTTTTACATTATTAAGTGGTTTGCGGGTTATTTCCTCAATTAATTGATTACTTGTTTGTTTAAAAAAATGTCCGAAAATATTCAAATGTCTAAAGTGACCTTTTATAATAAATTGTTTTCTTCAACCAAAACCCAAAGAATTTCAATGTACTGTCACATTAGATAAGAAAAAGCACCAAACACTCATAGGAATATTTTACATTTTGCTTGAAAAACAATCCAATTCATTATCAAAATAGGTGCTGATAAATATTCTGTAGTTCAACTAATCAATAAACTGACTTATTGTTTCAGCTCTATCTTCAATCTATCAATATATGCTAAAATCCCACATTGCAAATGATTTGGCCAAGTACAGAAGAATTTAGTGGCCCAACTCTGAACACTGTATTATGTATACCGGGCTGAATCAGTTCCATGCTACTTTTGTTCCACACACTGACAAACATTTATAGAACTCTGTTTGAACTTAGAGGTCGCTGTGCTTTGTGCAGAGCTGAGATTAAAATATTGTGATTTGAAATAACTTTAATATTAGAATATCACACCCCAACGTACAAAGTACAGGTCAATAATTTAGCAGTTTTTGCCATTGCAGCACTGGATCTGTTTAATTAGTTGTCTGGCTTAGTGGTAAACAGATTCTTATATGTTGAATCCTTATCACACATATTTAACTGTAAGCTGAAACAATCATTATATTAGATAAGTCAGTGCTTTAGCTTTTTGACAACCTAATCTCCAGCTTTTCATCACAACGCTTTATTTGTTGCTGTTTTTGTTCCGCTGCTTTCATCTGCTCAGTTATATTAATAAATGAGATTTCATAGGAAGACACATTTGCGGTTAAAGTGCAAAAAAAAAAAAAGTACAAATGAAACCATCTCCTCGACGACGCGTGTTTTACAGCTCACCGAGAGGCCGCTGAATTAAGCGTGATGCAAACACGGCAAATTGAATCAATTTGCCTCCTCTAAGTAGATGTGATGCGTGAAGCCTGAATGCTCAAATGAATAAGAGAGAATTTCGGAGTTTAATGATGTTGTTTTTGTTTGTGGATTTCTCTCCCTCTGCTTGATGAAGGTTCCAGAAGATCAGGCGTAAGGAGGAAGAGAGATATCAGATAACAAGGCGACGCGGAGGTGCGGCGCGGCTCGCGGCGCGTCACATGCTCCGTGCGCGCCGCAACCACCGGGAATGAAGTGACAGGCCGTGGTGGAGCGCAGGGACAGAATCAAGAGGTGAGTGGAGCATATTAAACTGATAAGTGGCCATGCGGAAAATAGAGGGCGCACAGAGACACACAAACGTGACAAAAGTCCAGATGTGTGTGCACATGTCGAGGTACGTTTGCATGCGTGTGACCCAGAACGGGTTTGGAAACATTTCAATGCGGGGACCAGACTGGGGCACAGGTTCAAGGAAGAAGAAGGATAAAAGTCATAGAGGCAAGACAATGGCTCAAGGAGAATGTCTCACTTGCATACATGTGGCCCAAACGCAATATTTCTCAGTGTCAAGACTGTCATCGTTGTTCACGTATTGATCACGAATAGCCTTGACGGTCTGCAACACTCGGTGGTCAACATGGAACACAAAGCCGACAGCATGTGTGGACACGCTGACGGGGCTATGATTAAATCAGGCAACTGTGGCAGCATTGTTGACGACAATGATGGTAGCACTGAGGGCACTTATCAAAGGAAAGGATCAGCGCCACTTACCACCAATGCACGCATCCTCAAATGGACGTTCATGGACACTGATGGCATAAATCGATTTGGGCTAAAAAACGAAGCGTTTATCATCAAACTGAGCGACCATTTTACGCGGACTTCCGCAGAACTCATGAATAACTGTTTCCAAGTGTTATGTTTTGCCTGTCAGTCACAAGTGCTCCGCGTTAGCTGTAATACATCTGAATTAAGCGCCTGGTGGCACTCTGTCACGTACACACCGTCGTAAGCCGTTAAATACATAAATCGGGTTTAAATGAACACACACACCACTTGTCTTGCCTGGTTTGCAGGGTAATTCATCTTCCAACTCCATGATTCTGTTATGCAGTCAAATTGACAAGTAATCCATTGCTGGTGTCCTTGTTGTCAACATTAAGGTCATTTCTGATTGTCGCATTGAGTGAGCAGACTTGCAGCTTTGCAGCGCCTTGCAGGGGGTGATGGGAAATACGCCAGGCGAATGTATCAGTGCATATTGTATGAGTGAAGTGAGCTGTAGCATGACAACCTGCCAAAGCTACAAAGTGGTAAAAACGGAGGGAAACTGCATGCTTTTCGAAGCTGTACATGTTTGCAACAAAATAACTTAAAAGTCTCTGCAGTCACTTTCAATCCCAGCATCCTCCAAAGATGATAATCCTCTTTCTTTTTTTCTTTTTTTTGGCAAGTCACACTGTATTGGCATCTTAAATCCCTCTGTCACAGAGACCGAATGGTACAGACCTGTGCAATACCTGTCAGGGGAGTGTGCAAGAAGTGTAGTACATGTTTTTGAACAAGTGCGCTCAGGCTTTAAATGGATTACAGCTCATTATCCCCAATTACTTTTCGGAATAAGCTGGGAAATAGAGAGAAAACCTGACATGGTGGTTTGCTGAAACTGCTTTCAGGAAACCTTCACAGAGGTGCCGCATTGAGCTATAAAAAGACTCATTCTTTTTTCCTAATTAATACACTTGAGAGGCTTTTCTTTGAGAACGCTGTTCATATTTCGAGGTCATGATAAGGAATTGCAGGTGGTTTGTAAATAAACTTATAAACAATTAATTTAATGAAAACCAGAAACTGATCTTACTGCTGATTGTAATTGATATAACTCTTGACCTCATAAAACATTATACAATATGGGTTTGTTGACACATTCTCATATTTGGCTTTTTTCAGGGCTTTTTTCTCTTTAGTTGATTTTCCCCTTTAGTTGTTTTACAGCACATTTTTAATGTTTGTTTTGATAAAGTTTCGTGCAAATGAGTTGAATTTCAGCTGAACACCACCAAAGAATTTGCAGTCGGCTCTAATCTGCCAAACAGTCATAGAGCAGGGAGCCTTGTACAGATCTTGTTAGGTTAGACACAAACAAGTTGAGAGTACACAGGTAGAAAGGCAGTACTCTCAAATGCACCTGAGCTGTAACATCTTGCGTTGTCTCAGAGTGTTTCGGGTGAATCTAAAAATATTGTTTGTGCTCTGCTTGGCTGTCAAAAAGATCACATGCTCTGAAGGGATCACCGAGTGGTTTAGAAACCCAGCAGCTAGCAAATTGTATGTGTTTGTCCGTGCTGCTGGAAAGATCATGGGTGCCAGCAAAATTCCTCTGTTTTCAGGATGTATTTGAACAGTCATCCTGTGGACAGGCTATGAAACTCACAGCGGACCTACACGTCAACCTGAACGACCACAATAACACATCATTTCTAGTCCATCTCCTCCCTGGAAGTTGATAAGTTGGTACGCATTGAACATGTTCCCTGTCAATAAAAGACAGAATTGTGAATACTGTTTTACACACACGCTGGTTGCTTCATGTTTCTGTCCTATCACGTGGCTCTGACTTTTTTTCCGTCTCAGTGCATCTTTAAGAATTTCTCTGCACAGACAATGTTTACACTAACGTAATCGATTAGCATCTAGTTTTTTATCTTTGGACAGAGCTTGACTGGCTACTTCCACCTGCTGTACGTTTTACGCTAAACTAAGCTAGTTGGCCGCTGGCTGTATGCTAAATATGAAGCTGACTTACGGTAGAAAACAGTTAGCTTAAACTAGCATAAAGACTGGAAACGGGGAAATGGTTAGCCTGGCTTTATTCAAAGTAAACAAAAATTAGCTTAACACCTCTTCTGAAGCTAACCAATTAACACTTCCATCATTTTTTCCCCTTGGACAGAGCCAGGCGACCTGTTTCTCCCTGCTTTTTAACCTTTGTGCTAAACTAAGCTAATCGTCCGCTGGCTCCACGTTCATATTTAGCGTACGATTATACAATAATTCCTCACATACTGTAGTCAGAGCGGCAACACACCTGACACCACTGCAGCCTGATTGGGGCTCCACAGCTGCAGCCAATTGAGGGATGATTATCGAATCCAAGAATGCCACGGTTGTGGTCGCTCGCTTGCCATGAGAGAACTTTACAATTTAAGCTGTGTGTCATCAGGTCATCACTTGATTTCAATGGGCCTCGACCACGACTGCATGTCCAACTCATGTCAGACATAAGGACTACCCACATTGTGGAGAGCACATTCTGACTGCCGGATGGGTTATGATGACATAACCTAGACAGCCCGAGTACTCAACAGCAACCCCTGAAGGCCAGCCTGCTCCCCCCGCCCCTCTCAGCGCACAGTCTGGCTTTACACTCTTTTAACCCTGCCTGACTGAAATGTATCCAGGGATTCATCCAATCAGAGTTATTTCACAAAGCCCCTCAGGCTGTGTGTTTGTGTCTTCTCCACTCCACAGTAGGTGAAAGCAAAGCACGCTTTTCAAACAGAAATTCTCATATGTAGATGTCTTGTCACAGCAAATTCGGGTTCATTTTCGTGATACACAGAATTCTTGCTCCATCTGTGATCTGAAATATGTTTTAGATCATGCAAAGAGACACCCAAGACGTTGTTTTCACCCCTTAACAAGGGAAATGACAGCAATTGTCAATTCCCTCACCTTCCTCCTCATCATAGTTTTCTGTGGGAATCGCTGGTGCTCTTTTACTCAAAAATCTCCTCAAAAATCATTAAGCAAATGTTTATTATTCATCCTTTTCCAAAAAAAAGAAGAAAAAAAAAGAAACATCTGCTCTGCCATTATCATCCATCTGCCTTTGCCATTACTCCGCGCTCTCTTTCTACGGATTCTATCCTCTTAACCCGCAGCATGTAATAACTGTCATCCGCCACGCCAATGAGCCATGTAGTAAAACCACCGGTCTCTATATCTATGTCAGCTAATCTCAGAGATGTCAAGGCAGCCATTACAAAAGGGAAATGGTGCTTTATTTGGTGCGGCTGTGGAGGAGGGATAGGAGAACGAGTGGGAGGGCAATCCTAAGGATGTCATTTGGAAAACCCCTCACCTTCACGACGACGCAGAGTCGTTGAGGCGTAGATGGTGGGTGGGCCGCTGGTGACAAAGGTGTGATGAATATGGACTGGGTATTAATGTTAATCATTTTCATCATTCCCGGTTTACTGGAGCACTTTCTTATTTTACTTGCAGTGTGTGGTCTGGCTGCAAGACTCCCCGGGCTGACAAATGATGCCTGTGGCATGAGCCAGGGAAACCCAAGGGAGAAGAGGAGACGCCTTTCAAAAGCTGATGCGCCGCTTAGACACGGAGCTCTCGCATCCTGCTGCGCCGCTTCAAAAGCGCCACTGAGCGGTTTCGAGTGGAATTCAGCATCTTGTGCAAAAGCCCATGTGATATGTTAAGTGAGCTCGCATACATTTACGTTGTTGCTCCATTGTAATGCCACGGTGGGATTAATGAGCACTCAACATGTGCGCGTCCACCTCTGCACAGCAACGATATGCATTGCTTAACATTTCCCGCAGATTAATCTCGTGGGCTCTGTGTGGGTGTTTTCTTTAAAGACTTTGCTTACAAAGTTTTGAAAGTTCTAAAAGTCAGACGGCGCCTTTATTTCCTGTTATCTCATTAAAATGAGGACACAGTCCAACGGAACAAAGCTATTGATGGGAACAATTGATTGGACTCTGGGAAGTGACAAAAGACTGAAATTCAACATCCCTCAGACGATCTCGATACTGTCTCCACACAGTCAAAGCGGCACATCCCGGCCCCAGCTGTGAATCTCGCTCTCCCAACACTAATATTTACCTCCCTAATAAAAGTCATTGTTGTGTGGCTCGCTTTAAATCAGGGGCCTGCTTCTGACAGTGATGACAAGAGGAAAATATAAAGCGTCTCTCACAGTGATGGAGAGCTCCCAAAGCTTTTATTTGCTGGGTGGAAAAGACAGCCCTCATAAGGTCCTGGTGTATGAATCCAACAGCGCGTGAAGCTGTACAATCTGTTTCTGGCTCTTTTCACTGTGAAGCCAATTAAATACTTAAGACAAATAATAATTAACACAGATTAACATTTCAGATGGATGATGATTTCATATGCTGATATGGAGGTTTGAAATGCACATCATGCATTGCTTAATAACGTAGCTGTGTCCATGAGTAATGGCAATGCATCCTCAACTTCTGTAATGTGACACAATATGCAGGCAGGTTACCAGCTCAAAGGATTCAAAGAAAAAATAATTCAGGCATTTGATGTCATTGCAAAACATTACTTAGCTTAGCTTATTTGAGAACCAAAGCGATTTGAAGCTAGCTATTACCCATTATTGGATTTTAGAACTGTCCGCCTCCACCTACAACGTCATCATTCCTCATCTCCCACATTGTTACTTCAGGAGGTGGATGACAAAGTAGGAATGAAAGACCACACACCTTTTAAAATGTAAATCATAGATTTGCCAACTGATATTCATCCCACCGCTCTGCCTCACACTGCACTAGAGGAACCCGCTGGCACACGAAGCCACAGTGCTAGCGAAGTGCGGTTTCATAGGATGGAAGGGTTTGGTGGTTTCCCCAAAATATAATTTAATTGCAAATGTAAACCAGGTTTTTTAAACACACACATCTAACCTCTGAGAGCCACAGGAATTTGGAGCAATCTAGCGTCACCTTCTGTACAGCTGTACAGGATCTGACCCATCAAAGGGCTCTGTTAGACACCACAATTCACAAGCTAATGGTAAATTGCAGCTTATATAGTGGGGGCACACTGTCCCTAATAATTTCCAAGAACGTTCACTGGTAAGTTTGCAAATTACTAATTATAGGGAACATGTAGACAAAGGTTGAATATTGAGTTTATAAGCAGTTGTTGATTTTCAGAGGAGCTTCTCTGAAATAAATACTCCACGCAAACCCAAGTAAACATGTATTATTTATTTATTTATTACTGGATCTTTCTTCTTTACAAAAGTTGAATTGCGTGTTGCAAATTGCACTTTTATGCACGTTCATATGACCTGCAGACCAAAAGACTCTCGCTCGACCATGCAGCATCTAATTGGAATTAATTGATTAGACGTGTACCTGCCGAATACTATCTCAATTTATCCTATAATTAGTGCCTAATTACATGTTTCTTTCCAAAAACCTTCATAGGAATATATTCGGGGAAATTAATATAAATTCGCAAACCCATAACATTTCTGTTCACGTCTCCGTGAAAAGGGAAAGATGATGCCATATAAATACTCCAAAATGTTTATTTTTCCCCACCATATCATACGAGATATACATTTAACATGGGGACACAGAGAAAAGAGCATGCGAATGTATATTTTATTTCACCGTCTTTAATAATAAATTATGAAAAAACTTCTACGAGTGCATTAAGCCTCCAGCATATCGTTGTCACAATATCCAGTTGTGCTCGCCTTCTGCGACTGCAAGTGCCCGCATATGTCTCGCAGTAAAAAGCTCCATTTGCATTACAGCGGAACGCAAAGCACTCAGCGCAGCGTGTCGTACTGCACATCTGCATCCGACAGAGATATGAGAGACAGAGGTCAGAGTGCGAAAGCGGAGTGTGAAAGCGTGGGGTAAACTTTTTTTTTTTTTTTTATGCCCCGTGCTAATGTGGCTCTCCGACGAGAGGAGAGACAGAGAGAGATGTACAGTAGCCAGCAGTGAGGAGTAGCTGCTGCCAAAAGCACCGAGGGCTAGACGAAGACGAGCCCTTGCCATCTGGGCCGCTCGAGGCGAGGCTGAAAACAACTCCAGCTCCATCACTGGCTTTCCGGCTCACATTCACACATCAGTTTTATTTATTTATTTATTTATTTTCCTCTTGCTCTTTTGGCCTCTCATCCCATTAAAGCGTTCCATCTTGACATCCCGTGTCTTTCTCAAGCTGTCTTCTCGCTCACACTTGGCGCTTTCAAACCCCCTTCCTCCTCCTCCTCCTCCTCCTCCTCACTCCCCCTCTCATGGATTTATCACTCTTAATTATCTTAACTAGCCCGCTTCATACTCGCCTTGTATCTAACATATTTAATCTAGGATTCAGCAGGGCTATTAGTTACACTCAACATGCAGAGGCTAATTGATTTAAGGACGCAAGATTTGCTTGTTGGTGCTGATGGGTTTAACTAAAAGCTAATATCGGAGGGTGGAGAGCAGAAATGGATGGATAGGAGTGAAATGAGATGTTCATGCTGCAGACGGGGACTTTCTGCTGTCTTTGTAAACTTTAGATTTCTTTCACACGCTTTGATGTCCAATTCAGTTTGTCTCGACTTCGCCCGAGCGCGGGGAGACGCGGTACAGCGCATGGAAATAGGGATTCAACTATTTTAATGGCTTGCAGTCTCTTCTGATACAAGTGGGAATATATTTTTCTTTGCCTGATTTACATGGGATAACTGTGGTTAGGATAAATATTTTTGGTTGGTGGGGAAACGGAGCGGCGGAACAGATGTCTGTTTAAATGTCATGTTTGTCGCCGAGGATGTGCTGACATTTCAGTCCCAGACTTTCACCTCTCGGATTCGTTCGCTGTGAGTCATTACCAGAATCAGGTTGCGTCAGAGCTGCTGTTGTGAATAAATATGATCTAATTGATAGCTGACCTCTCACATTAACGAGCAAATGTGACCAAACCGACGCACAAGACTTAACTATGTTTGTGAGCGCATCCGAATCGCTGCGTCCATGTTTGTTTTTAGCTCCCTCCCGCGTGTGCGTGCGTGTGTGGTTCCTACTGCATATGCAGTTAGGGCGGCTGGTGGCCACGGATATTGATAATGGCATTGGGGACACTCAGCTTCTTGTCTTATTAATCACACCAGGCTGAGCAGTGACCTTTCTCCGAGCCCACTGCTTTGGGCCGAGCCAGATCCCCTGCCTCTGCCGGCCCCCTGGGAGGAGCAGGCTGACATCATTCACCCTGTGTCCGCTAATGTCAGCCCCGAGCCTGGCTGCAGAGGCTCACCGGCCCTGCCTGGCGCCCTGGACACAGCCTTGGATGACAGAGACATTGATCACTCAGGAAGCTCAGGTTGTCTGGGGGGGATGGGGGGGGGGGGTATATGTGTGTGTGTGTGTGTTTTGATACAACACCAATTGAGATGGGTGAGCCTAATTAGACTTCACATCTGGGCCTAATGAGCAAATCAAGACCCATCATTGATCAAGGATCAACTGGCCTTGAGCTGTTCTCTGATTGGTCAGGAGCTGCACAAGCGCTGTGGACTCCCGGGTTACGCTTTTCTACACACACTGTTTGTTTGAAAAGACTCAACATTAATCTACACGATGACTGGATATATTATGGATCAGTAAGCAAACAAATAAATAAAATGAATGACGAACTCAATGATGTTTAAATCATGGAAATATGGGCATTATTTAGGTAGTAACAACTGTGAATATGCACAAAGGTATCCACTAAAAAGAGGCACTAATGTTTTGACAAGTTAATAGGAAATGTGATTAATTTGATGCCTAATCATGATGATGCATTGTCATTATCAAGATAATGGTTTATAATAAGGTCTTTCAATAATAGGATTGAAGGATTCAAAGGTTTATTTGTCATAAACACAAGTACTCCGTGTAGTTAAATGCAATGTGGTATGCCTCTAACTTGTTCTAAAAGACTACTGTGAAAAATAAAGATATGAAAAGATGAAAAATTTACGTGTGCAAATTTTCAATGTACAAAAATGATAGAATAAAACAAATTATAATTACATTTTGAGTTGTTAACAAAGATATTCAAGAAAGTTTTCCCGATGCTGAGCTATTGTTCTTAAGGGGACAGTTGACCCCAAAATACCTCTTACTTTTAGTGCTACTTATCATTCTAGATTGTTTCGTAGTGAGTTGCTTAGTTTTGGAGATATCGGCCGTAGAGATGTCTGCCTTCTCTGGTTTCTTGATTTTGTCTGGGGATGGATCCATTTGAATGTCTACTGGAGTTGGCTTTATAAAAAGAAGCTGCGAGGCTTCGATAGGCCTTGAGAGTGTGTTTTTGTAAGGTGGCTAAACATGTTCGAGGTGGATTATTTTCCAGTTTCTTTTAGCAAAGTTGTCTTTGAACTACAGCCCTTCTTACACAAATGCTGTTTCTCTTTATTAAAATGTATTTGCTCTAAAATCCTCAGTTGCACATAAAGCCTTGAAGCTTGAATCATATACATTGTCAAAATAAGAGTAAGAGCTACCTGTTTTCTGGTTTCTTTCTATATTTCACGGCCCTGCTGACTTTTTTGTTTTGTTGCAAATAGACACAATGGAAATCTTGTGTGTCATTGTCTGGTCAATATATTCTTTTGTGTGTCTGCTTGTTGGCAGCTGCACCAGGCAGCGAGAGACTGAGGCCTAAGGGATTCCCTCAACATCCAGGAACATCCTGTCGGTCTGATCAGGATAGAAGAGGCATATGCACAAACACGAGCCGCGGCAACATGGGACCGATGTTGGCCGTGGGATCTAAAATTTGGATGCACTAGGCCTCCCATTAAATTCAGCACATTTTTTAGTTATTTCTTGGCACCCTCCGTGTACTCTGCTTGTGCTATGTTCTTTGAGGAGTCCATAAAAACTTAACATAAAAAGTTGTCAGGGATTGTTGAGGTACCTTTAATTGTATTTGATGATTTTGGCATTTCTAAGTATACAGATGTCTTGCCAGACATTAAAAGTAGCGGGAGTGCGAGTCATGCTGCAGTCTTTGTTGTGCACCGGAGAAAGAAAAGGACTTGTGGATGAAGTCATCTTTTTATTTTCACTTTTGTTGCAAAGTTTTATTTATGCACTGATGCCAGTGCCGGCTATATTGTCTCGAGAGAACTGTCCGACCAGCTCTGGAAGAGACGGTAACAAACCAAAACCCAAAACCCGCCCACATTAAAGAAGACATCAAAGTGCACGTTGATGAGGGTGCTGCAGCAGCACAGGGGCACCAACATGAGGCGAAATAATCTAATTCAAATTATTCAAGGATAAAAGGGTAAGACGGAAGATTGCAAATCAGCAGTTATATTTGTGGCGCACGCTGTACTTGGGCTTTCCTCACAACTTTCAACGAACATATTTCATAACAACCGCAGTTGGCACCTTATTCTGATCCGTTAATGAGGACGATGTCTTTTATTGTTGATTTGGTCCCCGGGGAACAAATGAGTTGCGTTTGGCTATAATGACTAGCGAGGTTTCACCCTGATGACCTTGTTTTCTGTTAATAAACTTTTCTGTGCGAATTTTGTTGCCAACCTGAGCAAACATTGAGCTGCGGACAAAGCTCATCATCAGGGAAGGGGCGGAATGTCATCAGCCGATCAAAGACTTCATTACTAGAATGAATGTTGGCCCGTCACATCAAACGTAGAAAAATGTCTTTTGTAGCTCCTGTGTGGTACTATTCAGTCTTTTGGCCTCTCGTTTGGTTTGCTGTTATTCTTCCAGTCATAAAACATCTTTAAAGCCTTCACAATGTTGAATTTTTGTTGTTTGTGTCCGTGCTTGTTTGCTCGCGCACGGCCGCAGGCTTTTGTTCAGACAAAAAGCACACACAACCATGAATGGGACGCGCGTGTGTGCGTGTGTGTGCGTGTGTGTGTGTGGTCCGTTGTATACTGGTGAGTGTTTAGAGAACAGATTTCTTTGACGTTGACGGCACCAAAGCAATACAGATTTGGCAATTAACCTTGATGTCACTGTAATTACCAAGTCACTTTAGTAAAATGAATTAATTTCCCAAAAGGACTCAGAAACAAAATTACCTCCTCTCGTCCTGAAGAGAGCCAATATGGCGTCTGATAATTAGGGGGAGAAAAAGTGAGCCGCTGCCATATTCCTGTCTCTCATTGTGTGTATACTGTGTAATCTGCCACGGGGTGGGGGGAGGGAGGGAGGGGGGTGAAGCCACTGATCTGCCTGTCGCCCCCGTAGCTTCCTCCGGGTTCACGCCCGCCATGCCGCTCGCCGGTTCATTTTTCAGCTCGCCACGCGTTGAGCTGCGTGCCTTTTGCCTCTTCCTCCAAGCTCTTCTGTCTTCTGTCCTCGTCGCCCTTCGTCATTCAGACGCCTGCCGCGTAGCCCTGCGTGTGTGTGTGTGTGTGTGTGTGTGTGTGTGTGTGTGTGTGTGCGTGTGTGCGTGCGTGTGTGCGTGTGTGTGTGTGTGGGTCGAGGTTTTTGTCATGTGATTCATGTGGTACAACAAGTGGTAACCAGTCTTGCCGTTCACCTTGAAGGATGTCGTGCACAACATCAGGGAGAAGGGAGGCAGACTTTCCACGGCTCGCTTCCTGAGGTCTTAATCTCCAATCCCCCCACTAAGGGCTGAGGTGTCTGTCAAGCCTTCTATGCCGCTTCAATTAGTATGTAAATTTTTTATAAAATGGTTGTAGCTTCGTGGGATTTCTCCGGTGGTGCCAAATAAGTAATGGTTGATTTTGCCAGACTGCAAATAAGGTAATTGTAAGTATTGAGCTTTAGTTCCCTCATGTGTATCCCTTCATGCCCGGTCTCCAGTGGAGCATCAATCATATTAGAACATAATTATATGTATAACCTCATTAGATTTATAATGGATGTTTTGTTTAATATTTAAGATAATTTAGATGCTTATTAGATTATTTATTAAAGCCTATGAATTATTTTCAAAACATTTATTTTTTGTGTGTGCACCGGGGCGGGGAGGCTCCTCCTCTCGGGCCCACGAACTCTGCTATTTGTATATTTAATGAACAATTGCTGTCGTATATGAAATGTTGTTTCAGGCAGAACACGCCTGCACCTCAATGGCATCAGCTGCTTCATTCATGCTTTACAATCATTGACTTATTCACAGCTGTTTGGCTATCAGCCGACTAGCAACGTCCAATCACATGCTGACATGTACAGTGTACAGTGGGGCCATTATAACCAGACATTTCCCGTTTATGTTCAGGGGATAGGTTGGGTGTTTTGATGTGGGGTTCTATGATCCATAGCCCGTAGAACCTAAACTAGAAGGCGGTTGGCACAAATACAAAATGTATTTTAGCCACCAAAAAGAAAGGTCCTCCAAAAACAAAAATCTGTTTAAGTGTACGATATATTTGTGGTATTTTTGACCGTTACCCTTGGTGTGAGACGGCCTTTTCTGTCGAGGAACTGAAGCCGTCGTATTCATCTATGCTCTCGCCAAAGACAAATTACTGTTACTGTTTTTTTTTTTCAGTTCTTTTATTTATCAATGGAGTCTTGTGGTTTTGATAAGAGCATAGATAACAGCTATGAACTGAAGCTGTTAGCTATGCTTTCACATAGCCACACGACTCTATTAATAAAATGTCAGAAACATTGACTGTGTAGCTGTCTCAAACACCAGCCTCTCCCTTTAATAAAAGAAATGCTTCTGCACGTCCGTCCACCACCCCAACCTTAAGTGTGTGCTCCAATATTACAGTATGTTGAAACTAAAGTGGACGTTCGTGTTTATTAAGGCTCCCCCAGCAGAATCCTTGTTTATGCTTGGATACTCTGAGCCTGTTCAAAGAACAGAGCCTCTAATCTTATCACAAATTTACAGTACATGTCATTTTCATTAAAACCAGGATTATAATTTATTCCTGGCTTCATTTCAAACCAGTTTGCTTTTAAGGCCCAACGATGTATTGGAAGTACCCCCGGCCCAACCCCCAGGTGCAGGTTTGCTGCCATGTCTCTTCTATAATGATGTAGCTGAAATGTGTCTAGTCCTGTTGTCAGCAATGTCGACAGTGACTACCGGCCATTAACGTTAATAGGCAGAACTAGCTGCTTCACACCAGTTAGTAATATCCTGAAGGTGAATTTAGTTTGTTCTTTTTAATCATAGGTTCATACAACATGTTTTTGGGCATCAGCTCACATGTCAACATGTGTATTATTAGCTCCTCTAAGAACGTGTCTTCCAACAGCTTGTTCCCAGTATAATGAGCGAAACTGGGTGGCCAAGCCACTGTAAAAAAAACCAAAGGGCTTGACAGTGGACAGGACACAGCCAGCGGGAAGAGTTGAGTCAATTAGGCGTGAATACAAACCTTTCAGCCTGAATTTGAATAAAAGAAGAGAGAAAGCATGTTAAGCAAGTCTTGACCAAAGTCACTGAAGACCCTTCCCCGAGCTTCACATCATTAGCTCGCAGTGTTTCGCCCCTGGTTCTGAGCCACGCTCGTATGCGCTGCCTAACCCCGGTGGCATGGACAGACTAATTGCTCTTGAAATTGTCCAAAGAAGATGAATTGTGAACGCATTTGTGTGTGTGTGTGTGTTTGTGCGCGCATGTGGCAGTGTGTGTGGTCATGTTGTGGTTCTTCATGGCCGTGGCCGAGCTGGTCATGCCATGTCCAGTCATTTCTAATAGGCTCAGTTGCCAGCTAGCTGCATGGTTTGTGTATATGTGTGTCTGTGTGTGTGTGTGTGTGTGTGTGTGTGTGTGTGTGTGTAGCCAGGGAAGAGTTCAGAGCATAGAGAGAGGTCAAGGCAGAGACAGATGTGAGAACAGGCTCTCTGACAAGGACCCCCATCACAACCCTCTGATGTCCGCGCTGCCCTCCCTGTGTGACTCAGGTCACTTCACACCGTGGGAGTGTGTTCATGTACCTGAAGGTGTGTGTCTGTCTCTGTGCGGTGTCACTCAGAGGCTACGGAGAGTTCAGGGGAAATCAGTCTTTGTAGTGTTACTGAGCACAGACAAGGGAGAGACAATGAGACAGCAGGAAAGGAGCCAGCATGTGAATTAGTTCACGTGTGACGCGTGTGATTACATGCTTCCGCCCGCGGACATGTGAGAGCGATGATGTCCGTAGGCAAGAAAGGTCAGCGGCACCTGTGACATTATGCACGGGGTCCGTGCACATAAAACAGGAAGTTGCCGTCTCCTTACGTCATGGAGACAAGGTCACATATCCACATTTACATTCACAGGCTGTTTATTTATTCCACAGGGTCATGATGTCACAGTTTGCACATCAGCCATATATCTTTATAGGCTTTTGACAACAATGTGAGGATTTGACACGCCCCCGCCGCCCCCGCCTAAAACATAAAATGTGCCGTCAGTGAGACACTCCTTGCCCTCAGTAAAATCCAGGGCAGAATCCAAGCTTTTAGCGGGCTTCTTGTTTTTAGATTTTACGCGATTGTATCAACATTTATTCCCTGAGTTGCGGCTGTTGGCTGGTGAACGTGCCTTGTAAACTTGTGTCTGAACACAAACGGCTTGTGAGAAGAGGAAAAAAACCCCACTCTCTGCTGTTCAGATGTTTAAAAGTTGGCGAGGATTGCATGTTTTTGGAGAGTGATGACTCTGTCGGTCTGTCAATCAGTCTTGAGTCTTCGTAATCCCGCCCAGCACGTTAGAGTAGTCAAGTACTTACTGACAGCGAACACCAGCTTGAGTTATATGTCTTCTCATAACAGAAGTTAATGTTATTTTGTAGCACTTACTGGGTTTACAATTTACTGTATTTCTTTTTATTGGCCCCCTTGGCTGGAGCACCATGTGACCCCCACTAGAAAAGGACTATTTGGTCCACCATCAAATCTTGGCTTTCAAAAAGAAAATCTCTCCAGAAGATAACTTCTGCTTTTTGAAGATAGTATCAAGGCAGCGTGTGAAATGGCATCAAACCCATTTCCCTGTTTAAGCCAGCATGATGTTCGTAATTAATGAGACTCAATGATAGTGAATGTAATTTTTTTCTTTTTCTTGATTGCGTTCTCTCCGTTGAAGAACAAAGGCAGAGTCTGTTACACAGAGTGTATTATCTTCACCGTGCATTGGCTCAGTGTGTGCAGTTATCACAGTCATTAAAACAGCTCTTTCTGGTTCCTTATCGTGTCGCTAAAAGAATATACATGCTGTTTACATCAGTAATCTTTTCATGGTATTTTAAAACCAAGTACATTTTAAATACAATTGAAGCCCCGAAACATGTATTCCTACTTCACAATGTGAAGATGCAAAGAAACCCAGCAGCAATCACAAGCATGAAGGACCATGAGCATTTAAGCGTGAAATATTGAGGGGGGGCTGCAGCGTATTCTCAACAAGCGGCCACCTCCGTGGCGGAAAAATGCAGCCAACTCGGAAGTGCCAAGAGCTGCAGTTCATCAAATGGCCACTGGAGGCTTGCTCCGAAAGCGAGTCAAGCTTTGTTTATACTCGCACTGGGGGCGCTGCATTATTATCCAAAACGCCAGAGGGCGTCGCCGTAGTGAAGCCTGGCGCCGGCATCACTACGGTGATTATAAACTAAGCTTCCGTCCCCATAGACCTCCATCCTTAAATGCCTCACTTTGCAGCAGAAATTTACAGCCAAAAAACTGTTTTTGCCTCTATAGCAAATTATTTAGTTTATGAAAACGGTACGGGGGGGGGTTGACTGCTTATATAATTCACGTATTTAAATCACATTAAGGCTTAAAGTTCTGCATAATTAAGGGGGTGGCCACTTTGAGTGCCAGGTGTGTGCCATCATAGCTGTCGGCTAGGTGTCACCTCGGCTAATTCAATATAATATAATATAATAATAATATCTCTTATTTTAATCAAAATCTTCTAAGTACATTTTCTACTTTCTTATGACTGCAAAAATGAAAATTCATGTTTTTGGAAATAACATTCGAATGATGTATAACTGAGAGATGTGTGTGTGTTTAAGATCACTTTGCATCTCCCAAATACCAAACTCATAAAAAAAAATCTTCTTTCATGTCACACACCGTTTAGTTCAAAGTAACAATAATCCCACAAAGACTCACATCAGTCTGATTAACTATCACAAATAGCTAATTTAAACAGTTCCCATGTGAACAAACACGGACAGACTGCATTGTTTCAAAGAGAAAAGGCACATGCATAATTAATTACTGTAAATAAAGGCTGTGACTCCAATTATATTTGCTAAAAAATAGATGCAATAGAAAATAAATTGTGTCAACCTGTCACACATTTTGGCTTAAAAGGCAAACTAGATAATAGATAGATACAGGTAGTAACTCCGAAACAAAGCTTCCCATGAAATAAATGACTTATTTACGTGCTCCTGTGTGTGTGTGTGTGTGTGTGTGTGTGTGTGTGTGTGTGCGCATGCGTGCATGTGTGCGTGCGTGCGTGCTGTGCTCTTGAGGGAGACAGATGGGACAGACCTCCACCACCCAACACTACTTTCTCTCTGCATGACTTCTCACCACAGTCTGAGGGTTGTTCTAGTGCCAGAGCAACACACACACACACAAACACATGCACACGCACACGCACACGCACACGCCCACACACACACGCCCACACACACGGGAGCTCATGTGACAACAACCACTGTTTCATTAATCATCTGTATGTGTAAATTAGGCATGAAAAAAAGAGTATTTGGAGCATAAAGCCTTGGACATACTGTCCTTTGCTGTGTTCTACGGTAATACATTGGATGATGGAGTGAAGTTAACAAGCTGCTGTCCTGGTAAGTTTTTGATCACAGCAACCTAACTGAAGTTTAAATGACACCAAAGCTTATATATTTAGATTATTTGCCCTCTGTTTGATCTTGACAGTTTTAACTATATATATATATATATATATATATAAAAATAAATATATGTGTATATATATAAATATATATATATATATATATAAATAAATATGTGTATATATGTATATACATATATATATATGTAGTTTGCAAAACAATTGTTTTAATTCAGTGACTTTGCATGCAAGTTCAGATGGCACTACCGACTGTAACTCAAGTTTCCACTTTCTGTGCAAAAGAAACTGCAGATTTTTTTGTTTTGCCAGAAGGTCCACTTCTCACCTTCCCTCTTCTTTATGTCACTCGTTTACATATTCACACCTTTCCTCTCTCCCAAAAATCGCAATTGTTTCTGTGTTTTGTACCTCCATATGTTGCTTTCACATTTAATGCCCACACCTTTTTGTGTGTGTAAGCAGTATTAAAAGACTTTCTGAATGCTGTGTTTTCCCCCCAAAGATTAACAATTCACCAAGCGGCTTATTAGAGCAATTCATCAAATCAGCGAGCAGTGCTGATTAAATCAACTTGGTAATAAATGGAATGATCTAAACCCTTCTGACGCCCTGAGTCCTCGCGGCCCACCTGCCCGATTAGAAGGCAATTTATCCCGTTGCAATCCAAAGAGTCTTGCACTTTAATTGTGGGAAAGATGTGATTGTCATTCTGTTTGCCTGATGGCAGAAACTGCAGTATCTTGATGAAGAATCTCTGCGCAACACTTTGGCCCCATGATGAGAAAAAATACCTTCCTGTAACCCAGTGGCATCGCCAAGCCCAGTTTATGAGGCCTTACCTTGCTAAATTTATGGTATGTCCCTAAATTATTGATTGTCCCTCTTCTGACTGATTTATAATGCAAGACCATGATACAGACTCCAGAATTCCTCCACAAATGTGATAAGTGCATGTGCTAGGACCCAGCGGATACTGCCATGCAGCAAAATGTGTGACCTTATTCCCCCAAGATGGTGAGAAACGCTGAGTACTTGTTTTATTTGCAGTCTGCTACATACGGAGGATTGCAGCTAAACAAGAGCCGTGGACAGAAAAGTTTGACGAACACTTAAAAGCAAAACACCTATAAATACATTTCTTACATCTTTTAAATCGGTTACATTATTTCATCCCTACATAATTAAAATCACAGTGGTGATAATTACTTCACTTTTTGTCGTTGGGTTAAATAACCTTAACAGTATCCTAAATCAACCAACTATTCAACCATACTAACACATAACCAACGATAACGCCACAAAAACAACATAAAAACAACCCTACTAACACAAAACCAGCATAAGATCAACCATATCAGCAAAATAACAATAAAAAAACAAAAAACATACCACCACATAGTCAACATAGACCTAACAAACAAACAAAATAAACTTCCCTTTACGGGCTGGTAGCTGAGAGCTCGGCAACATGACTAAAAGTATAAAACTATATTTAGAAGTTGAAATATGTAACAATAACAACAATACAACAGGCTCAAACTTCCAACCACATGCTGTACTTTTATTTAAATTATGTCTACCCCAGGGTTCTGTCACTCCATCAGTGATTATATACAAACCGCATGTAAACAAACCTACATATTTTAGCTCTGACAGTATATTTCCTGAGTTTACGTTGTGCGTTGAATAAAGGTCACTCAATCTGTGCTTTTATATATTTTCCAAAGGTCACACAATTGACATATGCCTTGTATATCACCTTGTTTGTGATTCATTTCACACCGTTCACCACATAATCAACCTCCCAACTGACTAAATTAGTTGCCAGTAGGAATGTAGATGAGCTGGCCCTTATGGAATACTTATGCTAATGCACATGCGTGTCAGTTTCTGTGTTTGGACTTGTGTGCGCGATCATGTATCTGTGCGTGTGTTTGATGCCTACCGTGAGCGTTGTCGCTCAGTCCCACCTTTGTGTGATTGTGTATCAGTATGCAGAGAAGTGAAAGTGGAGAATGTTGGCGAAAGCAACTCTCGGCAAGCATCAGATGGCTCGTGATGAATAGTCAATTAACTATAAACGTGTTCCAGGAATGACCAGTGAACGAGGGAGGAGAGGGGTGGCTGTTGGGAAAAAAAAGGCATCCATTATCTAGCAGCTAATTATCTAGCCACTGCCATTTCCATCCTCGAGATAGCTATGTGATTAAAGGGTTTGGTCAATCAAATAGATAACAGGGATTAGAACTGGGAGGACGGGAGAGGAAGAGAAAGAGGGAAAGCAACAAAATGAGCCCGTGTTTTACTATTTTAACAACAAATACAAAAACTGTGCCGTTGCAATTTCTACTTTTATTCACTGTTGTTTCCTGATATGGCGCATCTGCTTCAATTTCATCATCACGTACCGGTAGGCATATATACGCTTTTTATACAAAGTGCTACTTAATTTAATATATTTACATAGCGTCAAATCACAACAGAAGTTATTTCAAGACACTTTTCCAATAGAGCAGGTTTAGACTACTCTATGTCTTACAAAGACACAACATTTCGCAATTATCAGTGTTAAATAAATAACTGAGCCTTCGTCAGATGTAGTCTAGGGTTACGAAGGTTTCCTGATTTAGATCTGAAGTAAACATATGTACAACATGAGAATCGGACCTAGCATTTGAAGACAAATTTATTGTACCTTTACGTGATCCTTTTTCAATGCTCCATGCACATTTAGGTCAATAATCAAAAACACCCAGTCCTAGTTTATTCTGGTTCTACCACAACTCTACACTCAGCTTTTCATTCCAACAGAATTTCCAGAAAATCGGCAAAAGAAAATTCTAATTAATGCACCTTTCATCACACTGCTGTTATGAGAATATTACTAGTCGGGGGCTCTGATTCTCCTGCCAGGTGCCATTAAAATTTTGCAGAAGAAGAGAGCACAATAAGCTGAGTTAATTAAAACAGCGCCAGTCAAACCTCAAAAGATGGAAACTTCCATGATTTCTTTTTTTTGTATGCACAAATTAAAACTGCGAATAAGAACACGTTAATAGAAACGCACTGTATGATTTCAGAAGGATTGCAAAAGAGTGAACATGGGACGAGAGAGCCTATATATATATATATATATATACATACATATATATATATATATATATATATATATATATATATATAACAGAGAGAATGAGTGTGTGAATGTGTGTGCTTGTGTGTGAGATGGATCCTCTCTGATCACTTGGCAGCTCTGGGAGGCTGATTTAATCTCCGCTCAGCGGGGCTTTGTGATTGGTTAGTCCCTGGAGGGCTTCAACCAATGGGGACATGAAAGGTCAGATTAGAATTTAAATTGTGTGACAACCAACCAAGACATCAGCTTCACACAACAAACACAGTTCCTCCAAATCGTGTATAAACACACACAAACGCTGTGTACATGTGGGGAACCACCCAGACAGAGAGCATGAAATATTAATGACCAGTATCACACTTAATACACATACAAACAATACAATGGTCTTTGCGGGAAGGGAATACAACGGCGTGTCAGGGGGGGGGATTGCAGTGAGAGGAATGTGAATAATCCGCAGGGGGGGAGGGGACACAACCCCCTATGCATAAGCGCTGTCCTTTCCCCATAGGACATTAATAGAGACATTCAACTTCACTGTGGGCCTGGGGGGGACAATTATGTTTATCTAATTTACAATTTTATAATGGCCAGGAAAATGAACTGCTGCGACACCTGTTGGAATCAGTCTCGCCGGGCAAAGTCACACATTGATAAAGTCACACATTGATCATTCCGAATAGAGAATTACTGCAAGTCCTTGCATATTTATACCCAGATATCATGCGGCACAAAGCAAGTCACTTATTCCAACTAGTCTGCGGTTCAACGGACAAGAGAAGGAAAAAAAAAAAGAGGTTTACCGTTGGCGAGTGCACTCATCCGTTAAATTAGCACACACGCCGCTTTTAATGAGACAGTTTGTATTTTAATCTGATATATTTGTGTCTTGATTTAGTGCAGTTTGTAGGCGGATGAGTGTCAGCGGCTGACACCGAAATATTACTTGGGTGAAAAGGGGGAATTCAAAGCGTGTAGATTAACATAGAGAAGATGGTTCTCTCCTTTGCTGACCTACCTCTCGATTCTGACTGATTGTATCTATGAAGAAGAAGATAAACCAGAGAAGTGGTATCCTGAGTTCACTGCACATTGTATCTTTCCCCTCTGATGCTGCAGCGCAGTATCCCCAAGAAATAAGTCTGAAGTGGACGATTGATCACCAAACCATACCCTCACCTTAACCAAATGGTTTAGTTGCCTACCAAACCTTGAAGCTTCTCAGAGCGTTAACATTGCATCAGAAAAACAATTTGCTGTTTAAGGATAGAGCGCAGCGATCGCTCCCCCCCCCCTGTGCGTGTTGTAATCCAAGCTTCTCTTTGCTTCGTTGACGTAGCGGGCAAAAGACACGCTCCGAATTTCCTCCTGAGCACCTTTTAAAACTCGGAAGAGCGGCTCATCATGAAATGAGAATTGCCGGCCCGCCTTAAGTGACCCTTTGGTCGAAGTTGCCGCGGTAGCTCCGGGGCTAACCCCCTTCACTTCAATCAGCAGGTGGCAGGCAAAACACAGGGCTCAGCGACACATGGCCTCAACTGTACGCACACTGCACTGCTACATTCACAGCTATAACGTATCACCGTCTCTCTCTCTCTCTCTCTCTCTCTCTCTCTCTCTCTCGCTCTCTCTCTCTCTCTCTCTCGGTTTTCTTTCCATTTCACACAGCGTGCCCCGACACATCGGCTGGCAGAACGGAGATGATGTGTGAGTTGTCGCGGCAGACTGGCAGTTGAATAAAATCGTGTGGTTATAAACTGCTTTTGTAGTTGGAAGAAGACTAAACCTCAAATATCCCCAAACAGGGGCTGAGGCGTTTTCTGTAACGTTATCCCCACCACTCACAGTCTTTCATCAAGTCATCCGTCTTTCTCAGCTCGGCAGCTCCTTCCACCAGTAGAGACCGACTGGCGCGTGCTGTGCACTACAATGCATCGCATCAATACAGTACCTGGAACGTCTGTATTTGTGACGGTACTGAAAATCGAGATTTCAAAATATTTTGGTATACTGTAATACCACCCAAGCCTAAATTATACCTGCGATTTTCCTGCTTTGACAGGTCAAAGTGTCTGCTGTGGAAAAAGTCTATATGGGTTGGATGTTAATGTGAGGCCAAAGCCAGCATAGTTGTGAAGGTGTTGTATCTGTTGTACACGGGAGGATGGAAAACGTAAAAACAGCACCTGTTTAATATAAGCCAATGCAGCAAATACTGCCTTTGTGATGCATATGTGATGCCATATTTCTGTATCTTTTAACATCATAGTATGTAGTGCTATTATTATATTGCACAGGTGTTTTCTTTTTTACTTTTTTTTTTTTATTCCGTCCTCTCCCTGTATAAGCGTGTTTACAGTTTGCGTATTTGTTGCTTGCGTCAAGCCTTGATAAAGTAATGCAGGGTGATCAGTGTGAGCTGGTCACTGGGATGTGAAGGACAACAGTTGACCACCCAGCTGCTGCTGCTTCTGTTTTCCATTACAGTGGAGGAAAAACGAGAGAGAGAGAGAGAGAGAGAGAGAGAGAGAGAGAGAGAGAGAGAGAACAAGCAGCAGAATCTTTTTTTTCTATGATTGCTCAGGCAGACCATTTAATACCATCACCAACAAACCCATTATACATCGCTCTGAAAAAAAAAAAAAAAGACTGAAAATGAAATTAAGATCAGGAGCTGCAGTCATTCTGTGCGGCACACAGCTCAGACCTGCCATGACTTTTTACCGTTACAATTCACGATGAAACGTAAATGTCGGTGGAACGTTGAAGGCCGTATCCCTTTGCTCTTCACGTGAGAACTCGGTGTCCCGATTCCACGCAAGTCCACGTGCAGTGAACCGTGCCAATAGGTTTCTACATCAATGTCACCAAGTGAAATTCCGGCGGTTGTTGTTAATTAAGATTAAGGTGATTCTTATTTTAGCTGCAGAATGTGGCAACCTGCCATGTACCATGGTGCTGTCATTCAGCAACAAGCTGGTGATATCTGATGGTTCCCCCTCTAAGTTTTTGTTTTAATCAGAATATTCAGCCTTGACTTTCATTCAGTAATCATAACATTAAGCCAATTATCTCAGTAACTGTGTTATGGATATAATTAAGACATTAATGCCAGTCAACTTGAAAACTAAAACTTAATGAATGAAGAGAAAAGCGGAGAGACGAGATATGGAAAAGGTAAAGCAAATAGATGGCTACGTGCGATAAATTTACAGACGGTACAACCTGAACGGATGCTCACTAATTGAGACAAATGAACAAAAGCAGATAGGTGTGTAAGAGGGAGACAGTGAATTTATCTAGTCCATCTTTTGCCCTTTTACCTCACAGTTTTTTTCTCTTTTTATTTAAATCCACATCCCGTTTTAGTCATGCATAGCTTTTTTTTTGTTGTGAATAATAATATAGAGAGCAGCACATCCCATCTCCCTATTCTCATACATTTAGAATCTATAAATCATGTATGGCAAACCTCATTGGTAAATGAGGTTACACAATAGAAGTCATTGTGAAATCCCCGCGTCTTCCATTTATCCTGCGTGTCACACACTAATACCACAGGGAGTTCTTTCTTAAGTATTATACACTGCAAACAAAATTAGTTTATTCTTGCACAAAACTCACTGTCTCTTAGCCAAGTAGTTACCAAGCCATTCCTTGTAATTTCTGACAGTGCGATAAAGTGCAGAAATTGATTTTCTCTCTAAACACTGACTGTTGTGGATGGTGCCAAAATGCTGCAGTAGCCCAGCAAGTACTGGTTTGTTCCAAAATGAGTTATTCGCCGTCTACAACAGAATGGAGGGTGGGCGGGCCTAGCATATGGGGAAAGTATTATTGTATATTCATTGTTTTACCGGTTTTATAACACTTAACGTACACTACATATATTACGTACACAAACGATGTTCCATTCAAGTTGTAAATACAATTTCTGTGGATCATCTTCAGTCTGTTTCCCCTCTTTCATTCCCCACCATGCAAGAGACCCTCACGCCTTTTGTTCCTGGGAGATTAGAGTAGGTTCCAGGGGAAGCTCCGGCTGAGGGGAGATGACCAGAGCAGAGAAAATGTACATTTCGACTGAGTTTGTGCTTCTCACAGTTCTGCAGTGTGTATGGAATGATCATTACATCAGCGGAGTATTTTAACATTTAAAATCTTCATTATTACTCAGTACGGAACACCGTTGAGCTTCATGATCTTTCGTACAAAAGCAAACTTTACTTCAAAGACCATTGGTCCAAAAGAGGTCAATCCAAGTGTGGACTTTCCGACGGCTGTTCCCCCAGAGAACGGGCAAACAAACATGCATGTCTGGCTCTTAACAACAGAGGAGTGCTCGCCGCCGCGGCCTGAAGGGCCAAAAGTGTACGGAACACCGTTAGTCTACGTTAGCTCAAAGTAATGGTTTGAATGGTAAAAGGCTAAATGGTTGAAATAGTTAGCTAAAAGTAAAAGCCAAACCTTTAATTTTTTCTGTAAGGTCCTTTTCATAATGTTTTCAGACACCTGTAATATCAATCTGAGGCTCTCACTGGCAAAAACAAGCACTTTTAGTGGCCATAAATTGGAGTTGTGTAGTTGCCCTGAAGGATTACATTGCAGCCCGTTTAGCGGCTGCCGGCTGGTCCACACGACACCGGACCAGCTTAAAAAATTCAAATTCAAAAATCGTTGTCCCCATTAGACACAAAAGTAAAGTATGAGTGCATATTGAAAAACTGCAGAATTACCCGTTACAGTTGCCAACCTAGCTTTGAGGTTTCTCACAAATCGTACTCTTCATCCAGAGCCTTCCCGGATGGCCTTTGCTCTCGGACGAGCTCATCAATCTCCTGTTGCCGCATCGACTCGAACAACTCTGAAGCGAACTTTTTCCTACTCTCACAAACCCCAGACCTTCCCATACCATGTTCATAAATATAATCTCCCATCTTCTCTAACTCCCTCTCAACTGTCCCTGTCAGGCCTCCCCGGGTACCTCTCGGTAAATTAACTGTTGCCCATATGCCCTTCTCACGAGCCCTGGGGCCAATTCACTTTGGGTTTCTGCCCATCACTCCTCTCCTTCCTGGGCTGCCTGCTCTCACCGCCTCCCTGGCCCTGCTGTTACCTTCTTCTTCCTCCTCCTCAGTGGCAGAGATGCTGGTATCCTGCGGACCTGAGTTACCAGCCTCTCGCTGGACTTCACGTGACTGATTTGATTTGACTTCTTTAGATTTACAGAGCAATGCGGGGACCCTGGCCACTACCCTCTGCACCTGTTCCCAAGCTAATTGGTTTTCTTGTTGGTGTGTATGGGGGAAAAAAGAGCTCAAAGTGCTGCATATATGGTTGAAACCTCCTGCCTCTGTGGCTGTAGTACGAACGCAGGCTTGCCGAAACAGACCCAAACATTGGCAATTCAACTGCATTATAAAAAAATATGATAGTTGGTGTCAATGACGGGGTACTTCTATGTAGTAAAGAACAAAATATGCATTTATTTTCCATACCTGCAACTATGTTAATAAAGCCTGTGCAAATAACAAATAAATACACTCACATGTTTAAGGGAATAAATCAAAGCATTTGCTCTGGATTATCTTCCAGTAAGCTTCTTTTTTTTTTTTTACAACATTACACGCATCATGACTAAGCACAGACCTGTTGGCCAACTAATCCTCTTTTTCTTTTCTTTTTTCTTCTTTTTTTTTTGTACGGTGTCGGCCATGTTCAGTATGTGTAACATGCTGGTGCACTGCAGTATCATTCATACTATGAAGCCTTGATCTCTGCTCTTGTATAAAAGAATTTTGTGCACTGACCTTGTCAGTAGCTCAGTACATATTGGTGAAACACCCCGTGGCTGTGTGGCTGTGATAGAACTACTGATCTGGGGTCAAAAGCTGCTGACATGGGCCTTGAATTACTGCGGGGACATAGTGTGCCGAACTCTCTTAAGGAACCACAGAACGAAAAACTCCAAAAATATATAAATGTGCCGATTTTATGCTTTTTTTATGAGAAAAGTGGGTACCATTAGCTAACCATGAGACCTCGGCTCTCACAAGGTTTTGCACACTTTCGGGCATTTGTCAAAACCTTCAAGTGTTCTTTTATTTTTTTATTTTTATTTAATTGAAGTAACTTTGTCCTTGTGCTTCTGATTTTCACACACACACACACACACACACTCCTTTAATGTGAAACTAAACTTTTAGTCTGCATTGTGAAGTGATCTCCCTTTATTCAAAGATAGTAAGCATGTACAATAACAAAGAAAACGACACCATATTTAGTTTTAGCATGCTGTGCAGTAATTTGTTCCCGTTGTTTGGACGTCCACACACTCCCCTCCGGCTGTTGCCGGAGCCGGTCCCCGTCCATCGCGTGATTTGATTTTTGATCTGCATTGACAGACAATTATTCTGCACTCTGAGATGAGTGCTGAACTGTTTTGAAGAAGCGTTGTGATTGGTTAATGAGTCGGAAAGAGAAAGCTTCTTGATCTCATTTCCAGTGCTTAATTAACCTTGGAGTTGGAGATTTCCCCCCGGTGCTGGGGACAAGGCACGGTAACCTCACTCTTTCTCTCCGTCTTTGTCTCCGTCTTGCTTGTGCTTGCTCTCGCCGATGTCTGACTCTCCCCTGCAATGACAAAAGGGTGCCTGGCTCTCCGCTTGTGTCCTTCTCGAGGCAACAACCCTTTATTGACTGATTTATGAGTGCAAAATATGCACGTGCGGTACTCCCACGTGCACAGATGTCCAGGCATGTGCGCACATATCTGTGCGTCGTGCTCGCATTTATATCTCCTCTTTCTGTGTAACATTTATGTCTAGGGTAAAACGATATAAATAGCACCACTGCTCTTCCCACCTCCCCCCCTCCTGTGACTCTCTCCCCGGGCCAGCCCACTTCTGTGGCCCCGGGGGTATGAACCCAGTTCTGACAGAATTGATCTCTGTTTCCCCCTCTCCCTCCCTCTGTCCGTCTGCACCCTTGGGCCCGCAGAGACTAGCCCGACACCCAGCCTCCGCAGCCGGCTTTGCACCAGGCCAGTATGTCTTGTCTCTCGCCCTCCTTACTGCCGTCTCTTATATTCTCCTGTCTCTCCTTCCCTCCTCCCTCCCTCCCTCCCTCCCTCCCTCTCTCCCTTCCATCTGGCTGGCCCTCTCTGCTCTATCCTTTCCTCTCCAGTATTGCAATTCCAACAAGTAATTTCTTTATTATTGTGGCGTAAAACTTAAAAGTCAAAAGTTTGACCAAAGTTGGTTGAAGAAGGATGAATGCTAAGAATTCCTTACATGTTGAAATATTGTTTAATGGTAAATAACAGATGTGCTCAGAATATGATCTAACATGAGATGGATCCATTATTGTTGGTATTGATCCTTCTGAAGCTAGTATCGATGTCCAGAGCAAGACGAGGGGTTTGCTGTTTTCGCCCTACTACTCCAACCCTTTTCCTTTCAGCTCTGTTGGCTGGCATCGATCCCTCGCTCCTCTCTTTCTCCGCTCGTCCCTCTCCCCTCTCCCTTGTTCTTATGAGCTCCACTCGTCTGCCAGGTGAGCCGGCGGCTTGTGCGCACCTGCGACCACCCCTCCCTCCCACCCTCCCTTCCCTCCCACCCCTCCCTCCCACCGTCCTCCTCGCTGTTACCTCCAGATTAATGCCAGGTCATTTGCTCCTCGCCTCGCACCTCTGTGTTCCTCCTCCTCGCTCTTCCAGGTGAGAGATCCACATTTCCTCACATTTATCTTTATTTTTTTCAGCCACTTGAGTTGAGCTCTGTTGTAACCACCCCGTTTGTTCTTTTTTAATTCTGCCAAGTAAGCTTTTCTCCTCCTCTCCTTTGCTCTGTCCTACCCCTTCATCCTTGCCCGCCTTCGTCTGTCTCTCCTTCCTGCCCCCCCCCGCCCCCCCCATCCTTCTATCAGAGACAGAGCCATATGGCCGGGTGCGGCCCAGGCCTGCCCAGCTCTCAGCCTCGTTTAAATTCACTGCCTGCGGGTCACTGTGCCTCTGCGGTGGGAGGACAGACACGCCACGGAGGAAGGGCAAGTAAAGGCCCCGGCGATGCGAGGAGACGGGGAGGAGAGAGGGAGGAGGCAACCGTAATAGGAGAAAATGCAGCCTGAAATTCTTAATAATTATAGTTAAAAAAAATGAAATGTGCACAAATTCTGAGCGTTAAAATGAAACAGAAGGCGGAGTCACATGGCTGACACAGGTGGTAGGTTGACATTGAAATGATGAAGTGGAGGGTAAATGGGGGTGGGTACATTTGTATTAATTTGAATGACCCAGATTTCAGGTCCGGATATAAGGGAAAGTTTGGAATTGTGAGTGAAATTTTCATTCGCAGCAAAGGGGTTTATTTTTACCATGGGCACAAAATGCTGACATCAAATACATTTTTGATGCCTATTGGACTGTATGAAAAATATTTGTGTTTGGTGCAGAAAGAATCTGAATCTATTTTATTTGATAAGAACGCAAGGCTGTCCCCAGCATTATCAATATATCCGTTAAGCCCCCCCCCCTCCCACACACACATTGCAACAGGGCTGAATCTATTTTATATAATAAATAGTACATCTCACAAGGGAAGATGGAAATTACATAAAAATACGGGATGAGAAAAATAAAAAATAAACCTCCCCTACTGTCCCAAAAACGTCAGACTACTTTCCTTCACATAAAAAACTAAATACATAGCCTACGCCCTCTAATCATTTCCATACACTCCCTTACCTTAAGTAAGTGGTTGTAGTGCAGTGGTGTTGCAGCTTTCTGTGCATGGATGAAATACAAATCAAGGGTGGTACTTTAAGAATGGAAAAAGAAAAGGAAAATAGAAGAATCAGCTCAAAGGAGAGGGATAACTGTCGAGAGTAGTCGAGGAGGAGAGAAGTAGGCAAAACCCAGCAGGAATAAGAGGAGACGAGTTCAGAAGGAGTGGAACTCAGCAGCAGGTAGGGGAGGACAAGAGAAGCCGTGAGGAACGCGCACAGCAGAGGAAGTGCGCAGCAAAACAGCGGGCATTAAAAGAGGAGAGGTGTGAAAATGAAACTAATAAATCCAGAACAGATTCCCACAGTCGCGGGAGCCACAGCGGCCGCAACACATGGCCTCGCCCAGTGTTCTCTTTTCAATTTGAGCTGGGCCTTTTGTTGTCGAGTAGACGTCGGCTTGCCAAACATCCGCGTTCAATGATACTGGGGCCGACACCCCGGAAGATTTTAAAATGACACTACAATTACATTTACATTTCCTTGAGAACGGCAACAATTGGGGGGAAGCCCGGAGACACCCTGGACGTTGAAATCCAACCACCAAATGATGCTAATTCCAATTTGAGCTTTTGTGTTCTCTCATCTCATCCGTTTTCCTTCTGGACCAATTAAGAACAAAATCAATGACGGTTGATGACCTTGTTCTTCTAATCTAATTCACGACATTAAAATACCACTAACAGTGTGCGTTCAACCTTGATCACAGCGAGTCCTTTTTAAATATTTGGATACGATTGTTGTGGAAACAATGGTTATGTCCCGTGCAGCATTTAGCCTTGACACCATATTTTGAGATTGATGTTAATGATTCATAGAGTATTATATACTGTAGCACTCTGTATAAAGCACATTATTCACATTATTCTAATAGATGCGACGCATCTATTAGAATAATGCATTAATGGCGCTGCTTTATATCTCGACCGTGCAGAGGATTTATTCCGGACAACATTGTAAGGGGGAATGCATTTTCTGCTGCTTGAAAATGTCATCACTTTGGCAACGTCGGTTTTTGGACTCAGATGATGTATGAACGCGGCGCGGGAACAAGGCACACGTTAATTGACTGAGGCGTAGTGTGTGGACAGTTTTCTCCACGCATCCACCCAAGATCTTGAATACCAATCACCGACTCAACCCCCTTACCCGCCCGCCCCCCCCACCTCCTGGCTCTATAGTGTCAGCGAAGTCCGGCGCTAAGATTGTCATCGAATTTAGGACTGCCAAATATGCTTGTTAATATTCCCCATCTGGTGATCTCTTAAAAAAAAAAGTCTGATAAATGATGGCCGGGCCAACCACTGACAGTGGGCTCTGGCCAGCATACATCAGAGTCCAAAGCCCCCTCTCCTGCTTTCTAGAAGGCTATTAGAACAAGCTTCCAGGCAACAAACCATACATAGCAAATGTGCCTCTTTAGTAATATGATAATTTATAAAAGGCACAGAGTGAGACTGAGTGAATATCCTGCAGAATTCCCCCACATACTTTGCGCTTAATAGATGGTGTGCTTTATGGCAGGACTGCACCAAATGTGGGAACTCCTGGGGATGATGGAGTGAAGGCCAACCTCGGCTTGACAGCTTTTAATAACGAATGAAAATACTGGAGGGTAAATTTGCAAAGAGAGGATTAGGGAGCTTCTGGCGTATGGGAGGAAAAGAGAAGAGACCCATCGAGAGAGGAACGGAAAAAAGGAAAAGAAAAAGGAAAAGCAAACGGTGTACGTGACCGAGCTCTCCCGTGCCTATCGAACCTTGGTGGAGCAGGGACGTAGCACAAGCAATGGCACCGCCATGTTCCCAGCGTGCGTCGCTCTCGGAGCTGATTGATTTGTGCTATTTGGGTTGAGTTGTGTCTTGTTCCTTTCATATTATGAGACACCGATCTTTGTCTCCATCTCTCTCCTTCCATCGCCGCCTCTTTCTCTTGCGCTATTAACACCGGCTCCCCGCTGAGCTGCATATCTGAACGGATAAGAAACACACAGATAAAGCCTTGAGGATCAAACACTCGGAAAACATTGATTAGGTTAAAATAAAAAAAAAAATAAAAAGCCTTGATGCGACTATACCTAGAGTCATCTTTGATGCTGTGCTTCATTCATCATGCTACTGATGAAGACAGTCAGCCTGTGTGAGTGTAGGTGCGTGTGTGTGTGTGTGTGTGTGTGTGTGTGTGCGTGTGTGTGTGTGTGTATGTACACGTGCAAGCATGTGCACATTCATTTCCCTGTAACCACAGGGACTACTACAATCAGTATGTAGTTGGCTTACATGCAGAACTTCTTTCATGTGAGCAGAGACAAGAATAGAGGAAACTTGTTCTGCTTTGTAGATCTGATCATCAGTCCTGTGGCAAGTTTTTCAATTTTTTTATTTTTTATTTCTTGTAGGTCTCGTTGCTCTTTCCACTGTCCATGCCATTGTACTGTGGTAACACATTGTCTCTAAAGTAACAAAACATGACCTTCAGTAACCTCTGAACTCTGGATGGGTGTATTAACTCTCTAAATCTGATTTGATAATAGAGGCAGATTTACACTGCGAATTCTTAATCTGTGGGGTTTTTGTGAGTGAACGGACAGATTCTATGAGCTGTAGCTCGCAAGCCAATCGCATTGAAATACGCCATCTCTGGATGACTCTCACGCGTTGACCTTGAGACTTTGAAAAGTAAGAAAAATGTATCAACAAAATATCTCTATTTCGCCACATTGTCCATCGTGAGTGCGATAATGGTAAAGGAGCTGAATACTAAATCAGTGGAGTACTCTTATAGTTTTTTCAGGTACTGGTAGGTAGAATTTCCTCCGGTCCAACTGGTGTATGTACACAACTAATGACATTTCTCTTAGCCTCAGATTTACTTTGTGTTTAAGGCCTATTAGCACATGTTAGCATGCTAACATGCATGTGTGTACTGTGGATGAGGATTCTGTATTCATTACTGTGAAAATGCTTTTTGTGAATCATCACTTCCTACCTTGAGCATTGGCTCAAGGTAGGAAGCTGAAAGCAGTGGCTTTTAAAGGTTAAGTCACTGATTTGCTTTTAACTCCTGCCGTTTTGTCATCTACATTCTTTACATTGTGTAAGCGGTTATAAATCCTTTTCTTATTATCTGCGAATTGAAATGAGAAACTGTGCTCCTCTGTTTTTTTTCTTTTTTCTATTAATGCGTGCCCATTCTGCCAAGATCACATTTCCAACATCATTATCATAACATTATGGTCGATAAAGTGCCGGCTACAGGCATGCACAGATATTTGAACACGCGTACATTTGTACATGTGTGTTTACTATTGTACGTGCTTATCAAGAGGTTATGCAAACTTCCCTCGCATGCTGCTGTGGCTTGATACTCTCGTCGCTCGGCTGCGGTGCTCCTGGGGGTGATGAGACAGACCCAGAAAAGGCATTATCACCTTTCTGCCAAAGCATAGGAATTCAATGAATTATTTACATTACAGCAGGCGGGCCTCTAGACAGCTCAGAGACTGAACAACACAGGATTCAGATAGGGAACCTTGAGGCCAGGGGCCAGCTCAGGAACCATGGGGGGGGGGATCAGTGGGGAGCCCGAGGTAACGAGCGGGGGGTGTGTGGGGGGAGGGTGGGGGGGATTAAATGGCACAGAAAAAGAGAGGAGGTGTAGGATCAGGGGAATGGAGCGCACATTCATACATAGATTTGTTGAATGTGTGTATGTTCATGCAAACATTTACACAGATATAACACACATACACACACACACACACACACACATACACACACAGAGAAACTCACATAGGAATACACATTTATCTCATCACCGATTCACCTTTCCTGCAAACATACACACCTAACACACATAAATAGATATCTAAGAATACATATAATAAGTTGCTGGAATCTGCACACGCTCACGCACACGCACCCACCCGACCATCATCAATCTCAGGCTTCAGAGCCGTTCCCCCCTTGAGTCCATGGCTCTGTTTCTGGCTCTGTCTCCTTGCAGGTAGGAGGTCTCCTGATACTCACCGCTGGGTTAGCTCGCTACACATTAATGCAACACACTCCCCCATTAAGAACCCTATATCTGCCTCTGTCCCTTCAGCACCGCAGAGTCCTCCTATGAAGCTAAATCCAATCTCTGCGTGTACACCTAAAGACTGATGGTGAATCGAGTCGGCACATCTTTTTTCTTATATTTCAATAAGACATCAGATGTATTGTTTGTGACTGCGCCGTATTTTCATCTAAATGCAGACTGACTCAGAAGCCGGTGGAAGCATATTCCATGTTTAAGGACCACACTGGATATCCCTGTGGGATTTTTCAAGGGGTTTCTTTTTTCTTTCTGTGCAGGGTTTGCACACTGCTGGCCTATCTCCAAAGCTCTCGCAGCCGAAACAAATATCAGGAATTCAAATAGAAGGCCATCGATGGGGTTTGAATTGTTTCCTATCAAAACAAAATAGAGAGAAGCGTGTGATAAGCTGTTTGAGTTTCCGCCAAAAGCGCACGTTTTTCTTTTTTTTGTTTCCAAGCCACGCTCAAAAACAAGGTGACCTGCATTGTTTGCTTGTAATAAAATCAGGATATGAAACAGCATTCAAATGTTTGTGAGAGGTACACTGAAGTCTATATTGTGCCAAATTCATTTTAAGTAATTTAATGAAGCAAAACAAAAAAAAAAAAACGATTTAGAAATTGACTCGCTGCCAGGTTCATCAGGCGGCTAAATGGGCAACATTTCAGCAACCTCATATTAATTTCACAAAAGTCTGTCCACAACATGTAGCAACAGAAACACAAATGGATACAGCAAACATTCATGTTAATGAGGCAAGTGAACAAATACCTTATGTGTAGTGGAAGGGAGTGCTGAACTTATGTTAAATTTTGAGGTACTTTTCTTGAGTATTTCCTTTAAATGCTACTGCTGCTTCACAGTATTTCAGCGGAAATGATGGTACTTTCAACACCACGACATACCACAACTATATGTACTAATTACCTTTTTAAAGCACATGATGAACCCCTAAAATATGAGGCATTATTACTGATGTAAGGCTTTGCATATCCAATCAGAGTTTTCAAATATTGTGGCTGATTAGTCCTGCTCAGGTTGGAGTAAGCAAATCTGTGGATTCATGAGAGTAATGTACCAATAATAATATTTAAAATGTAACAGAAATGGTGCCCCTGCGACCAAAGGGTTTAGGACATTTGTTTCTTGTGCAGGTAAATGTCTCCACGGTAATAACTTCTGCGTACAAGTAATAAAAATAGCATCTTTCAGGACTTCGGGGGCTCTGTAATGTAACATTCCGACAAGAGTTCTGTGCTTTTTATCAAATAGAATCATGAATGCAGGACTTTTACTTACTACGGAGTGTTTTTACATTGTCTTTTTGCTGCTTTAAGTACATGATCTTCTTCCACCCCTTATTATTGCAATTTTGGTTTTGCATTCCTGAACAAGCAGTACACAAAGATGGAACCTGTAATTGTTACCAACTTGTTCAAAAGGTGTAATCATGCCGGCTTCAAATAAAAATAATGGCACAGTTCAGTGCAGCAGGTGGCCTCATTTGTATTGGTGGCAACACTTATTTTAAATGCAAAATGTTGTAGCACACTTTGTATCTCTATTTTTAACGTTGAAAGTATCATGTTAAATTAAGTAGGTTGTTAAATGTGCCACACCTGTTACAAACACAGGGCCATTTAGGTAGCACATTATACCACCATGCTTTTTTTTTTTTTTCTTATTTCTTGGTGTTTAATACTATTTTGTCCTGTTATTTTTTATCTGAAGAAAAATACAAGTTTTCTTCTCCTTAATGAGTGATATGAGGACAGATATGACAAGTAATTCACATCCATAAATGTGTTTCATATGTCATATGGGGGAAATTTCCTTTTTTTAGATCTTCCTCTTAGAAAATAGAAAGCGTGTCACAAGGGAACTGGGATTATTTTATGTTTTTGGTAACACAACTTAATTATTATCGATGGCCAAACTCTCTTTTTATAACCCAGCCTCGAAAAGGAAGGTCATAAAATAGGTAAACACTCGAGTAGGGCAGGTGTTTTTCCAGCCTGAACACCTGAACCCCAGAACACTTGATTCAATGTTGCTCTCCTACTCACTGCACAACTGCAATTTTTTTTCTTATTTTCCCTTACCCTCAGAGTAAAACAAGGTCCACAGGAAATGGGGCCGGTGAATAGCAAAGGGTGTAGTACAAGTTTGGCACTTTGTTCTCCACAGCTGAGGCTTTCGTCCTGCTTTCAGTAGCCTATTCCCAGATCAGAGCTGCACTTTCCTGTCCAACTGATGTAATAAAGAAAGTTTTCTTTGCCCTAACTTTGTGCATAATATATAACCTGTAAGATAATTACTAACTAGTTATTTGCTGTGTGAAAGCAAAACTCATATGATTAAATTTAGCTTTAAAGTTATATAAAGCTATAATACAGGATGTTGCCGAGTAGTTCAAATACAGATTTGATGTTGTACTTGTGGACAAACTGAGCCAAATGTTCAGTCAGCCCCATCAAATAGGTGATTTATAATAACTAAAACCTTTCGTAGTTTTTACCTGAGTTCCTCACACTTTCTTTTTATGACGTTCTAGTTTACATTTTATATTGAAGATAATGTTTTAAGTGATTCTTGTGGTAAAATTGTATTAAAAGATGTGCCAAGTTCAAAAACTGCATTTTAGCCATACGTTTTATTCACTGTTCGATCAGAAATGTCACGTTCACAAAGAGCAATCATAACCTGCTGTGAGTTGTGTACGAACAAATAGTTGTTTATTACTCTTTTTTACAAATATTTGACTTTTTTTTTTACTATTTTATTATTATTTCCAAGGTCAACAACGAACCTTCATCCTCCACGTCATCATGAGTTTTGTACACACATCTAAACAGTTTTAAATTTGCATATAAATGATTTGTACATGTATAACTATAGGGTATAAAGGGTTGATAAATGATAACACACTGAAAGGATTATGAAGAGATCTCTTATTTTGGAGGGAGAAGTGTGTAAATAATAATATACAGTAGTTAGTAGTTAACTTTTATTATAATCATTAAAAACATAGAACTAACATTTGAAACAACTATGCCTGTCATCAAAAGCAAGTTATTGCACAGGAAGGTAGATGGAAAGTAGAGAAAAGCAGTACTAAAAATATTTTATAAATGAATTTACATACATTATCAAAGGTGTGGCATGTGAAAATTGTTGAATACATACTGGCATATGAACATATTTCTTAAAACATTTCTTTGTACTTCATAATTTTTCATAACCTTCCACCTAAAATCAATTCTGGCCTGCAAAACTAGGGCTGGTGATCGGGGAGAGGGAGCGAGTAGTACAAGCTATGCATTTTGTTCCCTACAGCTGAGGCTCCGTCCTGCTTTCAGGCTATTCCCAGGCCAGGCCTGCCTACTGTGCTGCACTCCCCTGCCTGTCTATGATTTGTAGAGCCCACTGGGGAAGAAGCTAACTCTCCCATAGGTTAAAATCTGCAAACAATGAGTCCCGTGTCCATGACGGATGGCCTACATCCCTCCCCATTTGTCTGCTCTTTGTCCCCATCTCAGAATCAATTGTTAAACCCCAAAGTTTGCTTAACATGCACTCCCTGCTAAGCCAGAGGAGAACAAAAAAAAGAAGTGGGGAGGGGAGGGGCGAGAAAGAGATCAATGTTGTCCCGAAGTAGAGGAGTGGATGAGAGGGACTTTCAGTATGACTTTCAGAGTCCTAATTAGGGACAGGACAGCGCGCTACCTCTCTCTGTGACATTTAGCTGGACATACTTGATAAATGTCACACTGCTGGATACAGCCACGACAAATGGATGCATCAACAACGGCTTAATAACCTTTACTGATAGTCCTGCCAGGAATTCAAATTCTTTATCCGCTCTCCCTTGCATCCCTAAAACACTGGGCCCTAATAACCAACATTGTGTACGGAGTACGGGGGTGGTGGTGCCTGCGTGTTTGAGAATTTGCTCGTGTGTGTTGAGCCAAATGAAGTGCATCGTGAGGCTGTGACGGCGTGCATCAGTGTGTGCGGCTCCGCGCTCGTACGCGGTTGTGTTCGAGTGCCAAATTATCTTGGCCAAGTATCTTGGCCAGGATAGCGGCAGTGAGCGGGAGACCTTTGTAAGCAATCAGAGAAAAGAGAGCTGTAGACCTCCCTCGTATCTTCCTGAACTTGTATCTCTGCTAGACATGGAGAGGCCAACTGAATTAATCAGCTCCCGAGACAATCGGAAAAGAAGAAGCAGAAGATTGAGCCATTTCTCAGTAATAAGATCATTCAGGAATAAAATGTCAAGTGCGTCATGTGTACAAAATGCATAATGAAATAATTAAAACGCTGCTTAAATGGGACAAACAATGCTACTTGGGACCAACAAAGTCTCGGGAAATCCTCAGAGGTGTTTTTAAGACTCATTACCAAACGCGCCTGTCAGAGCTTTCACTCCGTTTGCCTCATTTTTAATGAAGAGCACAGTCAAACTTAGACTCTGGCATGCTAGTGTTTACTGGATCTGTTTTGGTCCCATTTGGAACTTGTAATTGGCCTCTGATTAGAAGTGACATCCCAGCAAGTAGCTGGGAGATTTGATAAGCGCTGAGTGTTTACGTGAGACCCGGGCCAGTAGTGAGTCAACTGACAACTACATGACATATTAAGGGCAAAACACAAATAATCTGCCATGAAGTCTTTCGGTCCACTTTCTAGGAGAGCAAGTGAGTTGACGCCACAAACTTCCGTGATAAAAAAGTTGGCAGCTTTTACACAATGAAGCACTCTCTTGTGTCTTTTTCCTCACAATTCTTTTGTATTACTTCTGCTTAGGCCAGTGATTATTTTTAAGATGAACAAACCCCCAAATGAACATGCTAAGGCTGTCTTTTCTTTTGAAGTCTGTCTTTGATATGGAGAATATGTACATAGATTTATATTTATGATTTCCTCTGCATATAAAATTAAAAAAAAACATTTATCTGATTAAATTAACTCTCTAAATATATGCTCCTTGGTTTGTTTCAGTGAAATGCACTGTGATCTCCCTGGACCTGTGCTCCTGAGTGATTATGCCTGGTGTGTGTGTGTGTTAGCATGCCTTAAGCGCACTCGCGCGTACTGAATTGTTTGTGTCTGCTTGCGTTTGCATGTATGTGTGCAGTATGTTTCAAATCATGCAGCTGTAGCTGCTGTGTGGTGGCTAATTGCCTCTCCTGAGGAATAATTATGTGACAAAAGCCAACGTAATGGTGCCTCGGCTGCGGAAAAAAAGATGTATGTTATGTCTTGTGTGTGGTTCAGCGTGCGCAGCCATTTGTTTGCCGGTGGTAAGGATAAGGGGGAGAGGACGTAGCAGGGGCCGTACATTTGGAGGCCAAAACCTGGAGAAACAAAGATGGTGCAACGATTAATTACGTCTAATTAGATGTATCCGTTATATTTACTGGGCCAACAATAAATCAAACGGTCAAGCTATTTTTGTCCTAAAAGACTTGTAACTAACACCCAGCAAGCGAATGTGTGTGTGAATATGCTGATGAGGGTTTGCTTGTGTTTATGCACTGTGTGTGTGTGTGTGTGTGTGTGTGTGTGTATGTGTAAACTGCTATTTACTGTTTGCTTTCCAGGTGTGTTCAGAGCTGGGTCGCCGCAGACTCCCTCCTCTTAGATTAATAATCCATTAGTAATCCATTTCACTAATGAGCACTCAGCGGAGAGTCGGGACCGAGGGGGGACACGGAGACGGTCAAGGGAAGCCAAGTGCATAATTAATGTCTCAGCCAATCAAATGTGCCATTGCAGTCGCTCCCTGCTGGAGTCTGTTTATGATCTTTTTGTATTCAGTAAAAAATATTAGATTATGAGAGAAAGTATTCCAGTTACTGAAGGGATGAAAGTAGTCAATTAATTCCTGTGAAGAGGCAAAAAAAAAAAAAATGACTGCACAGAATGATTTCCTCATACAGTTGGATTGAAGTTAGATTTCCACTAAAAATGATACAGCACCTATTGACGGTCATTGTCCCGAAAGTCTTTGACTTTCCGTGGTGCACTACTGGCTCTAGCCCGTCAAAGCCCTGTAACCTACCATTGTTGGTACAGACAGTCGAGCAAAGCCACAGCTTGTTAGCGTGATTGATCTAGCCGCTGAGTTAGCACAACGACAGCTGTTTGGCTAGGAAGACAATACAGCTAACCACAATGTCTCTGTAAATACAGATTGACGCTGTTTTATTGCACAGACTAGTTAGATTTGTGTTTTAGAAATGTCATCTGTGTGTCTGCTAGCGCTGATATGAACACACATGACGTGCTCCGCAACCGCTACGTCAGCTGTCAATCATGACGCCAAACCCCCTTTTACAGCATCAAATAACGGATTAAAACCAATCAGAAAAAGTATAAACACTTGAACTTATATCAGCCTTATAAGAACTTCCTAAAATAAACAGAAACCATCTTTTGGAAATATAAATATTTCCGATTTTTTAGCTCTCTCCCATCTGCTAACATGAAGACGTCAGGACTTGTGAACTATACTGCAGCCAGCCACCAGAGGGCGATCAATATGTTTTTGCTTCACATTTGGGGAACTGTCATGTCATCTCAACATAAAGTCTACAGTTGGCTCCCATTGTTCGTCTGCATCGTAGAAAAGAGGCTCTTAGGTCCAATTATTGGAACTCACATCAACGGATAGTTCTGTAATGTCAGCACTCCGAAAATTTAGCTTTGAATGGAATCAAGACATGGAGTAACTAACTTGCGGAGCCAAGGCACACGGTAACGTACGCTGTGCCAAGATGGGACTGACAGCAAAAAGCAACTGCAAACAATGTTGACACCCCAGCTGGCTAACTGCCAGTGTGGCTGTTGAAACTGTTGTGATATTATGAAAAATAGTTAATGATATAACATAGTTCATCTTATCGGCTATTTTTAGTGCCCGCCTACAAATACTGGACCAACCAAATGTTAGTATTGAGATTGATGGTCAGGACGAAATAAAACTCTCCACCTGGAGAACACTAACGCAGGGGGCTCTATCACAGCAGAAAAAATAAATATATGAAAATGTCCTGTTTTGCATAATTACATTTATGACCAAATAAGTATATAAGTCAAAACAAACAACAAGGGCATATGGGGCAATTTCTTTGTAAAAATCTTTGCGAAAGAAATACATTTATAAATTTTGACTTTTTAATGATTCTCAGACTCTGCTCCTCCACTCAAGGTATACGCAGACTTGATACGTGTGTGGCTGTGCAGGCAAAGCGCTGTTGTGTGCTTTTTTAATATAGTTCCGAAGGGTGGGTGGGAGGTTTATGGGCACCTAAAAGCTGTTACAAGGTCTGGCACATCAAAATGAGCTGGTAAACACGGAAGATTCCTCACAGCCAGCGCCAATCCAGCACGACTACACCAATCTAGATCCTGTGTTTCAAGCCTAAACAGAAGATTTCCCCAGTGCTCCACCTGGCTTCCCTACGGATCTTCGCTCTCCTGTTTAGCAGTCAGAACATGATGGAGCCTGACAAAAGAGGCCGTTAAAAATTGAACGCCGTAAGTGGGAAAATGTGGTAGGCGGGCCTATTGTTACCTCCACCCACATGCATGGGGGAAATTTGACACCCTCTTCTCCTCTCACTCCCTCTACATCTCCTCTCTGCTTTTCTCCTCGCTCTCCCTGGGGGAAGCCCTGAATCCCATTCATTCGATTGCCCTACATGATGGATGTGCAGTGTGAGGAATGGGCCGTCCCGGGGGCCATGGCGTCGTTTCTGGGTTAAACAGCATCCTATATCAAACCCATCTATACCTTCACAAGCAGGAAGCCTGTTTACTGGGGCGGGAAAGCACCGCAATCCATTTCCTGTCAGGGTGTCTCGCAGATGCAACACAAAACTTGGACAGCAGCAGCTTTGGGGAGTGCTGTGAGACTGAGCCGGTGATAAATATGTACTGTTGCATGCGGAGCTTTGAAGCTTAAGCTCAGCACACGTCAATGCTAACATCATTTCAATTAACCCTCTGTCAAACTATAGGACTATCGTCAGTATCAGATATTGTTCAGTGAGTGTTCAAGATGGAATGTTGCAATTTAATTTTACTTGATTAACTTTAATACATATATGAAATGATACAGCTGAATTTGGGAAATAAAGACCCATATCAGCATTTTTTGCACGCTCTAGCCTGAGCTCGCTATACATCCGTCTTTGTATTTAATTCTGCAGTACAGTTGCTACAGTTTCTAAAGTTCTGTCGTGTAAATCGTCTGTGTCCTAATTGATAAGCCATCAGCTATTCCATCAGGTGCTGAGTCATCATTTGAAAAAATGTGCAGTGAGATGACTGTTTATGGTTCTCTCGGTTGAAATGCTACTAATTAAATGAGAGTACAAGTACATTTCCTATCTGGATACCCAGTGGCTTAATGCTGTGAAAGTACCCTCCGTTATCAACACATATTCAATAACTTTTGTAAGCCAAAATGGAAATCAAGTCATGCCTTGTTATGCAAGTATATATTATTAAGATCTTTCTGAATCTTTTGATATCCTACAGCAGCCTGGGAAATAAAGTTAGGACTCACTCCTTTCAAAAATCATCTCAACAATGGCAGCCTAGGGATCCGCGGCGTATAATATTATTTGTAGCATATAATTTAACTCAATACTTGAGATAATTCAGTACACGCCGTGAGATGCCTATATACGTCTGCCTCCCCTTTGAAAAATCTCTGATGTTGATTACACTCACGTTTTTCCATTTGCGTGTGCATTCAGGAGGATTTACATGTGCATGTATGTACTGGAGTGTGTGCTCATGTGTTTATGTGACTCGCTGTGGCATGTTTCCTAGAGATAAGACTGCAGTGCCGAGCCCTCTGAAGTCTTCATCCCAGGCAAACAGTGATTAGATGGATCTTTTATTCTCCGCAGGGCATCCCTCTGCAGTCACAGCCAGCAGCATGACACCCTTAATGTTCACACTGAGGTGCAAAGGACCCGCAGTTAGTGATTTTTTATTTTGATTTAAAAAAAGAAAAAGAAAGATTTTTGCTCTGTTAGAAAAGTATAATGCGCATAATTTTCCCATTAATACCCACAAGTCTTTAGAGTGATAGGAATAAAGAGCGACAATCAAAAGGCAGCCTGCATCCAAGCTCTGTTCTGCTTCTTTTTCAATTTGCCACGTGTCAAGTCCTTTTTCATCCCACCAATAGAGGGGAAGACCTGAGAAGTTAAGTTGATATTTCTCTCCGTATTGTGCGTTAAATCCAAGCTAATGCGGTGTGGGCTCACCTGTGCGCTGTGGGAAGATCAGGAGTCAATTAGCGGGATTGGTGGGCAGTCTCAGCCGAGCCGTCCGAGGCGGTGACAGTTTGCAGTGGACCACCACACCGCCGCAGCCAGGTGAAGAGCAGGGGAGCCTAAATGAAATGCTAATGCGGGCCACATAAGTCAGGGCTTTCTAATTGGAACACAGCTGCTGCAGGGACCAAGTATCCCATGAAGCGCCACAGAAGCAGAGGGAACCAGTGGGTCACCGTGATTAGGTCAGGTTCCCTCTCTGTGTGCAGCTCAGAATACCTGGCCTAAAACGACTGGTGGAAACCTCACGGAGAGAACAAAGAAACTCACAGGAAACGTTGCGTGGCATTGACCAGCAGTGTCTCTACTTTTCACCTTTTAAACAAAGAGTTCATATTCGTATTTCTTTCTTGCTGAGAGTATACTTCTCCGAACGAGAAAGGTGCGCATGAGGTCTGTTTCCCGAAATCAGTGAGTCAGCACATTTCCCTGAATGTTGATTTGGCCCTTTAAGCTAAATATTGTAATTTTTCTGTATACAGTGTTTAAGCTATAAAAAAAAAAAATGACAAAGGTGATTAGCAACAATTTATGGGGAGTAATTTGGCTCATGGGGATGTGCTAACACAGAGACAGATGTGCTTTTAAAAAACCTCCAGCTACTTTTAAAAGATTTACACAAAAAGAAAGAAAAAAGAAAAAAAAACTTTCCTTTTAGGCTCTGACTCTGCAGCATGTACGCCAATCTTCATTCTTCTTTGCTCGGAGAAATATATTCTTGGAAGAAAGGATGTTGCTGAATCAGGAGTCAAGCCTGAGCAAACCTTTTTCTTAGATTTTACGCATCTTTTTCATTACAAGTGCTGATGTGAATGCTGCACGGCACGACATAAGTTCAAATGAACACATGATTAGCCGAAAAGGGAGTGAACTGTATTTCAAATAGGATGGCATAAGTCAAGCTGAGAGGGAGACACACACACACAAAAAAAACTAGGACGAACAGAGAGATAAAGAAAAAGACAGACTTGGAGAGAAGTGGAAAATTCAATAGCCAGTCATCTCTCACTGCATTCCACGTCCACCTGACTCCACGAGCTGTCTTCTTCATGTTTCAAGGCCTCCTCCCTTCTCTTCAAACGGAAAGGGAATTTGCCTTCGAATAATGCATGAGCCCCATCGTGGGCAACGGACAGGAGGCTCCTGCCTCAGAAGTCTGCCAACCTTATAGACGGCAAGGCGATTGACATGAGCCACACAAGAGGGAACCTCAGGTGGCGAAGAGTAAGGCGAGCCTTTAAAGCCGTTGTAATAATGAGGCCTTCTCCCACAGTCACATGAGCTTGGACAAAGTCACTGAGAAAGAATTCCTTTCTTTAGATTAAAAATTTCGAAATAAAGCTTGTTAGCTCCGGTAAAGTCAATAATGCGCTCCTATCCTTGGACGACACCTATCACATGCTCGCTTTTCTTCAGAGATATCACACCAGCCATATGAAGCCGGAGTGAGACTAATGTGGAAGCACCAGTACGCCTACAAGACTCACAGTTGTCCTCGGCCTTAAGCTATTCTTACTGATTCAAATTCAGTCTCCTGAGGGGAAGAATTGCTCACATCCCTCCCTAAAATTCTTAAAACACAACATCCTTTGCTATTCTTGTGAATAGAAAATAAGTGATGCTAGAATAGATGTTGCAGAGAACAAACTGTAATGGGTTTCAGCCGAAAAAGCTGTCATGCTTCTTGCTTGTTTTCTCTATCTTGCGTCTACAGAACGAGTCGTCCAAAAGGAAATGTCCCTCACTTGTCATTTCCCTCTCAACTCAATCATTTCGGTGTCTTCTCCGCTGTCAGTCTTTATCAGCCACTTACAGCCCCCTAGATGTACCCTGCCTGGACACCTCTGGACGCGGGACACAAAAACATGTGGAGCGGCTGACGGATAGAAAACTGATTCTTTACAAGTGAGGTCAGAGGACTGTATCCAAACCGTCTGGCAGAGTACACTAATATCCCCATGCTGAGCAGCGTGGTGCTATTGAGCGCGACCATGTGCATCGGTCTCACTCCACTGCACCCAATGAGCCAAACCCACGGAATTGATGGGCAATGGGAGGGAAATAAGAGAAAAGGGGAGAGAGAGAGAGAGAGAGAGAGAGCGAGCGAGCGCGCGAATGATGTGCTGCACTCGCTAATGCACATTATTCCATCACATAAACATCAAGATTCTTTGAAATGGAGGGGTTGAGAGATTTGGCTTTATTGGGCAATTCGCAGTCCTGGATGGGAAATGTGAAAAGTGTTGCTGTCGAGCGAAAAAGAAAACACTTCTACTGGCTGTCAGCTGGAGCTCCTTCCACCTGCTAGAACTCGTTCATTATAACAACAGCCCGCCCACTGCATTACTACACTCCTCTCCTTGGCCCCACAAGCCTCCTACTTTTTCTCTTTTCAAGGCGCCCCATTCTGGCTTTGAAAACCATCGAAGTCTGGTGTGTTGTATCGTCAGCCTCCAGTGACGTTTGATGGACTGCTGGATTAAAGCAGCTGCAAGTGTCTGCAGGGAGAAAATAGCGGGAGTGGGAAGTCAGTGTACCCAGTCATGATGCGATGTTCTCTTTCCTGCCACATTATCTAGTCCGCATGACTAACATGCAGTAAAAATGCAGCGCTGCAGCTTTCATTAGTGCACAAAGATTATGGCTCAATGCAGGGCTATGCATTATGCATGGCCTATGCACTGTGGTACGGCGTGCAGCCCACCCTCAATTTCCCGGTTCATCCTTACATGAGGAACACATCCAGTGCGACTATTGCTCAATCACACGCATGCACGCAGTGAATGCACACACATTCAAATTAGCTTATTGGTTCACGAGTGCACGCGTGGAGCGAATGAACGAAAAGAGGCGCTTTAACCCCCGGAAAAGTGCAATCAAGACCGTCGCTGAGTCACTCCTGCAGGCACTTCCTGTCAGAGCAGGAACAAGCTCATTCAAACTGTGAACGCTCACTTTACCTTCCGCATCTCACGATGATGTAAGCCTTCGATCCTCCTTGAGTCATCCTGGTAGACTTTGCTCAGGTAGAAGAATCCACGAGGGGCTCTCGGACTGCAGTGGTAGGTTAAGGTCAGCCGACTGCACAGCCTCCATTCAGTTTGCCCGCGCATACAGAGAGGCTTTGCAGTTGCCAACGAATTTGATGGACGCATTTGATGTATAAACAACAACAACAACAACAGCAACACAAAATATGTACACCTCGGATAGTGTTAGTGTAAATCAACTTGCTAACATGAATGATAGAAGACTTGTTTGTAATACGGGGGTTAGCCCATTAGGTCATACCGTAATACCGTCACTCCACAGCGCTGCATTTTACCTTGAGACTCTCAATATCCAGCTTAGAATGTTTTAAAATAAAGTTTGTAAAAATATGTTTTAAACTCTTCAATGATTATGTAAGGGGAGGGGAGAGAGAGGTAGGATTAACAAGAGAAGGATCATGGATTATTAACATTTGCTTTCTCTTTGATTTCCATCTCAAACCAAATTTTATTTTGCCCACATTTAACTGTGACTAAAGCCTTTCCTGAACTTTCAGGCTATAAAAAAAAAAATGGCATACAAGTATGATCTCAAAGGTTGTCCAACTGCTGTTGAATGCAGTGCTGCGAGCAAATGGCAAAGGATATTTACTGTAGCTCGAGGTCTGCCTGTTTAATGACATTTAAATCTCCACAGCAGATGGTGGACATGACAGAAGCAACAACATTAGTGAAATCTCAAACAAAGACCGAGCATTACTGGGATGAAGTTACACATGACAAATGATACAGGAAAAGGAAAATTCTAGCAACAATAAAAAGACAAATAAAAACTGAAAAGAGGTGTCGTTGTTTGTCCTCACAACCAAACAAATTAAGTTGCTTTAAATGGATGAGGGAGGAGGAGGATAATGAGAAGGTTCAATTCTGGTATTGAAAAATGTGTGACCTCTTTCATTAAACATGCCACACACACACACACACAATAATCCACAATTGAGGGACTTAACTGAAAATCCCCCCCCCCAAAAAATGCTTAAACACCTATATGAACCTTTCAGGTTAATAGGGGGAGAGGATTACCAGCAGTCACATTTAGCATGTATAGAAACAGTGGGGACTCAGACATGTCATGGCTAAAACTAAACCCTAACCAGACACTGATTCACTTACAACAATATTACTCAGGAATAAATTGTGGATCAAGATTATCTGCTGTCAATCACAAAAACTGCAATTACAGTAACATCGCGTGTTTGAAACTCGTAAAAGCGTTCATAAACAGCGAGGACTTTCAATATCGTCACCCGAAAAAAAACCCGTGTCGTTACACAACTGTGAGAGAGCTATATGAATCACAAATTTGCAAAAAAAAAAAAAGGCAGTTTGAAGGGAAGCTATCATTTTCGAATTGCACCCTCTATTACCTTGCTCTTGACTCTTCCTGTGCAAACATTGTTTATGTGAGCAGGCATGGTTTTGAATGATAAGTGCGTTCTTTAATCAGTCTCTCCGTAAACCATCAGCGAGTTGTTTACCCTGCCTTTTCAGCCTTTGATACTAAATCAAAAGCTGGTTGCATTTTTTTTCTCCCCCCTTGTGACTCCTGCAAAGCTCTTTGTCCGTCAGTCTTGTCACCACCAGCAACACTGAGCATGTGCACCTTTCTCTCTGACTGAAACACACATGTAAAGCCCACACTCACGCATACGGAACTCTCATGCCTGCTTAGATAACCCAAAGGCTCCGGGCTGCTCAATATATTGCTGCCACCATCGCTTTCCCATCACATATCAACCTGGTCTTTAAAATGCCCTGACAGCCCCCCACCCTCCAAAAAGAAAATATGTTTATGACTCAGTCTGTTTACATTGCGGTTTTCTCATTTCCAACAAATTTCACTGTGTTTTATGCCAGCGGTTATGAGGTGGCGATAAAGCAGAAAGTGAAGGGAAGTGAGGGAAGAAACAACATTACTTCAAGATTTATTTTTTCCTCCCCATTTCCTCCGTTGCGTCCCGTTGACCCCTGGGCTCTTGGCAGGCTGGCCGGTGTTGATTTTTAGCCCACAATCAATTCATTTTAATCACAATGGGCAGTGCGGGGAGCGGCGCGCTAATTGATTGGCAGGTATTTGCATATACAGTATACAACAAAATGTCACGACCGGCCTTGGTGGTGACCTGTGTGGGCTGCCGGCAAAACAAACTGATGAGGGTAATTTATCATGCGGCGCTGCGCTTTGCTGAGCAGGGGGCAGGCCGCACCCACTATTGTTAGCGACGCCAGTCACCTGTCACGCCACGGCGGGCACGAGGAGACGAGAGACGAGAGAGGCAGACGGGATAGGAGAGAGAGAGAGAGGGGGGATCGAGGGGGGGGACGCAGAGACGGAGAGGGGGAGAGACGATGCGCCGAGGGGAGAGGCAGATGAGGACGATACTGTCGATGGAATGTCAGACATTCACTGCTGCTGCCGGTCAGCGGCTACAGCATGCATGGGTGCTCCACGCTGGCCAAAGTAGCATGAAAATATGGTGTTGCGTTACAGATATGTGGCTGGTTGAACGGAAGGATACATGGATGGATAGACGCAATATGACCATGAATAGCATGCATCAGTCCACCTCAGTTATTTTGATTTCAAATATCCTGAAGACAAGAAGCATTATCATCATGCTACTCCACTAGGCCTGAACGGTTCTGACCAAAATCAGGATCATCTTCTTTTTTTTTTTTGGAGGGCGATATTTTCTTCCATGACGCTATTTAATGAACAAATATCCAATCGATATTCATGCAAAGCAAAATCTCTTGACTGCTCCTTTGAATGTTTTCCTTGATGCATATTGTTATTTAAGATGTAACTAATACACAACTTACCTATAGCCAGAGGTAACCTGTGGCCTAACACACTGATACCTAGTCCAGTTAGGAAGGAAGTCTGCTTTCACAGTATTTTATCCCTTCTTGTTCATGGTACAGTTATCATACAAACAGGCTATTGTAAGATTCCATGGTTCAGCTTGACAATAAATCTGACATTGCCTCAATTTTCACATTATTTCTGACTCGAGTGCTGCTCGACAGAAACACACAATGCCATGCGGTTGACGTTGTGAAACAATTGTTTCAGGTTAGGCACCAAACGTACTTGGTTGAAAAAACATCATGGTTTGTGTTCAAATAATAACGTGACAATGTAACTGCCGTAACATTTGTTATTACTATAACAACGTAACCACCGTAACAATGTAACTACCGTGCATCGCCCTTAGCGGACTTTCTTACATAAAGTCACGTGAGAAGCGTCACAAGGATGATGAATCACAATGAAATCACATGAATCAGGATGCGATGCACAAAAATTTCGCCTGCATATGAACGTAATATTTGGGCGCCGTGGCTCAATATGGAAAGCGTCCTTGACAGGGTTAAGGCTTTGATCCCCCTCACACCATCATGTCCGGCAAACACTACATATTGGTTGCCTTGCTGAACTGAAAACCAATTGGATGAGAAAATGCTGTCCCTTTAGATTCTCTTCCAATATCTTTATAGGTATAGGTGAATGCGGATCGATGGAAGTGTTAGATGTTCTGCTGCGAAACAGGCGAGCAGCTGGGGCTGTGGCCGCATCATTACTCTCACCGTTAATGCAACTGTACAGAGTCTGCAGAAATCCTCCTGAGTGCAGACTCTACTTATAAGGTAAACATTTGGTCATCATCACCATAATTATGACCAAGTACAAGTCCCCATGCACAGCATGAGCAGAAATATAGTTAGGGGGCTAAAGGGAGCCAATGCAACTCATTAATAGTGTGCCAGACACCCCGTGATAACATTGGATCCAATTCCTTGGAGAGGTTTTATTTTTTGACCAATTAGCTGACTGAACAACCTATTGGCCATGAAGTGATCTCTGCAGGGACTTTATCCGACTATGCTCTATTAAATCAGCTCTCTGGCTGAGCAGTTATGTACCATCACAGTGCTTAGAATGGCTGGCTCTGATTGATGCCACTGCCAAATGCCAAGTAATAACGGCTGTTATTGTATGTCTCGATGCTGCGGTTTCCTTACGGATGCTTTGTGCGCGTGTTTTGTGTACTTTCAGATACAGATATAATGGGTAATTTGTGTGTGTGTGTGTGTGTGTGTGTGTGTGTGTGTGTGTGTGTGTGTGTGTGTGTGTGTGTGTGATAGACCATTTTCAGCGATATGGCTGGTTGGGAAGATTATCATAATGCTCAAGGGTGGGAGCTGTTCTGAATGTGAAACACAGTGTAAGAGTATTCACCGTATGTCTTCAGGCAGGTCAAAAGGCCTGGCAATAGGTGCTGTATAATTTAGGCATGTGGAAAGAAATCGTAATGACTTTGTAAACTCTGCATGAATGCACCCCCTGACACACGTCTGAATAACCCCAGGTTTGGCGAATTCTTTTATGACACATGATAATTGTGGAGAACGTATGAACGCAGTAGATTACGGTTTCTCCACTGTGATTCAATTTCTATCTGTGTCGCCTAGTTCACCTGGCTGTTTTAGCTGTAGGTAAGTTCCATCTTTAATGGGCGTTCAAACCAGATCTAAAGAGCTAAAAATACTGGAATCAGTTTATAGAATAGTCTGTAGGTTTTTCCATGATAGAACGTGAACTTTCCCAAATCCCTTAAACCCATGCAGAAATTCACAGTGCTGAAGCCCCGAAAAGGGGATCTTCTAGGAATTAATGCGTCTTTTGAAGCAGTGCTATTGTCGGTCTAAGTCTCAGTCCAGACTGGTCACCAGTTCCTGTGTCGTTTCCGGGTTTCGCCCTCTCACTAAACCACCTCAGCTCTTTGCTCGTAATCCCAAAGCCAAGACCAAAGCAAACCCCGCTGGCTATACAGACAGCAAGCCAGCCTTGATCCTTCCATTTGAAACTGGATGAGAGGAGGCTGGAGGGGTTGGATGGGGTAAACATTTTAACCCTGAAACACAAACCACACCGAGGAGTGAGCAATACAGAATTCTTATTTAACACATCTCACTGTCTTTTCGTCTTCTTTTTCCGTTACCTATGCCCTCTCTGTGTGTTGTGTCATGTGTAAGGTCGGGGGTTGGCACTTATAAATGCAGGCGGTTCTAAACTGCTATCATTGTTGTGTTGGCAGTGTGAAGGCGCACTGATCCCTTTGAGCAGGATGATAAAAATCTGTCACAGTCCCCTGCATGGAGGAGCCCATTGTTTTGGGGATTAAGGAGGATTAAGGGCGGATGCTGGCGACCGAGGGGTTTGAGCAGTGTGACCCTTTCACTAATCATTATGAGACAGATACAGAGCACTCAAACTCTTAAAGCCAGAGATCTCATTGGATTATCAATTATTCATGGATGACAGCAGCAGAATGAGTATGGAGGAGAGACAGAGAGTATGGGAATGTGGTGACAATTGAAAAGGTCCCCAGAAATAAGATTTATGAATGACTTCAATAAATGTGACTCTTAATTTGCTGACATTAGCAGCCCGTGTGCATCATTATTTTAAGCTTTTAATCTGATCAACATGCTGGGTCGTAAAATAAAAATGCCCATTGCAGCAACCCTAAGCTGTGCCAGGGTGAGGTCAAATCGTCCCTTTGGGTGAAGTGAAGAGAGAACTAATTGAGTGAAGTAGTGAGGAATTATTTCAAATGCAGCTGATTTAATACTAACTAGCATGTTAGCTTTTGCTAATTAGCACAAAGTGCAAAGTGTAGCTGATACAGATTTTTCGTTCAGTCTACGTCCTTTTTCATCCCGTTTTTCAAATATTCATTGAAAGTCATAAAACACAGAATTGGACTTGAGGTGATTCCCCTGACCACTATGAAAGGTCGGGGGAAGCACCAACGTTATTACAATTTAGTTTTCAATAGTTCTTACCAAAAATAACAAATATGAACCTCACAGTGGCGCTAAAGCCAGTCATACAGGTCACCCTCAATGCCATCTATAAGTATTGTCTGTACCTTGTTTATGTACCTTATGAACCTTTGTTATGCATAGATATTACTACAAGTGATTACATGAAGTAAACGGATCTCTCGTCTTAATTGAGACAAATGTTTTCAGTGTCTATTAACAATGGCAGTTGGATGACTGCGGTCTTTGATCACAATCAGTCAAAACAATGGACTCAAATGGGAAAGCAGCCGAATGAAGTTCAAGGTTTTGCTCTGTCTCGGGTGGGAGGAAGACTTGAATATCATGTTGCAATCTCTCCCCTTTGTGAATATCGCTTTTCATTCCATCATAAACACTGTAGCGAACCGTTTCTCAGCGGAGTTGTGTTCGTGCCTTACTGTGCTTTCAGTACAATGTTTCACAGTCAGCAGAGTCTCAAAGGATGGGATGCACATGGCTATTGAAAAGCTGCACCCAATTGTTTCAGTCAGAGAATCGGTTTGGTAACTGCTCTGTAAGGTAAAATATCTGCATTAGAAATGCTTCTATTCTGCCCACAGATTTTTGTTAAAGTTACTGGGAGCTTTCTTTTTTCAGGCTTCGAAGTAGTGACGGACTCTCACAAACTCATAGCTGTTATCTACAAATGCTTGTGGGGTGCAATGAAGGCCACTTAGGTGACTCAATCGCTACATCTGGAAGTGGCACAACAGAGACGTGTATACCTTTAATTAAAGCACAGGCAATAACTTGTCAAATTAGTTGTTTTAACTTGGTATAGTCTTAGTTGAAAAATTATTTCAAGTTGTTAAAGTTAATTGTATTCCTCTCTCTAAATTCTTCTCCAAATACTTTGTTGCCAGTGGGGAGCCACAATCACCAAGTCCGCCTTGGAGATTGAAGTGAAGTGATTATTGTTGTTGTTGATAATCTTAGAAAAAAAACATATTTTCCACAATTATAGTCTGGATAGTCATGTAACTGAATTTTTCTTTTAAAGGATTTTGGCTTGAAAACAGTTATTTTCTCCTCACAGTTTTGGCAGCGATGGCATGATAGTTGCACAACACTCAGAAATCTAATTGAATGCAACAGTGATAACGACCAAGTAAAACTAATTAAAGGCAACAAGCAAAATAATGTAATGTAATGTAAAGCTTTTATTGTGCTTATTTTATTGAGCTGCAGAGACACTATCTGCAAACTAAAAGCACACATCATCATCACATGTGAAAAGCACGGCCCCTCACCTGAATTTATGGTGTTATATTTGTGTTTTGACACCTTCTTTTCCTTTCATTCGTGGAGCCACTTTCACCATGCGTCACTGTGATTGACGTCGTGGCAAAAGAAAAGTGGGACATCACGAATGTGACTGACATAACGATTAAACACACAACCCATGTGTTTGTATTCCACTTGACCTGACCTTTTTTTGCACAGTGTGCATGAGTGCCTGCTGCATATACATTATAAATAATAACTACTTGGATGGAAGCAATTACTCTGATTGTTGGGATTAAAATACAGACCGCTGTTCTTAACAAAAGTTTAGTCTCTTTAGAGGCACCGTCATCTCTTTTTTTCGAGAAACACTGAGTCCTTCAAAAGGTGTCAGGGTGCCATGGCACCACCAGCAGTCGTGCTGGGAATTCTGTTGGTGGTTGGGAAAGGGGCGGGGTCAGTTTTAGTCTCTCGGTCTCCTCCCTGAGAGAATTCCTCGTCCTTCTTGTGTGAAGCTGTGTGCTAATCACTTCAGCCCCACTCCATTATCAAGGTGTAGTGTGCCTGAGGTAAGTGCAGTTCCTCACTTCTCACCTGGTCTTCTGGGAACGGTTTGAATAGGTTGATGAGGGCCGCAGGAAAGGATAGTGGAGTTGTGACCGTCATAACACAAGCTGCTGAATCATCCACGCCATGCGTGCGTGCGTGCGTGTGTATACAGCAGCAGCTTGCTAATCATTTTAATAAGAACAATGTGTTTTGCTTTGTCTCAGTGGAATTAAGATTAAGCAGCAGTTTGCTTTGTGTGCCATATTAAAGGGTATATTCACAAACATTCGAGTCTGTTATAGAAAAATGGCCAGGTGTCCATATTCACAACAGTCTTTTTAACCATTCTAGTGGCGTAGCTCTATGGAAAGCAGTGTTGGTCTTTGTGTCAACAATTTGGTCAAGACTGAACTAAAATGGTGAACATTGTAAACATTATCCCTCCCTAATATGAGCATGCTGGCGTTAGTTTTAATATCAAAGCATATATATAGCCTAACAGAGCCACGAGCATGGCTGTACATCAAGCAATTTGATTAGTTTATTCAACTCCTGTTGAAAGCTTGGATCAAGAGAAGTATTTTAGATATTCCTTCATTGTGTTAGTATCCTTTCATCACAGCTCAACACAGAAACACTGTCCAAAGATGCACAAACCATACTAAAATGGCTAAGATTGGAAGACACACGCTTCATTTGATTAACTCAGACTGCAAAAGCCATTATCATTGACTTCAGATAGACTTATCAATATATTTCTACAGAAACCGCGACTTCTGTCCCCCATCTCTTCCATTGGAAGCATAATAGGACAAATTGAAATTGTAATTTCCAGATTATATTAATGATGAAAGCAAGCGAAAGCTGTTTGAAAGTACACATGTACTGTTTAAAAAAGGTGACCCTATTCTTTGACTCTCTTTTGCATGTCAGGGAATACTAATTCAAAAAGGTGGAATGGGGAGCTTAACTTGGACTGTCATTCCAACGCTTCAGATAAAAAAGCCCAACTGACCTGCCCACTCTCCCTTCCTTTGATTATATGAAAATACCATAAATTACATTTAAAGAGTATGCAGTGCAACTCTGCTTTATCATTTTACCAAATGGAATTGCACTCATATAACCATTAAAGCAGAAAGCAATCAGAAGTGAAAGGGATTGAAAAGTACACTTCAGGAAAGGCATGAAATTGTTTAACATAAAGGTCCATGTTTTTCCATATTGCTGCCGGTCTCCAGTAGAGAGGAGTATGATGATGATCATTATGATAATAATGCTATTGAATCGCTGTGTGTCATTTTGTCAAATGGATACCCTAAACCCTGTGGCTTTCGCTTATCAAATTAGGCTAAAAAACATACATCGCATTGAACGAGCATTTCACTATCAAACGTTCAGATGACGAAGAGTCACGATGCTTCGTACACAAACTGTCCAGACAAGTGAATTAAAGTCTGATATGAAATTTCCTGCATGGCAAAAAAAAAAAAAAAAAGATTATGGAGGCAAAGTGGAACACGGACTGCCTGTCGCTGTCACCGAAGACAGAAAACAGGCCGTTAGTTTGTTTCCATAAGCCATTACCAAGTCAAAATGCAGAGATTCACTTCAGTGCGGTGACACACGCCGTGGAAATGACGAGTTGATGTGAGGCCATGCTTTTTATATAATTAAGATGGTTTGACAATGCTGAAATAGAGTTGTCAAGCTCCTGACCCCATTATGGGTTGACATTTTTTAAACAAACGTTAATCCTTTTGAAACACTGAAGAATGACAATGTGATTTAAAACGCTTTGCCCTTGCTCATGGGGACTATTGACAGTAGTTGAAGCTTGAATTTACAGACTTCCATTGAAGTAAAGAGCTCATGCTCTAGCTCCAGGTCTGCTTTTATTGAGCTACTCCTTCCATTTTCACATTTGTGTTGCTCTCTTGTGTAACATTAGGTCATTAAACTGAGCAAAGGTATTTGTGCGTGTGCATGTGCGTGTGTGTGTGTGTGTGTATGTGTGTGTGTGTGTGTGTGTGTGTGTGTGTGTGTGTGTGTGTGTGTGTGTGTGATCCTCAGTCTCTGTACATGAAAATATAAATATCTCATCTTCCCACCATGGCCAATTCCATTATAAAGGAGCAAAAACTAAATATATGTATTAGTGTTGCAGTTATCTGAAGGAAACAATTCAAATCAGCTACAGAGGTTTTGCAGTGAGACATCTAAACTATTCATGAAAGGTTGTCACATAATGAGATCCAATTAGAGCAATGCCTAATCAGGTCACCAATAAAAAAAAAAAAAAAAAGTATCTGTTATCATGACTGCACAAATGATAACAGACTTGATTAAGGGTTTCAGTGAAACTATGCAGCAATTTATGTTAGCTTTTCTTAGCAGGAAGTTTTTCATGATCCTCAATGAATTTGTTATTTATGTGTGCAGTCACCTGAGAGATGAAACCGAAAAACACCTGAAATAGGTGAGGGGGGATTGCACAGTTTGTTTTTTAAATATAATTACATTCTCGATTATGTTCACTGTAAATGCTTTTTCAAAGAACAAATTTAACAGAAATGTGTTTTTGCTGCTCTATTGATCTCCCAACCTGCCTGCAGTTCTGGGATTGGTTCTGTGTATATAGCTCTGTACAATATATGCAATGGGCAGAATTATGCATACACACCCTTTGCGAGCTAAATCAATGACGTGTCTTTAATTAATCACACATGCTCCTGTAAACCATTGTGTTAACACTAAAGACATTCAATGGGAGCCTTGTCAACAGCAGTGGCAATAACATCAGTGATATTGATTATTAGTCATTTATTTGGTACAGTTCATTTAATGCAATGCTTGAGCCTCTTATTAAATAGGAACTTGGGCAGAGCTGGGTGCGCCCAGCGGCTCGGATGTCCTCCATCTCCATGTGCCTGTGGCTCCGTGGCAGAGCGAGATTTGATGGCAGGACAGGGCAGCAACTATTCTCACCTCTGTTGGTCAGTTCCATTTCATGGACAAAAGTATAAGCTTAAGCTGTAATTCGCTCGATAAAGACATCTTCTCGGGGGCTTTATTCAAAATGAATTGGCGCTAAGTATGATTGTTGTTGTTGGAGAACCTACTTGTGTATTACTCCACCCCGCCTGGGCTTTAGAGTCTCTACCCTCACTGGCTTCTCTGTCCTCTCACATTCAGTCTTTCCTTCCTCTCGTTGGACGCCGGGCTCATGCTCTTCTTGGTTGATGCTGAAAACCTCAAATTGTCTTTTTTGTTCAAAAGGCAAAAGTTTAAATATTTACATCTCCTGAATCTCAACCTACAATCGTCTGTAAAGGGAAATGATGAGACACCTACCCGATGACCTCCTCTGACAAGACATGGTCCCATTGTGTTTCTGTGGTCTTCACCTGGGTATCAGTGTCCTCAATGCTCTTGGTGAGCATGGTCGGACACACATTTGTGGTTGTTTGAGGATCCATCCTGCGGGCTGCACATAGAGGTGGACGCCGCTGTCCACTTATGGACAGTCCTGCCAAGGCAGCCACACATTCTTCAATGGGATCACTTTCATCATGGTGACAATCCTACAAAGAGAGCACGCTTAGAAATCAGGTCATTCCATCTTAAAGAACAAAAATAAAAGTAAAATTAAATTTAAATATTTACATAAAAAAAAAAAATAATATTATCACGATATTAAATATGTAGAAGAGTAAGTTGGAGCAAAACTAACAGAAGAAAACCCAAACCCTGTGCTAAACTAAGAAGCTTAAAGTGACACTAAATTGACAATTCACGCATATAAATGTCTTAGATTAATAACTTTTGCAAACTAAAATTACATTGTATTTTATTTTTACATTTTTTAAACCAAATCAACCAAATTAATCAACGTACCATGCTGTCACTTGAGTTGGTCTGGTCACTTCCAGAAAATGTTTGTTCAAAACTCTGACTGATAAACTGATAATTCAAATAAATAAAGGTTTTTCAAGAGCCCTGTCTAGTGTGTACATGTAGGTCGAATTTGCTTCTGTTTACTTGTACTGTGGAATACTGCAACACCAGGTTGATTCTAGAACTGTTATTATCTCATAACATGGAACATGGATGGAGCCCTTTCAAACAATATAACGACAATTGAATATGTGAATAAATGGAGGGAAAAGAGCTGCTTCGGCCCTTTTATAATTATAGGGCTAATATACCACCATTACATAACTTATTTTTACTAGAAATATTGATAACCATCTCCCTACAGTCATTATCACAACCATAATGGGCTACGTTTTTATTTAATGGGGCTGATAAAATTGGTTTTGGTTGGCATGCGATATTTTTGGACCCTTTTTTTCGACACTCAGTGAATGGTCATACAAGTAAACACTTTTAATGTTTCCCAAAAAACATGAGGGATTTAACGTTATATTTATATGCTTTTAGGTTTACCTACTTCTACCAATACAACAGAGGATTTTCAGGTGATCTTAAGACTAAACACTGAGATGCTCTGAGCCTTCAGGGTAAACCCAAAGGCCATTATTTATTACTAATGTAACATCGTTATTAAAGTAAAATGGTAACTACAGTTTGATAACCACAATCAGCACACGGTAAAGTACCTTAAAACCCAATATTACGATCTAATATACAATGTATTGCTTTCTAACCCTCAAATGGTAAATATTTAGGAAGACTATAAGAACTGCACTGCAGTCACCTTGGCCAAGAAGCAGTTGACGCCCACTGATTTAGAGTTATTCCAGTACATAAGCACATGTAAGATAACACAACAATGTAACACATTTCCATTTCTGGCAGGAATGGTAAATTAAGATTGTTTATAGCACAGACCAAAGCCACACCTAAGACCATTTAAACATTCTGGTGGTATATAAATTGGCATCTTAGCCTGTACACCTGATTCTAACATGCAACATTTCCAGCAGGCGTGTGAACAAGCACACATGAACAACTCAAACAAATAGCAGCCAGCAGCTTCAATGAAGATACTATCTTGTGAGCAGGGGTGTAAATAGTGCAGTTGCACTGGGGTCCCATGGGGAGGGGTTGGGGGTTCCATAGAGAGAGTAGGCCAGTCAACAATGTGTTTTATTGGGCATAGAAGAGGCCCTTGTGACTAATTCAGTTTGCCATCTCAGAAATATGCCCGTGATAAAAATGACTCACACTTTATAAAAATCGTACAATTTGCTTTATACTTTCTCGAAAAAGCAAACCCACCTGCATCATGGTTTTACATATTTATTTGGGGGGCGGGGGGTAAAATTGCAACCTCTAACAAAATGATATACTTATTCTACATAATCTATAAACACTAAAAAACTAATTATAAAAATATAGTGAAATTGTTAATATCTTATTTTCTTTGTTATTTTTGTCATATACAGATATGCAATGATCACTGCTGGGTAATGTGTATATTGATGTTGTCCAATGTCAAGTCTCTATTTGACTGACGCAATACAGAATGAGAGATGGCTGCTTTATCCTAAAATCATGCATAGTTTGGGCTGTTTATCTACATTTGTGTGCAGCAAGAGATTTGTATTCTTTTTATTTTAGTGTTGCATTGTTTTTGTTTCCCCAATACTCCTTTGATACTTGGTATTTATTGGATGAAAGTTAAAATGGCAGTCCAACAATAGTCTGCTACTTTTTTGCCATTAATGAATGTTGCATTTCTATCTTACAGCGGTATATAACTGTATATTACAGTGACAATTGATTACAGTTGAAAGACCAAATGAAGAAGCCACACTTATCTTGAAATTTAATTTTGTGTATATTGAAAAGCTGTAGGTGGCTTTACCGAGTTTACAGCGGTGATAAATCCTGCGCAGATGCCACTGACAAACGTTGTCTTGAGCCTATAAAATCGAATCGAATTTGATTACATCACTGACTTTGAGTAATACGGCTTATACTGGTTGCAGTTTTGCAGTCATCAGTAGGCTAACACAAAAGTTTTAGAACCAATCTGTGCTCCCCTCAAGAAGAGCAGACACCACAACATTATTTACCACAGAGACACACTGCAAAGTGCCATGCTAGATGTTTAAAATAACCGGACAACTGAATGACTCTAATAACCAAATAAAAAGCAGGCTGTTATCTTGAGTTATGTTGAAGGATGGGGCTTATGTACCTCCACTATTATGCTCGAGCTCCATGTCGTCAATCCTGCCTATAGCAGTAAATCCTTGCCACGATCTATGAACCCCTATTGGTATTGGATTTCAGGACAGCCATGAAACCCTCAGTCAAAGCTTTAAAGCATCATCTTTGTCTTAATCCACTGATCGATAGGTCTGACAGGTTGAAATAACACAATAAAGTAGATTTAGTGGTCTAGCAATGTGGGGACATTTCATACTTCAGATTAAAGGCTGGGGCATTGTGTTCTGAAAGAAGAGGTAAAACACTGTCACTGCTATCGAGAACATCCTAGAATAGACCGTCTCAGACGTCCACCCTTTGAAAATATGATACAGGAAGTTCTTTAACAAAATGATTCATATAATATCATTAAAGAAGAAGAAAAGTGGCTGTATACATAAAAAAAAGCTTTTTGTTTGTATTACTACATGTATTATGCTACAACTCAACTTTATATCTTGAAGCAATTGCTAGACAATACGTGATACAACGAAGATGTGATAATGGGATCCCACACAACCACATTTTCAATAATATTTCCCTATTTGTCCTGAGCAGCTGACTGTGATTATATTTACAGAGAAGGTGTTCCATCAACGTCTTGCTACATGGTACATTTGCATTACAAATGTGTTTTTGAGGGTCATTATTATGGGGACAGCCCTAATGAATAGATCTGTTTAAGATGTATTTCTTATGAATTGTAATTGCATGCTTAAGCTGATTAATGCTAGCACGTTTCATTTAAAACTGGATTTATCTATACATTTGTTTAGGAATTTGCCAAGAATAATAAGCAAGATGAGAATCTTGCTTTCCTAAATTATAGCTAGGTGGGGGTTGATAATTTTAAAGGTGCCTCTTTTGTGTGCAAGCTGATTGTCAGAGTACAATGTTGCCCTTAGGTCACACCAAATGGGCCTTTGTGCCACTTGAAAGGGTCCTATTTGGGTACAGACACGTATACACGTATAGCAATTTTCATAGTCAGAAGATTCTCAGTAAATAAGTAAAAAGGAGTAACTTATTGAGTAGCCTTTGTCTTCACACAGAGGGACATACAACATTATTGATAATCTATAGTCCAACTGTGTAGATATTCAGAAAACAGTTGACCTTCGATGTAAACAGGGAAATAAAAGGCTCAGGAGGGTTTTCGCATGACTAGGCCTCGGTTTATCGTGGCTTCTTATACAGTCAGGTTGTACATGCATACAGCATTATGCAAAAGTTTCATAATGCTAACAATTAGCAGCTATAACGTTAGCCAGCATGCATTTTGCCAGTGCATTAGTTTTACAAATTGTTTATTTCAGAAATTGTTGGGTGTCATGGTGAAAATAAATGTTAATCTAATCTAATCTAATCTAAAAACCGGTATACCGGATGAATCGGTGTACCACCCAACACTATTCGAACAGTTAAAACACAAACATGTCGATGCTACATTGTTACTTAAACCTCCTTGAAGCACAAGGGATTTGAGCGGCAGAACGACAGGAAAGTCAAAGGGCTTTACAACACTTAAACTGAAATATTCGATCTTAATCCTGAACAATCCCACAAACAATATTCTTGAGAGTCACACTTGAGGACGCCTTTCCTCCGTGACAGAAAGCCACGGAGATTATCTGAGGCGGTAATCTGCTGCTATTAGCATCAAGCTGTCTGTCACCTATGTCTACTTGATCAATTCCACATATACATTCCAGGCGACATTACGTTGACATGTAATCTCACATAGATGTAAGTGCCGCTCAAGAAGACAGATTGAGACTGGAACCCAAGACGTCTTTTTCACATAAATTACCCTGCATGACAAGCAGCCACCACTGATAAAGGCCCATTTAAATGTATAGAGGGACGTCATGTTGAAATTTGTCGCCCAGAGGTTAGGGAAGATACTCTATCAGGAGGGTTCCCCCGGGGGCAATAAGAAGCTGAACCACTGAGTGCTCACCCCATGAAGCCTATTGTTAGTCTAATGAACAGACAGGATTTGATTAAAACATTTCAAACATCATTTGGCCCGCAATGCGGTGCCGAGAGGCTCCCCTACCAAGCACACTTAACACCCCGATGATCTGAGGCGGGTGGCCTCTTACTCCCCGCTCAAAGGTGAGCCCACAAATCACTGTAATGCATTCAGCAGGGGTCTCTCTCGCTGCCTCTGTTTCCCCGCTCCCCTTCTCTTTGCTGCTCGCAACACTCGTCGTTAAAAATTCATTAGACGCCGTTTGTATCGCCTCCTCAAGGATGTCACCCTTGATGGCCGACTGTGTAGGAAAAGGAAGCTTCCGCAGGCCTGAGGGGATTGATGGAGCTCCTACTGTGGGTTGAGGTACTCTCTCGATGGCTTTGATGTGTAAGATCACACTTTAACATACATGCTTGGAGTTGGAACACACAAGTATGTTAATGCATGACCACATACTGTGACCCCTGCGAGTGTAACTGATGTCAAAGCTCTTGCACCCAAAGTGCACTTGTAGAATGTTTGAATAGACATCTTTTTTGCATGACTTATGCCTTAATGTTGTACCATACTGTGTTGTATGTATTGTTAATGTGTGCAGATGACGAATAGATGGTAAATGTGGAGTTTGTGCAGCGATATGGAAAATAAATTAGTAAATTCAAGAGCAAAATTTAACTCCTGATACTGCTAGAGTGTCAGATTATTACATTTTTAGACAAATTAGACAAATTAATGCGGAAAAAAGTCATGGACATGAGAATGGGAAACACTTTCACTTGTGCTGAGTAAAATAAGAAGGAATTGAAGTGTAAGTATTTTTATTTTGAGAAGCTGAATCCACTTTTTTTTTTCGTGCCCTGCCTCCTTTCCCTCCTTTCTTTTAATGCTAACCCCCCAGCAGATAATTTATTCAAGGCTCAGCATTTAGCAGGCCTAATCCTTTCTGCTGATGCTTTTAGGTGCACATACTGTACAGTAATTGTATAAAAGAGCAGAAGTGGGGTTTCAGGCACTCTGATAATCACCTTCTCTTTGCCAAGAGCACACCAAAGGTAGTGTGGAAAATAGAGGGGGAGAAAAAAAGTAGGAGAAAAGCCAAAAAACCTTGACACAGGAGAATCAGCCGTCTACTGGACCGGTGAGCCGGGTCAGGCTGATAGGAGCTTGGCCGGCACGGTTGGTGCACTCAGGCTCAGTCCTGTTCTGCAACTCCGGTGCAGGTCCCCGGCCATAATGGAATCTGACAGGATGTAAATGAGTTTTTAAAAGAGCTGGTGAAAGCTGGTCATTTTTCTCATTTAGTGGTCCAGTGTGTTGGCCCGATCCCCAGCTGTCACCCTGCATCCCTGCCTTTCTGGGGATACGGAGGGGCACTCAGCGTACAGTAGCGGACCTAGATTACTAATGCCGTGTAGGGGTGGGGGTGGGGGTGGGGGGTGGGGGGGGATGCATTTCACACGTGTCTTTTTTTCGGTCATTCATTATTTATTTTTCTTCTGTATTGTGTGTAAAGTAGCATAAGGCAGTGGTTTCATACCTTTTTTTTAATATGATACACAAGTATGTGTTTACTCAAGTTCCCCTTCGCCACCACTAAAACATGTTCTTAAGAATGAATTGTATGGATATTATTTAACATTGTTAATTCTATAAAAGGGAATTTTGTTACAATGTTTTCATACAACCATTTATTAATTTCTTTTACTGAACTACTTCAACTGTATGATCATTACTTTTAGCTATACATACAAACTATTTTTCAATTACGTTTATGACATACAACATAATGTCAAGGAGAATGTAGTTTAATACATAGTAGTAGTCTATTCTATTAATATAGTCCAAAAAGAGTCATAGAAAGTCATAATATAATGTGCCATACAATTGTGTGGGGACGTGAAATGTCTCCATGAATGGTTAAAAATGATGACAAGAGTCCTCATTATAATAAAGGTTTGTGTTTGCAAATAACCTCAATAAAGCACACTACTAGGATTATGTTTATGCTATTAATTGTGGAACAATAAAAATCCTCAAAAAAGCAAACGCACAACCCTTGCATGGTCTTCACAGTTCAACACGGTGCAGTCACCTCACCCAGATGCTCTCAGGGCTGCTCAGCAGTACCAGTGCAGCATTAATGAGCAGCCATAATGACTAAAGGCAGTTAGTTAGAGTTAAATGGAGCTTGAACACCCAGCTGACAATGAACCATCTACCACAGAGGGGTTGATCAGGGGGAGTAAAGGCAGAGCTCAGGCCTGGAGCTCTGGAGCTTAACCTGAGACTTCACGTGTCAAACTCCACACCAGCGAGGTGCTCAATGGAGCAAAGGGTGAGGACAGCACTACTGCTGGATGTATACACTAATTACGGTCTGACTTGGTTGGCTTGAATTGAAACGTTCTTGATATTGAACCACCAAAGTATAGTATGGTAATTTCATATATGATGAAGGGTTTTTAGATGAATATGATAATGATTTGCATTTGCAGCATACGTGAAATGGACTTTTGAAGGTGACTTTTTAATCTCAGAATTAGTCATCACACAACACTGGTCTTTGTCAAGTTATTAAAAAACGTTCTACTGTTGGTTTATATTTAGTTTGATGCATCAAACTATAATTTGAACATACCGGTTGTGAAGGTTTTAAAATATTTCTTTAGCTTAATTTTCTCAAAAACCCTGTCTAAAAATGTGTGATTTTTTTTTTTACTTTGATAGAATACATATAAAGTGCCTGTTATTTTGACCAATTAAATTGACTGCATGTCGGATTTGCTATGTCGGATGTGAAAACTGCCAGATTATATATAGAACCTTATCATTTCTGAGTCAGGAAATTGTAATTTTTTTTTTTTTTACTTTGTTCCGCCGATAGCGGCTAGCACTGTCGGCTGTTTGATGTTGTGCCATACAGCAGCTTTATCAGAGCATTTACGCTGAAAACAGATGCTTTTGTGGACGGGAACGGTGAGAGTAAACCAAGACAGTAAAGTTGTTGGTCGTAAAACCAAAACAAAGCAATAAACTGAAAAACGACTCGAACACTCATTAGATCTGAGAACTGCAGAGTTGGGCGATGATTATCTGTGGGATTGTCTCTACGAGTGACCCCTTTCACATACTTGCAGTTATTTGGTAGTAAAAAATATTGATTATAGCAGCTTTAAAGCATTAAATGTTTCTGCTAATTAGCATTCATTCTCAATCCCGGTGTAAAATCAACTATAAAAACACAGGCGGAATCTCCATTAACTGCCATTAAAGGAAAATAAATGATGGATAAACCCTGTCTTAAAACCACATGACTCTGGTTTAGTCATTGGTTCTTATGTAGCCGGCGTGTCACCCACTGAGGTAATGTTTTGTCTCTCATTGCCCTAACCTTGACAGATTATTGGCCGCGCTGAGAAAACCTGAACCGTTTTATAGGTTGAAAATATTGGCAGGGGAAGGCATCCTTGTGAGGTAAGCAGCTGTGCTAGCCATATTGTGTATCGATCCACCTTGTGCCGTGATGGCTGCACTTAATTAGATTTATATTGTAAACAAAGACTCACAGTATGAAATTTGAATTAGCAGATAAATGCTATCCATCAAAGCAAATAATAATATTGTCTGCAGCGTGATGCAGTATTGGTATTTCTGAGATTTATCTGGGCCGTAAACATAGGGAGAATCTTTTACCCTCAGGGTTTACTGCAGGCTGTAGAGCCGCATGCAGTCTGTGTACTCTCTGCAGGTGCTGCTCTTTGACTGACACACAAACCAACAAATAAACAGAAACATGCTGGAATACATACACAGAGGCGTGCTCTCCCGTCTTTCACTCGGAAAAATTAAAAATGCAGATACATGAGGCTTTGAAGAGTAAGAAAAGGAGGCAAAAAAAACCCACCTCAGGCACCAATCTACTCACTCCATAATGGTTGCCCCAATCTGAATCACCAATTGTGTTGTCGTCTTCTGCAGGGCTGCTTCTTGACTGTACCTGCTTGTAGTCAAGACTCCAGCATACTCCACATTGTCCTGCCCTAATCAAATTAATACGTGTACAGGCATGACTCCAAACGCTGTCAGAAAACCTCAAGGATATAGAACAGATTATTGAAATTCAATTTGATGTAATTAAACACTCCTCCCCGCTCCCCCGCCCAACAATCAGTCTCCTACAGAGAGAGAGAGAGAGAGAGAGAGAGAGAGAGAGAGAGAGAGAGAGAGAAAAACAACAACCCTTGGTTACTTTGAGGTCAGATTTTTTTCTCTGTATATAGTTAGAGAGGGTATGCACAGGATGATCCAGCGAGATGGCTGCTAGCTCTCGGAGTAAAAGTCAAGTGAGGGTGAGCATAATGGTTCAGTCTAGGGTTTAGCGAGAGAAGCCGGGGGTTAAGACCTTCACGTCTCAGTGTTTATAATGGAATCATAAGACTTTGTTTCCTGCATGAAGTCGGAGGGGATTCAGATGGTTTTCTGCTTTAGATTCACACATATTCCCACTGGTGTAATGTAGGATATAACAAATACCTTTGGCAAATACTTGCCTATACCAGCAAGTATAGTCTTTTCTCTGTATATATCTGCTGCGTATAGATACTTCTGAAGAATCACTGATGTGTAGATCTGCTCCAACGTCGCTTGATAATAGAGTTATTGTGCATAAAGTAGTGTATTCCTCAGTGTTACAGTGAAAGTTGCATGTTCCCTCTCCCTGACCTGGCAGACATCACAAAGTAGCTTGACAAAAGTTTTATACATTGTGCCTCTGCCTCCATTGTACTCAAAAGTGATGTAACCATCCTGGCCCCAATACGGCTTTTAATGTTGGTTAATCCCACTCAGACCCTGAGTCCTCTGCAGTGGTGGAATGCAATTAAGTGCATTTACTCAAATACTGTACATAAGTTGCTTGAGTCTTTTCTTCTAAAAATAGATTTTAAATAAAGGAGTATTTTACACTGTGGTTTTAGTGCTTTTCTTTTATCCACCACTGGTCCACTTTCTCAGTTCACATCAGTTTACTGTAGTAACTAAGACGACTCTAAATCAGGGGTTCTCAACGTTTTGATGACTATGTACCAATCTTGGGACCCAGCATATGACTGAGGGCCACACAGGAAGAGTGCACAGATGCAACAAAATATATTTTACAACTCACTTCCACACGTTGTCCACCGAAATTGCTATTTATTGCAATTTTTTATTTTTTTTTTGCAACATACTATAGTGGGACATTTTTTTGTGAAATTTGATGGCATGCTATATAATGACAATTTTACTGGTTACTTTTCAGGCTTTTCTACTTTTGAACTGTACGTATAGGTCTTTAGTCGGTTCCAGGGGCCAGGCTAAAAAACAAAGAGGACAGAGCGTTTGCAGTCAGGGATCCGAGGCTCTGAAATGACCTGACCGAGGGCATCAGATCTCCTTTATAGCTTTTTAAAACACTCTTATCAGAGAGCATTTCCCAATTTGACATGAGTTTTAATTTCCTTGTCTTTCTGTTTAAAAAAATGTTTTTGATTCCTATTCTTACATCTTTCTACAATACGTTTTATCTGGGGGGGGTTTTAAACCTGAGAATGCATGACTGGTCTGTCTTATTGTTGTTATTATTATTATGTTATGAATCTTTAATGGGATTTTTTAAGTGGCACTGAAAACAAAGCAATACTGATCCTTATACAAATTTGAAGCCCATGCTGTATTAATACAGTCACTATCATGCAAGTGTCATCCACAAAAGTCTACTCAATAGGGCTTGAAAGCCGTTACGCAAAGACTCGTGAAAGGATTAATCATTGTACAAAAGTGTTTTGTAGAATGCATGATTTGCCTTAACAAAGCAACTGACATTTTTTTTTTTCATCATTATGATCGGTATTGTGTACTCTCAGCTTGTGTGAGTCACGATAGAGGAGACTGTGACTCAGGGGATAGAGCAGGTCATCCTTTAAATCGCAAGGTCGGTGGTTCGATCCCGTGACTCCTCTTTCATGCCGGCGCATTGCACCATTGGTGAGTAAATGGGAGGCACATTTTACAGTGCTCTGTGTGTGAGGTAGAAAGCAGTCCATTTTACCACGGGAGCTCTTTTCATAGTTTAATCACTAATTAACTGTTACATCTTTATCTCATTTTTGTATTTTAAATGTTCCCCAATGTTTCCAATTACAACAAATCAGTCAAAATCTGAAGAGTTTTTCGTAAACGTTATATTTTTATTGTGCTGGGTCAGTACCCCTGTTAATGCAGACCTGTAAAGCTCATTGAGACATTGTTGTGGCGTTGGGCTGCGATACAAAGAAACTTGCCTTGACTTCCTGCACTTTGAATGACATATTTTCTTGATACTTTGTACAGAAAGCTTCTCATGTTCTCACGAATTTCCTCCTGAAATATGTTATGCGCATGTATATACTCTTTTTTTTTCCAGGTGTCTTTCTCGGTGTGTGCAGCGATTGGCCGAAGTCCCCCTTGACCCACATCAGGATGAGCCCTTCAACGCTCGGGAAAGGTTTAGGCATATTTTTCAATTTTTTATTTTTATGACACACTATACTTGGACTTTTGTACATGTGACTTTTTTATGGCATGCTATATTAGGACTTCTTATGGCATGCCATAACATACTAGACTTTTTTAATCGCGTACTATACGTACTATGACTTTTTCAGCATACTATTCCATGACGTTTAATGACATATGCTACTTTACTATACTATGAAGTTTTTATGGCACCTCCATTTCATTTTCCATCTGGCCTCTTGTGTGTTGCAGGTCTGCCACGCCCCTCGCATATCCACTTCCGGAACATAACCTGTTTGTGCATTGAGATATTGTTGCACCAGGCAGCTTTTTATGCACGTAGGTCAACCACAGCACTTATCTTGTCTGTTAACGATAAATGATTGGTTAGCGAGGGTCGGCTATTAGTCAGATTTAATCAAACAAAAACTAATTTACGACCCTAAAAGGTTGGGTAAACTTTAAATTTTACTCCTTGTGTTCCCCTAGACATCAAGTTATGGTTTTAACAGGCATATTATGATATGTGTTTTTTCATGACATTTTTCTATGACACATTGACATATTATACTATGGTTATTATAAATCACACTATGCTATGACCTTTCGAGGTTTCTTTGCAACATACTAGACTATGACCTTTTAATGACAATTTTATGACATACCCTTATTATGACTTTTTTATGACCTACTATACAATTACTTTTTATGAAATACTATACCATGATTTTATGACATATATTCAGTATTTTCTTTAATTAAACCCTGTACTATATATTTTATACTTATACGTACACTGCTTACTATGTTCATACTGTATATAATTATTAAATTAATACTGGTCATAATGTTCAGCAAAATATATCTGGTGTATTCATACCCCTTACTGTTTATTCCACATTCTATTTATTTCATATTTTATTCTGCATATAGTATGTGCATTACTCTGCACTTTAATGCATTTTGCAGTTCTGGTAAGATGCTAATCAGCTTTTTGTTGTCCCAGGACCTGTACTGTTGAACATAATCTCATACCATATTTTTTATGGGATTCTAAACTGAAAATAAAATATTTAAGACATCCTGTACTGACCTCTATATGGCACTCACTATCATGAATGTATTAAGACATACTATATTATGACATCTATATGGCATACTATACCATGATATCTTTATGACATGCTATATTATGATTTTTTTATGACATATATCGCTGTGTTTTTCCTATGATTTTTTTTCATCACATTATATGTACCCTTTTTTTATTACTTTTTTCAACATACTATGCTATGACTTTATTCAACATAAAATGCATGTATTGTTCATGACATTTTCTGCTATACTATATTACTTTTTTATGGGGTTTTTCAACATACTAAACCATTTTTTTTGGGCTTACTATACAACTACTTTTTTTAAACTTATATAGACACTATACTATGACCTTTTTATGACCTTTTTCAACACCATACTATGACTTTTTAGACAAACTATACTTTGACCTTTTATTACTTTTCCGACATACTATACTATTACTTTTATTTTATATACTATACTATGAGTTATTTTATGACTTATTTTGACAAAGTACTTCGACAGTTAACATGACTTCTTTATGGAATATTTCTGCTTAGTGTCACATTTCTGCATCACATTATGGTACATAGCAACCTTGTTCAGGAAAGAACTGCAGAGGTTGGTGAAAACTGTGAGGCACTATAGGACACTGCATTCCAGGACCAGCAGGCTCAGGAATAGCTTCTTCCCCTCAGCTGTCTTCTTTATTCTGTATTCAATAGTCTACTGTCAGTATTAACTGTACTTGTACTGCACTATAGAGTTCATATTCATACCTGCACTGCTTACTGTGTTCATAATGAATATATCGCTGTGTTTTTTCATACATACTGTTAATACTATTCATAATGCTCCCACTGTATATATCGAGTGTATTCATACCTCTTTTATTGTTTACTTTTTCTGAAACACTACACAATTACTTTTATGAGTTTCTTTTATGATCGTTCAGACATAATGGACTTTGTTTTACTTTTCTCTAACATACTATACCATGACATTTGATGTTTTATTTTTTACTTTTTTCTAAATAGTATTGTAAGTTTTTTCTTTTTAGGCATTCTATACTATGACCTTTTTCACTTATATCAACATACTTTACTGTGAATTCTTTTCTTTTTTCAACATACTATACTGTGATTTTTTTTCCCTTTATTTGACGTACTATACATACTAAAAAAGAATTGACATACTATAATTTGTTTTCTTTTTTTCGACTTCCTATAATAAGTAATACTAGTAGTAATAATAGTAGTAGTGGGTGTAAAGCAGGGCCACCGCAGGAAGCACAACCATGGTCCAGGTATAACCACGATCCATGGAAACCTGCAAGAAATCACAAATTTGTGACTTTTTCCAACATACTACAATATGACTTGATTCCCCATGCTATTATGTCATTTCCTAAGACTTTTTAGGTCATAGTATACTACAGCTTTTTTTTACTAGGTACTTTTCACTAGGTACTTACTATGCCTTTTATTTGACTCTTTTCTACATATGAATTTTTACAACATACTACAATATAACTTTTCTTTACACTTTATACAATGTTTTTTTTTTCAACTTTTCCAACATACCAACCTTGACTTTTTACGACATTCTGTACTGCATTTTTTCAATATACTATCCTATGCAATTTTCTAGGACTTTATTTGCCATATTATTCTTTGACATTTTTCAACATACTATGTCTTTTTTAAACAAACTGTACTATAACTGTTTTTCCGACGCATTTTTTTCAACATCTTGTATTTTTAAATCTGGTATGACTTTTGACATACTATACTGTGACAACATCCTATAATAGGACTTATTCATGATTTTTTCCAACATATTATATGATGACTTGGTTCAACATATTATACTATGACATTTTTAAGACTTTCTTATATGCTATGCTTTTCTTTTTTTTTTTTTTACTTTTTACACATACAATACTGAGCTTTTCTATTCTCCTTCCTATATACTATACTATTACTTTTATTTTCTATTTGTAATTTTTAAGACTTTTTTCTACATACTACACTCTGGCTTTTTTGACATACCACACTTTTTAATTCCCCTTCCTACATACTATTATATTACTTTTTTCAACACACTATACTATGACCTTTTATAACTTCATTCAACATATTATTCTACCACTTTTTATGACACTAGTACAGTGCCTGTCGAAAACAAGCCTTTTCAGAATTGAATGCTTGGCTAGTGGTTTTGCTGCTTGCAGCTTTCTTAAGAACCATTTATAAAAAACAACTTCACACTCAACACTGCGCTTTCTTTGTTACTCAGCAATACACCTGCCATGACATAGAGTAGGTGCGTTACACAGCTAAGTCTCGGCTAGTCACGGTCAGAAATACCAGTGAAATACACTCTGGTTCAGGAAAATAACATCAGGGGCAGACTTTATCGTTAAGCAAGGTACGCAAATGCCTGGGGCCCCCAAGAAAATGGTTCTCTAACAGCTAGTGATGAAAATTATTGAATTATGTTACAATTCTATCTGATTGTATCCATAAATAACCTACAAAAGGCTCCCAAAGCACAAAACAATATGCAACTCAACTGTATATTACGTATCGTGTACTTCTATTTCATCTGACAGAAAGACTAGTTACATTGCAGATGCAGATTTATATCACATAATAAAATATAATTGTATTTATATGATAACTTATTATTCATTTAACTATCCAGCATTATAAATTGAAAGCTCCACCTTGAACATATTTTAAATACATTTAGGTACATTGTGCTGACAATGCCCCTTTCAGTTTTCACTTTTGCTTTGCAATATTAAAATGTACTTGTACTTCTAACAGTATTAGTATTAATCGTAAATAGGTTTAATACAGACAGAAAGTTTTTGAGTGCTGTTAATAAAAGCTGTTAGATTGTCACTTAATTAAGTTTGAATTTGTTCCCATGTGAGAAAGCAACCTTTTAGATTCTCAATAGTTTATTCACATAACACCTGTTTGAAAATTTGCTTCAATTGGTTTCAGACATGGGAGAATCCCTATATGCGGTGCTTTGAAACCGGCCCGGCAGGTGCTTTGCATACATCAGTGAACCCATTGTGTGAAGAGTCTGCTGCTAGTAAAATCATACTTAATTTATCGAGCACTGCCAAGCGATTCTAAGGCGGCTGGGCCTGTGTTTGCGGTGTTATATTTGGCAACATTTCTAATGTTATAAATCAATATGGCAAAAACGTACACAATTTGATGTTTTCTGCTCCTGCTAGTTGGCTCCAGGGAAGTGAAAATATCTGTTGTAATGTTATCCAGAATCCAGCTTTAGCAGACTATATCCAACATCCAGCAGCCAAAGGAAACCGCAGTAACTGAGCCAGCAACCTGCTGCCAACAACAAGTTGGACTGCAGAGCCCTGTAGCTCCACCCCCCGCTGCTCAAAAGAGAAAGGTGTGTCTGTTTATTCAAAGTCTATTAATATTGAAGTGTTGCGTGCTTGTTGCACCAAATTTTAAAAAAGCACTCTATGGGGTCCCCAGCAATAAACCCAATTAGTGTGAAATAGATCATATAAGAGGTTCCTGAAATATGCAAAGAACGCACAGAAATACTGTTAGAAACTATTTTGTAATCTACATGCTGACCTTTTTATTGGATAGTAGTGTGACTTTTTATGATCTTTATTACATTGTATACGATAACCTTTTCATGATCTTTATTACATTGTATATGATAATCTTTTCATGACATACTATACTTATAGCATAGTATGGCTTTTGATATTTCTTTATGACATTTTATGGCATACTACAGTTTAATGAGTTATTTAGGACATACTATTATATGACATTTGTATGGCATACTATATTGGGACTTTTTAATAACATACTACTGATGTTTCTTATGACACGGTAGTATAACTTTTTATGACTTTTTATTACTCTTTATATATATATATATATTTATATTGTGGCATTCTATACTATGACTTACTATGCTATAACATTTTACCATGACTTTTTTGTCACATTTTTTAAGTGGCACTGATATCAATAAAGAGCCCTATTCAATTATGGAGCTTATATTGTTCTTCTCATCATTATTATTGCATGTGTCATCGACTGAAGTCTACTTAATAGCCCTTGGATACCGTATTGGAAAACCACATGACAGAAATCGTCATTGTACAAAACATAATTGCATGCTTACATGGATTAACACCTTCAACGGATAATTTCTTTCATTATAATTAAATGGTTTTGGTGGAAGTCCTCTCATCTTGTGTCATTCATGCTCAGTAGGTCCTGTCCGCATTTCGAAGTCTCCTTGAGCAGGACACTGAACCAAAGTTATTTCCAATGGGCAGGCCAGCACCTCGCATTGGCAGTTCTGCCACCGTTGGTGTTTTCATGTACGTGTAAATTACTTAATGAGAGGCAAATTTAGGTAGTTCATAATTGCAAGCCAGTTCCCATTTAAATTTATTGGAGAGGAATTTCATAATTTAGTTACACCTTTATCTTGTTTCTATAATTGACATTTCTCACCTGTGTCACCAAAACAGTCACAATCCGTCTTCAAATTGCCCGTCCTAAGTTTTTATAACATTTTTTATTGTGCCTGGTCAGGAACCACTGCTGATGCAGACCTGTAAAGCATTGAACAATGAATGAATTATTTAATGTGCATGTATACTCTTCTTGTCCAGGTGTCGCTCTCAGTGCGTAATGGGATTGGTTGAAGTCCCCAGTGATCCACAACAGGATGAGCCGGTCAACCCTCCGAAGGATTTTTCTGCTGTTTGGTAAGGCACATTTTGAGTTTGCGATACCTTGTTTAAAAATTGTTAACTGATAGTAGAACCATGTTAGGCCCAAAACCAGAACCAGACCTTTTAATGTGGCTTCCTTCAAGGAAGATAGAATAACTAAAATCACCCTTGGCATGTGACCTGTTTACGATGGCGTTAAAAAAGGTAATCATAGGTTTTAGGTATAGTTTAGCTTCAAAATATTTACAATACAGAATTATGTTACTCCTCAAAAAAGCCAGACGACTTTGTAATCTTTTTAGAAAACATGGTCTCCTAATCGGTTGAGATTCCCATGCTATAAATGCAATCATATACCACTGTATATTTGGCTTTATTATTTCATTATCATTTTTCAAACTTTTTTGACAAAATGGGAGCTAATTAGGTGAATCCAGGGTGATACTGCTGATGGTGGTAAAAAATGATTAAACAATGCAGAATTTTTGCACAAACAGCTGTGGACTTAGAGTGTGTGCAGACTGAAATGAACAGGAAATATTCAGTTTTCTTGTGTTTGAAAACAAGTCAGCAATGCTTTGTAGAACACCCCCAAAAAGGGAATCCACTGCCCAAAAAAACCCACAACAAGTCCAAGCTTGTGTTATAAATATCACACTGCAAATTGTATGCCTTTTTGTTATGTCTTTTTGTGTGTGACCCCCATTTACATTTTTTCTTTCTATATTCATATTTGAAAATAGTTTCAATTTGTAAATTGTTGGGTTATTGGGGTCAAGACATTGCTCTTGTTCATATGAAGATGTGCATTTTATTTCACTTTACTAAAGACAAAGGTATGCACATGGTTGATAGTTTACGTTTTCTGTAAATAGACATCTCTCTGACGTTTTGGTGGAGGCAGGATTGAAAAACAAATAAAAATAAAATTTTCATAATTCTTTGCTTGGTTATGGGCGTATTAATGCCTAGGACAACCATCAGTTAGTCACTGGTGCAGCCTTGATGGCTTTTTCCACATATTTTCTAAGGACTTTAAGCCAGAAATTATCCGGTCATACAACCATCTGAACACCTTGGAAAAGAAAGGATCATTAACTTTTCGTCACTTTCAGAACACATAGTCATTTCAAGTAAAATCAGAATAAGATAATTTGAATTTTCCTTTGATGACCTTGAACACCAAGACCATCTAAATTTGCAGGGAACGTTTCTTTTCATGTATTTAATTTATTCTTAAAATATTTCATGATAAAAAATGTATGTAAATGACTAATACTTCTGCAATGCTTTCTCTTTCCCTCTATCTCCTTGTTGTATTCATCGCCGCCAAAGAGACGCCAGATTTGTGCAAGAACAAACACAAGCACAAAAATAAATTAAGAGATCAAAAGCCATAGAGAGGAAATGAGTCAGTATTCCACACCGTGTACAATACAATATCATAGCAAATTAGCAGATTTCAATGGCTTCCACTGACTACCATAGATTTACAATGTTCAGTTGGCTGCAGATCAGTACTCAATAAATTGTCACTTTCCTTTTTTTTCATTAATGGTTCTGATAGACAGTGACTTGTAGATGACCATGAAAAGAAAGCGGCTACTGAGGTGTGAACAGAAAACCTGGGACTACGAGCTAGCAGTAATGAGAACAACAGCATTTGTTCACATCCTACTAAACTGCCATTGTGACCACATTTTAAGTCCAAGAAGCTTCTCTACAAAGGTACAACATATAAAACTGTTAAATATATAACTTTTTAGGGCCTTTCAAAATACATTTAATGACATTTCTGTACTCCTTCTCTTCAGACTCAATAGCATTTAAACTCTCTGTAAATATTCATCATCTCTTTAATATGATTTGCACTCCTGATCCATGACCAACTCGACAATACTTCCTGCAAGCTGTCCCAACTGTAGCTACTGAAAAATGCAAATCAGAATTATTTTTTTTGATACACAGTTATACGTATGTAGTACCTATATCTCCAGTTCCAAAATACAGTGGTGGGCTTAGTCTGAGAAAAAATGTCTGGAAAGTTTTAAAAGTACTCCTTTGATTGAGTCCAGTACATGTGCCACCGAACGCCAGTTGCCGTTTGCGTTGGCCCATTTGTGCACCATGTCTCTGTGGAGGCAGTCGTTGGTCGGTGGCAACAATAAAATCAAGTTCACAAAGTCTCTGCGTATCTTTGCCACATGGTCCGCTTTGTCATAATGATCATATTTGTTGTTTTGCTCTTTGGTCTATAAAAATATGGGAGGTTTACTCCAGCAGAAGGCCTATTCACAGCAGAGAGCGCTCAGTTTGGTTTTTGACGGCTGCGTGAGGTGGTCCGAGAAGCAACAGGGTCCGGTCTGTAATGATCCCGTCTTTGCTCTGGAACTCCTGCTCGCGAGGCTAGGAGAAGTATGTGGAGAAATCCCCTTTTCAAAGCAGTTAGCAGTTTCAAACAAAGTACTTCCAATGAGGCGAAAACCATTCGTGGGATTAAAAGTGTCCGATCCGCCGTGGTACGAGCTGACGCTGCTACTTTCACGGAGCAGGCAGATAGAGTGGAGAGGAGGTGGACACAACATTTTGACCCAATGACAGATAGCAGGTGGGAGCAGTCAGAAACCCGGAGGGGCTTGTCACAGGAAATGGAAAGGGTTTTACAGCAAGTAGTTTGTCCAGTGTCCAGGGGAAAGCTCGCTTCCTCAAACAGTCAATCCGTGGTTTTACCTTCTCTAGTTGTGTTATAAGACCTGTGAATCAAAAAGAACAGAGAAAACATCAGGTGATTGTTTCGCACACTGTCATCGTCACATTTTACAGTCTTACAGGCAGCACATTTTTTTTGTACTGCCTGTAATATTGAGCACTTTGTAATTTGAAATATAAGCAAAACTACGATCATGTTCTGTAATTGATACATGCAGCAGGAGAGTAGATATTTTGTTCAACAATTCAGAAATTTGACATTTACCTTTGGAATGAAAGATTGGCTTTGCATAATACATGCCTCTGCTCTCTTTTATAAGTAGTATGTCCTCCTTTCTAAGTAAAAAGTGTTTGTTCAATATTTTGAGGAAAATGGACGTTCACTGTCTTGCAGAGAATTTATGAAAGGATTTATACCACTCTCATGTCTGTTTGTTAAATAAGAAGCTAGAGCCGGGTGACAGTTAGCTTAGCACAAATATTGGAAACAGAGGGAAGCGCCTAGCCTGGTTATGTCCACACTTCAACACTTCTAAAGCTTGCTAATGTTAGAGCTTGTTCTTTTAAATTCGTACAAAAATATTGTAAACATGCAAAGTGGTATTAACATGTGGTGGGTGGACCTCAGACCCTCTAGATGGGTGTGGGGCATGGCCCCCCTAAGAAAATACTGTACATTTTTAAAGTTAAATCCATACATCTGGTGCACTTTCAGAGCAAAATCAAGAGTCTTTGTGATCTTGAAAACAATTTTCTGCTAGAATGTTGCCATGTAAATTTAGGCTATTCAAGTACTCTACTTCAAGGGTAACTTTGATATATTTGTTAACCTTTTCAACAACTATTTTCCCATGTTTTTGTGTTTAAGTGACTAATGGCGACAACAACTCATCAAATTGGTGTAGTATTGAGTAAGTGCGCCGCTAACGGAAGACGCTAAACAGGCTGTAATATAATCGTGAGGAAATCCCCGACCGTCAGTTATGGTCCGCTAAAGGTGCTTGTTTTTGCCACCGACAGGCACAGATTGTTATTATAAGTGTCTGACAACATTATGGAAATAAAACATTTGACTTAACCTTCGCTTGATACAGTCTGTTTATTGTTGAGTGACTCGCTTGGAAAAGTCTCGTTCTGAGATTTAGCATCGCAGCCGCATTGTTGAAATCTTTGAAAATCTTTCAGATAAGACTGAGCTAAACTTTTTGTACTTCAACACAACAAACTCTGACAACACAGGCACTTCTCTCTCTCCAACTCTCACTCACGTTTCCACCGTTGTCTTCCAGCAACAAGTCACATGACACACGAGAGCACTCAGAATTGTTGTCCCCATTAGTCCCCATGAAAATAAGTAACCTTTGTATTTCAATTGTATGTAGCTGTATACTTCTACTCCACTACAACTCAGAGAGAAATATTGATTTGAATATTTTTTTTATTTAATTTTTATTTTAATCTAATAATATTGTATATCATTCCTAATTGGGCCATTCAGCATGGACTTTCACTTTCACTTTTAATGATTTTTTTTTAATGCAAATACTTTTGTACTTTTAATTGAGTAACAGTTTGAATGCAGTATTTTTACTTGTAACCTGTATTTCTACACTGATATTACTTAATAAGTAAAATATCTTTGTAGGCTTCGTCTTCCTTCACCACTGTCCCCTAGCAAACAATGTAATCATGAACACAAAGGTTGTATATGCATGGTAAACGAGACGGGTTCTGTGTTTTAAGACGAGCAGGGTGGGTTGCCGACATTGCCGCAGATCGTGTACTGCATCAGTCCGCCTTGATAACAGTCGCACCAGGAGCAGGGGGCCCTTTACCTCCCTGCAAGAAGAGAGGGCGCAGCAAGTAAGCACTTAGTTCATGGCCTCGGGAAGCGGCAAGGTCCAGGTTGCTGTAAAGATCACGGCTGGAGCCGTGAGCCACTTTCACCCCGGGCCATACCGTGCATTGTCACAGGATATGCGGTCAGGCGGGGGCCTGCCAGCCCAGCCGCTGAGAAGTGTAAAAATAATTTGGTCCATTAGAGGCGGGACAAATTAGACACAGGCTAGGTACATAATGGGAAACACGGTTCTTTTCTCAACTCACTCGCGGCAAAAAAAAGCATTGTCTTGTCTTTGCAGTAATAATGCGCTCGCTTGAAGGAATAGGTTGACATTTTAGGATATACACTTAGCCACTATCTTAGATGACATGATTGATACCACTCTTATGTCTGTACGCCAAATAAAATGGTACAGCCTGCAGACAGTTAGCTTAGCTTAGCATTAGTCAAAATGGGGACTAAGCTAGCCTGGCCCTGTCTGAAGGTAATACAATCTGCCTACTAATACCTCAGAAGCTTACAGGTTATATCTTGAAACCAAAAAGCAAAGCGCAGCCTCTGACTGATTTCTCCTATTTCTAGTCTTTATGCTAAGCTAAGCTAAGCCAACTGGCTGCAGCTTCATATTTAATAGACATATATTATGATACCATCAATCTGCTCATAACTCACAGCAAGAAAGTAAATATTAAAGCAAAATGTTGAACTATTCTTTTAAAAGTAAAAATATTTATTTTTAGGGGAGAATTATTGCATACATTGATACTAAAAGCCTTGTGTATACCCTTTGCTCCTTACCAAACGGAGGTGCTTATTACAGCACTTTGGTAGAATTGTAAAAATATGAACTCAACCGCTTACTCTATGTCAAAGTAAGTGTTTTACTTGTCAAATATTTATAATGCGTCAGCGGGTGTAACCCAATAACAAAGCGAGTCTCGCAGTGCACAGAATGAGAAACAATAAATCCACCAAAAAAAGACAAATTTGGAAGCCTCCTCACCATCTGGCCCCTGCCAGTCACGCAGCCAACTTGATAGAGGCACTGATGCCTTCCAGGACTGCTGAGGTTTAATTCATAATTATGGACTATTTTTGATTTAACAGGGTGCAAATTGCCATGAAAGGGGCAGGTGTTGGATGGAGTACTCGCATGTATCACAGATGACAATTTCTGATGCTCTGGGAATAATAAACATCTCAATGAGCTCAGTGCTTAATAGAGATAATGTCATGGTTTTGTTGGTGCTGGGCATGAAATGACCCAGAGGCATAACAGCTTAAAGCAGGGGCATGACTGTGCCAACTCCTTGACTGTGACCGCTGCCCAAACAGGTGTTTAGTCCCAGTGTAAGCACACTTCCTTATCTCATTGCCTCCTTGTGGGCACACTAAGATTACAATTGCATCGAATGGTCAAAGAGTCGCAGATGAAATAGAAGCGAGACAGAATTACTGCATAGACACATCTCTAGAGGAATGGAATGCAAATTAATTTAAATGGATGGCCAGGCATAGGCAGTACAAGGTAATTTTCTTATATTCTCTCCATGTTCCCCTCCCTTTTTCTCACACCCACACTGTGGCAAATGGTTCCCTATAAATCTCACACACAAATCTCATCTCAGGGAAATGCAAGCCTTCTATTAAAAAGAGGAGCGAATGTCAGATGAATATGAGATGAAATTGCCCTATGAATAAAATTCACAGGCCCTCAGTGATTATTACCTCGGGTTTATCAGGAAACGACCATATTACTGTATTTTATATCTTATAACAGCAAGAGAATATTTTACATTATTGCGGCAGAGGAATGCAGAATTGAGGGAAATGTGATGAAGAGCCCGTCTGGCTATTGAACACATGGACCAGCTGTTGGGGGTCTGGCTATCTAAACAAGACCAGAAAGAGAATTAGACCAGAATTAGACAATTTGAGTGAGACTTATAGAAGGGGACAGAATCCATATGTGTTAATGTCCAATTTGGGCAGGATTCTGTTGTTATGGAGCTAGCAGCAAATCGACTAAATACATATTGATATGTACTCAGCAGCATTCAATCGCAGATATGGAAAACTTTAAACATTTGATTCCAGGGGCGTTACTCAGAGCTTCCTGTCTTCGGGAAAAGCTGAAATGCTTTGATCTATAAATGAGCATGCATTTTTGCTGGATTTCATATGAAGGTGCATCTAGCCATATCTGTTGGACCTCAAAGAAAATATTCACAATACATATGAATCGCTTTCCAGCTGGGAGTTAAAGCAAATGCATCCAAACACATGGCCTCGGCCTGACATTTCCTTTTTGCATGAACTCTCGCTGACTTCCAAATGTCACAGCGCTGTGACCCACGGTGAATGTGTGAATGGGCAAGCATGAGGCAAAATTGATCTCTTTTGCCTCTCCAAACTCTTTATTGAGACCGTGATGGATGTGAATAATGCAGAATCTCAGGAGAATGTGGTTGATGAATTGATGTATGATTGATCGGATGATTTGTTCATTCGCTGGAAGCTTTTTTGTAACACTCCGAAGAGGGCTAGGTGGTGCCGAAAACATCAGCTAATGGAATAAAGCCTTTTCTACTCATCTGTCATTCTAAAGTGCCCCTGCTTTTTGCATCAACTACCTGTTTCTAATACTTGTTCCTGGCTTCGCTGTTTAATGTTCAGCCTTGTGCAGCCAAGCACGCTTCCTTTTGGATTGGAGCATGCAAGCTGCACAATAGCCCACTAGATGAATATTCATAAGTGAACTTGTAGGTTAGCAATAATCCACAGGTTAATAAGGGATGGGAAATCGCTCATTACATGCTGTGAAGTCGGATAATGCCTGAAGCAGACGCTGAGATCAAAATACATGAACATGTATGCACAGGCCTCCAGACACTAGGCCCCATTACACATTAAGAGAGAGTTCAAAGCTATCTGGGGTGTTATGTCATCATCAACCCTTTCATACTGCATTTCAGAACATCAAAGCAAACACATTTTACTATCTGGATTCTACAATATGACCAGAATTGTATTTCTCAAGAGGCGACATTAAAACAAATTTAACATTGCACTCCTACCAGAAAGGAATAACAAAATGTCACTGATTTGTTTTAAATTCAAACAACTTGAAATGTTCCCCCATTTCCCTCAAAGCACTGCAATGTATAGATTATATCTGTTCATGTAATAAGCTACCGTATTGCATGCTATTGCATATGATCAGATCATTGCAGACGATATGGTACTGTTACCATTTATAGACCACATTATGGGATGAAATGTTTCAATCTAATGTTAGATAGCCTTGTATGTTAGTAAATAGACAATAATCTTCTATATGAGGCATTGTGAGAGGCTCTCAGTTCATAGCATGCATTCCACTCTGTGTCTATTTATACTTTCAAATCTACTGAAGACTTGGTGTCTGGCCTGTAAAGCAGCCGGATCAGATTTATTTCTAGAAAGGGAATCATAAATGCTGACAATATTGATAGAGAGGAGCCTGGTTTTTAGAAACTCTATGAGACCGGACATTTTTATGACTTTGGCCTCATCTCTTTTATTGCACTGTACGCTAAATTCACTACATGGCTGCTCACTGTTTCCCAATCACATGCATTAATATCTGTCTGGCGCCTTGTTTTATTTTAGCGCACAAACGCCATCTGACACAATACTTTAAAGACAATATACAAGGCATACCAATAAAGCAGAGCAAAACAAGCTGAAAGTATAGTCATGGGTTTTACTGGTATTGCTGCACACATGGATGTTCTGTGGTTAAATACAGACTTGGGACCTGGCGAGCTTATGGAAAGATTAGTGAGCCAAATAAAAACATCACGGTTGTTTAAATTGTATCTGGATGTATGTGTGTCCTTGAATGTGTGTGTCTGTGAATCCAGTTTGCATTTTCTGCTAAAGCGGGATGATGATGTGATTGTGGACTAATATATCTAGAATAGTGGTTGCAATAATTGTTAATTTTCATTAGATTCGGAAAGAAATAAAAAACTACCGGAGGGACAAAAATAAAAAATGTTTTGTCAGGTTTCGTGATCCCCTGGATTACGGTGGGCAACTTCTTTACAGAGTCCTCTACCTTTAAAATTGACAAGGCAAAACAGTTCAGTACATAAATAAATACTGTACAAATATACAAAGTGCTTAGTAATAAAGTGCTTTTAAAGTGGTGTCATGTGCACTATATCCTTATCAAATGTCCAGTGTGTGCCAGGGGAGACTGACATTTATCATAAGTTCTGATCAGCTTATATGTATTTAAGCACCATTTCACTATCACAGTCTGATTTATTTTAATGGCGCAATGCAAACTATCATGCAAACTTGAGACCAACACCTTGGAAAGTGGTCCAGACCTCTTGTGCTTTGTGGCAGTCCAATCTGTATTGTCTCATCTTCATTACATTTTTGTAATCATATATATCATCATATCATATAACAACTCCAAAATACTATAGCTGCCAACAGAAAAAAACCTGCAATCTAAAATTCTCTCTGAAATATATTCATGTTTTTATATTTTTTATTAATATTTTAATATGTATCATCAGTTAAGTTATTTATGTAGTTAACAACCCATGTTTAAAATCCTTCATTTTAATTAAAAGATACTTTTTGCTACTTAAATGACCCCACTATATCTGTAAATGCTGGCGCTCCATAATATAAATCTTCATTATATCAATTTGTATGGCCATGTATTTCTCTGTCAATTAATCAACACCCACACATATGGAACATTTTGGATGAATCGTGCATGTGCACTAAATAAAATGACCATCCAGACAAATGGTTGCTTTTATTTTTTTTTAATCAAATAACTTTATTTTAAGATAGACATTTGGCTATGCATAGCAAAAATATGACATGACTAATCTCCCTTTTCAAAACTAACTTAACTACAATGTCTTGAGTCACAAATCAAAGTATTAGAGGGGAAGGGGCTTTCTGTTGTACCTTGCTGCCTCCATGAGGCTCTTGGTGCTCTGTAGCTGCTTGTGTTGCTTCCTGCCTTTGCTGGACCAGAGTTCGGGTGGAGTTGTTGTGATGTTGGTGGTGTTGGTAGGGTGCTGTTGGCAGATGGTTTTTGGCTGTCTGTCAAGGGGTCATCAATGCTCTCCATAGTGCAAGAGTGTCGAGGGGGACTCTTGTCGCGTCATAGAGCCTAGGGGGAGAGAGGAAGAAGGGAAGGTGGTATGGTTATCAAGCTCATAATGAGGATGCAGTGTTTTATTTTTGTTTTTTACATTTTTTCGTGATTTAGACACAGTCACAGCACCGTCATCAGCACCACCACCATTATCAATTTGTATATCGCTAAAAGGGTCTTGAAAATGTGCCAGCTTGGCTTTGTTCATACCCGATGAGCTGTTCGGTGCTAGTGTGTCTCAAGGTAACTGTGCATATGTAATATAGAAGTAAACCAGAGTCTGATTATGCATAATAGCCCACATGGAAGCAAATAACAGAGTCCTTGTGCTTTTCCAGGGTTTTTTGTTTGATCAAATATTTGTTAAGCGATACAATGAAATAATATGTCAATGGAATAAATCATTAATTCATTCACAATCCATTATTTTAAAGTCAACTATAATTTCTTTATGCTGCTAATAGTTAAGCATATTAACCCTTTATGACTATGCCTCATTTAAGCGCAATGTTCTCCTTTGATCCAGACTAAAGTATATCTTAACTATTGGATGGATTGGCACATTTATGATTTCCAGATGATGAACCTCAACATATTTGGTTAACTGGCTTTTCCTAGCAGTTATCATGAGGCAGAATACTTCATTTGTATAATACTATGACCAAATACATGCAAAGTGACATTCCCATCAACCTCAGTTGTACTTTGTATTTAGTGCTAATTAGTACTTGTTAGCATGCTAACATGCTAAACTAACAGGGGCAACATGGTAAACCTAACGCACAAGTACACATTTTGGAGATACATGATTTTCAGCAGCAACACAATTCTGTATTTACTTGTGTGTGAGTGTGCACATGTGCATTTGTTGTAGCCTGTTTGTTGGAAGAAACCTTCAGCTCTGCTAACTGGGCGCAGCTTACAGTGCACAAGCCAGTAATAACTTCCTGCTACCTTTTTTGGCCACATGGAAATGGCTGAAATTCTGAAACTGGGCCGTGTGCTTTCATTGTCTAGCAGAGATTTTGGGTTGAAGAAACACTACTCACTTAGCAGATCCCACAAGCTCTTACGCTGTTGATAAGAAACTAAAAAGGCACACTCTCTTGTTTTAGTTGTCTTTCCGCCTCTCTTACTAACAGCCCCAGCTTCCCAAGATGGAGGATTTGGTATTTTCCAAGCCGAGACGATGTGCTGACTTGGCTCCCTCAAGAAAAAAGCTGGCAGACACAGCTAATGGTTAGCAGCAACAGGGTCTCTTTTTCCTTTCTCCCTTGGCCTGTCTGGGGTGGCCAAGCAGCTTTCTTCTTAGCGGTGATTCTGTTCAAACCACTGTTGGATGTGCCTGGAGGGCCCAGAGGGATCAATTACTGAGGCCGGTACCGACCCAGAACCGGAGTGGGGAGGGTGATGGTGGGACTTTGGGGGATTCCATCAGGTCCAGCCTGAAACGGACCCCAAGAGAGACGGAGAGGAAGAGATGAAGAAACAGAAAGGAAGTGGGGGGATATCGGAGGGAGGCACTTGCTAACAAACCCCACAAAAAAGACCTTTTTAATTCCCTACCAAGATGCCGTCACTAGCAGATGTATAAATACAAAACCTGAATACTATTCAGGGTCACGGGGGGTGCTGGGGCCGATCCCAGCGGACATAGGGTAAAGGCAGGGTACAATATGAACAATGAAAGTAAATTGATTTACAATGGGATTTTTTTTGTACTTTGATTGTAAATAAGGTGCTAGACTGCAAAAAAACAACATCTAAATAGAGCTAGTTTATTAATGTAAATTAAGTGCCAGGGGAGGATTTATAGGATTTTCAGGGGAGGTACAGGCCAAGCCCCGAATTTCTGTTACTTGTTTACTAACTGGCCACCAGCCTCCTGTCATTTTGCAAAAGTGTCCGCCGGAGAAAGCACGTTGAGAATCCCTGCTCTAGAATTTCACAGAGAGACACAGACTGGCCCCGGTAATGCAATGTGTAAAATGCATCCTTTGTAGAAAAATGATTTTCGTGTGAGCTTGAAAACAGCCTTTATTTCCACGAAAATACACAACAACACACGAAGACCATGTCTGCATGTTGGATTTTGCCCTCTCCCACTTTCAGAGTGTATACAATATACATGACACATAAGCTCACTGTATCAAACATTAAACTCATGCTCAAACATGTTTCCAAATCCTTATATCTTTCTCTTCTCCTCTCCGAAAAAAAGCCTTGATTACGGTAATCACAGTCTTTCTCTCACGAGGTGCCAATTCTGTTCATAGCACTCTGTTCACAGCTTAAATACCCCAATCAGGACTGACCTAATAAAACGTATGAGTAAGACCTAGTCTCACGTTAAAGGATCTTTAGTCATTTAAATTGTCCCGGTTTCTACATTTTGAGTCACGGTTTCCTACAATGTCTGAGAATGATTGTGTGTTGTATCATTGACATCACATGACGAGCACAGTACACAAGACTATGCAGTTCAAGATAACAAATGCTTTTATTTTTGCTGTGCATAGATCAATTGCAAGCATTGGGTAAAGCATGTGTATACAGCTTGGCAGCAGTGAAAAAATAACCTTGACAATTTTTTCTCGCAGTTGGAGTTTGTTCCATTATAACTTAGTGAGAGTAAAAAAAAAAAAAAAACACACTTTTGAACAGACTTAACAAGCACTGAAAGGCTTAACAACAAGAGCCGCTGCTTGATGCGCACCAACTGACTTAAATAATGTTTTACGATGCTGTACGTCTGACTGGCCCAAATCTCTTTCTCTGTCTTTCACTCACACTGCTTTCTTCTTCCTTCACACTGCTTTTCTGTCTCTCTTTTAAATTGTTCGTCTTATCAGGCTGTCACAAAAGCCGCCAGATAACCCGAGGTGATTCCGTTTTTTCCTCTAATGGCGCACTCACTCTGCCTCTTTCTCGCCGAGCTCCCCGCGTCGGCACATGCAGAGAGAGATAGCTCCCTGCGCCGTTTCATCTGCCAGTCTAAAATGGTGGAGGGCACAATGCAGAGCTTCCTCCTCTCTGGAGAGAGACGGCGGTAAGCCTTTCACTGAGAGAGGGAGGTATAGGAGATGACTGCTGAGACTACACATTGCTTTGCCAAAAGAGAGCGCCTGGAAAGGCAGCAAAGGCCGCATTTGTGGTAACTGTGTGATAAAATGTAAATTCAAATCATTTAGTGTCATGGAGGGAGGAAAGTATATTGGGAGTGGGAATTAACCCCTAGTTGCTGCGTAAGAGAGTTTCTCTAGCTGGTGATTTATTGCAGATGAGCTTTCCAGGGAACGTGGCAAATTGTGTTGTTAGGACGCTGTGACCCAAACACAAGCGTGTTAGTTCATTCAACATGTGAATATTGTCGTAACGCTGTAGGTTTACGGAAGAGCACGCTATGTTGTTTGCACTACAAATTATTTTGCAGCCTGGACACCATAGGCTGTGGTTGAATAATCGCTATTCAGGGGCAGGGTTGAGTGAAAATTGGCAGAACATTTGAAGATTTGTTATGTTTTGACACATCTCTCCGGCCACTGGTTATGTATCATTTCTATGCCCATAAGGGTTGCTATAAAGCACGCTTCTTGACAGACATTTGCTTTTATGTACTCAGGTAAAACAAGAAAATAAAATGAAGTGGTCACTGATGGACATGCAGTTGAGGTGTCCACGTGCATTTTATTGTTTCATTAATACAGTTACGTGAACCCAAGAAGCTCATTTATAGTCTTAGAGCTTGATATGGTTCATCGGAGGAATTCAATTTTCTGTTAGGTCAATCAATTTAGAGGAGAAACTTGTCACTGTATTGGCAAGACTCTTGATACTGAAATAAATGATGTGCTATGACTTCACAAGTGCACCTTTGTTTGATATGTGTCCTTTTCAACTGCAGCTGCGCGTGTGTGCACTGCTAATAAAAGTAACCTCGCTCAAAACGTCACTGTCAACAATAAGCGATGTACATATCAATCTTCATATGTTTCTTCTGGAGCCGGCCCTTGGAAAATCCATATTTAGTTTTTATTGACAGGGAACAACATGTACTCTGCAAAGCAGGGTCAGACTAAGATGAATGCATGGACACAGGGACAAGGCGGAAGAGAGAAAAAGTGAGAGACGGGGAGGGAGATCATGTAAAGAAAAGAGATAGCGGGTGAAAGTGAAAAAGACTATGGTTTCAAGCAGAGGAAAAACAAGTATGCAAGGAAGTTATTTTTAAACAGAAGCACATCAAATGGTGGCCGCTGAGAGGTTGAGGGAAAGCGCACAGCGTACATGAATCCGCTTTGCCACTCATACGAGCAGACTAAAGGTAGAGAAGAGGTCTGTGGTGTCATCCTGAACAACAATCTCCTTCTGTTTGACAGAGAAAACACAAATTCTCAAACATTTGACCAATACACGCAAACCGCCTCCTGACATTTGTCCAAAATAGCCCTTTATGGGGCTGAGTCAGATTGACTTGGCTTAGTCAAATGCCCCGAGGGACATGTCTGTTTGTCTGCATTGATGTTTTCACACAAACACCTGACAGACAGGTCGGACATGCTCACTGGACTGTGCACACCCAGCAGTCATCCTGAGGCGATATTGGGGCGGCTGCAGTTTGGGTTTAACCTTGAAAAGCCTTAGGGAAGGGGCCATTTGTTCAAAGTTAACCAGAGGGAGGCTGAGGAGTAAATTGTTTGTTTTGTTTTTGCCCGTCATTCTCCCTCGGGTCAGCAGATAACAAGAGGTTTATGTAATTTTTGCTTTGGAGAATCAGCCTTAACCTTTAATGCATTTCAGGCAATTGTAGGTTACACGCATGGTTGTGGAGTAAAATCTTTCGAGACTTTCCTCAACCCCCGAGATTAAAGGGAGCGTTACATGAGGCCAGTTCATCCATCACATTAATTAATATTTTTAGAAGAATTTTAAACAATGACCCCGAGACTGCTTGTTGCAAGTTATTAGAATCCTTGACAGTGAAAGGTGCACACACACGCACACACACACACACACACACACACACACACACACACACACACACACACACACACACACACACACGGAGAGGCACCAATGAGTGCACATAGCTGTCCAGCCATTTGACTAGCTATCACCAAGCTTAAAGTAGCCAATGAAGCAAGCAAGAAATACCTGTCACGTCTCACATATTGTCAGCCTAAGCCGATGAGAGGCACATTGACTGACGTCCTAAGCAGGATATGAAATATGCTTGAGGCCAAGGCTTACAGGGCCACACTTTGAAATCAGGGACACATATACATAACTCTGAATTTACAAACATGAGGAGCATGTTAACATACACGTAAGAATGCACATGGATCGCATCTATTAGCCTCAAATTAAACCTGCATGTGCATACTCAATGCCCCCCCCCCCCTCCAACACACACACTAGCTCTTAAATCTGTCAAACATAACAAATGGATTCAGCTATATGTTGCCTATGAGTGTGTGTGTGTGTGTGTGTGTGTGTGTGTGTGTGTGTGTGTGTGTGTGTGTTTGTGTGTGTGTGGGGGGGAGGGACTATCTGCCTGCCTAGATAACAAATTACATTGTAGGTGGAACATGTCATGGCTGTCACCTCAGTCCCCACAACCAGGTATATTCAGGTTTGTGTCCGCTGAGAGACTCATCACACGGTAAGAGCACAGAGGCAGCAGCTGATAACCAACCATATCATCTGGGTTCAGCATTTAGGGCGTGTATCTGCTATGTGTTTGCGTGTATGTATGTGTTTGTCTTTAAGCAAGAAGGCATAAACAAGTTAGTCAGCTGATGACTAAATCATGACAGATGCATTAATGATGCCCCACCGGTCCTTGGTGGTCACCCATTGACATTCACAGATAGGGCAGCTGTGTTGTGTGTGTGTGTGTGTGTGTGTGTGTGTGTGTGTGTGTGTGTGTGTGTGTGTGTGTGTTGTGTAACATGTTTGTTAACAAAGACGGCGCATACAGGCTGAAGAGCAACAGGGTTTTATGTCTCTTGTTAAGCAGTGGGAGGATGTAAGGCCTGGGATGTGGGAAGGTGTGTGTGTGTGTGTGTGTGAATGTTTGAGTTGGGGGTGAAGTGGAGAGGAGGATGCTTGGAGAGCAGGGTTTGAAGGACGGGCGGTTGAATGACTGGGCGGCATCTTAGCAAATACAAGTGGTGGTTCCCCATCTGTTGCCATCATTAACATTAAGAACGTCCCTAATTCAAGCTAATTGCGGGTGACGAGGAAGTAAACAAACCGCGTACAGTTTGCGGAGACGAGCTGAAGACGAGGAGGGCGGGAGAGGCACATTTTCAAGGCATTTTGAAGTGAATGCTTAACTGATTTTCAGGCTATTATCAATGGAGTTGTGACCCGACAATGTGCAAGCTGTTCCAAACAGCAGTGATATGGCAACAGTTGCAGATTGATGCTCAAAGCGTGCAATCAAAAAGAATGAATATTCAATTTTCTTATATTATCTAAGAATCTCCTGAGGAGGTTGTTTAGAGCTACAATACTTTCATGTTACCAATGGGTCAAACGACTATGTGTAAGGTGTTACACTTTCTGACTCTTTCGTTCCCCTCAGTTCAATGGAGATTCAGGTTTACGACCCACAACTTTTCAGTTAAAAAAACACTGACAGAAACGTTTGCTTCAAGCTAGTGATCATGGAAAAACATTAAGCAGCTAAAGAGCCACATTTTTCTTGGATTCTCTGGGGACCAAAACAGCCAAAAGAGGAGTGAATATCGGACTTCTATCCGTCGAGTGTTTAGGAACATTAATCCAAATTAATGCTAATTTGCTTCGGTTCTGCTCTCCTATGTGTAAATAGGCAAGGCCAAATTCACTTAAAAAAAGTGATAATCAGTAGTCAGGAACTTTACTCAGTGATGTCAGCACAGCAAGCTATATTTAAATATTGCTAGCATTAGCTAGCATGAGCCACCATAAGCTACTGGTCACACATGGCCAAGTGAAGCTGTAGCAGCAAAAGCCACAAGTTTATTGATTTAGTAGAGGTGCCTTTCATTGGTTCTGATTTTATATATGTAATTGTAAAAATGCAGACTGTGTTTCCTTCATCTATCAGAAGGTACATCATCTCGCCAGTTTGAAAAAATAATAAACAACGAACAGAAAATGTAGAATGGGTATTATTTTAGCATTTGTATATATTGAAACTTGTTTCATTTCCCAACATTTTGCAGTCTCTAAGTACACATTTTAATGTCAGACAGTTTGAGAATGAAAATAAAATAATCACAACCCAAACACCACCACACGATTATGCACAAAATCAGTAGCCGAAAACAGCACATTAAAATAGGCTTTTATACTTAATGCCTGTAGATAAGAGCTTTTTATGGGACTCAATACTCAAAAGTGTTTATTGTCCTGTAAAATGATTCAGTTTGTTAAAATGGCCTCTAAACAGGAATGTTTGGCAAGCAAAACTGTTCAATCAGTACGAGAAACAACATTAAATTTGTCCTCAGTTTTTGATTTACACCCCAATTGATTTTCTATGCAAATGCCTTATTTTCAACTCTCACGGTCATGTTGTTCTCAGAGCCACTGGTGCAGTAAGTCCACACATTGTGCACACACCTACTGGTTTGAGAGTGGTTTGTGTAACCTGGGGGGCTAAAAGGGAACTCACCGTGGTGGTTTTGACTCGGCCTCCGGGCTGTGTACAAGTCCAGCCAGATTTATTGAGTAACAGGTCACAGCCTTCGTCCTCCAAACATGGCACCATCTCACACCACTGCTTTTTCCGAACAATACCAGCTGCAGAGAATACAGGAAAAGAGAGAAAGAGCGATTAGAGGGGTGAGAAAAATAGCAGGAATAAACAGATGAAGAGAAGTGAGAGAGGTTGATGCAGAGATGCAACGATTAAAATAGAGAGAGTGGGTTGAGGGACGACAGATGGAGTGAGACAGATATGGGCAAAGATTTAACACAATGGAAAATGATGGAAAAGGGGCGATTTGAGAAAAATGTTGAAATACATTTAAATGGACTAAAATAGATGGAGAGATGTAGAGGGGCAGATTGGAAGAGAGATGAGGAATGCAGGTAGATGAAGAGCAATGAAGTAAAGAGACAATTGAGAGATATGGGAGCAGGGGATGACAGGGAAAGATGAGGGGAAGATGGAGAGAGTCAGGCAGATGGAGAGAGATGGAGAGAGATGGAGAGAGATGGAGAGCGATGGAGAGAGCTGCGATCATTCAGGTAAATAAAATCAAACATCACAAATGATTTTTAGCAAGTTTACAGCCCTTCTTGCATTCTGCAATATTTTAAACAGGATGACAAATGTCCTTGCTTCTACCACAAGGAACAAAAAATACTCCTATTTCATATACAGATTTAAAGATCTGACATTTAATGCATTCCAAAAGGCTTCGTCGTAACAAGTTGTAATTTGTACTTTTTTAGTACTAACCTAGTCTGCCCTGCTGTATTTCAGTTTCTACACTCCCGAAAACAGGCCCAGACTTAATTGTATTGCATTACATTATTTGTACTGTAGGCTTCACTCATAGACTGAGACATAACGGTGACAACGATAAAATGTAGTGGCAATTAAATCTGAGTTTTTCAGTTGGAGAAATGTGATGTTGCAGCTGCAATGCAATCTTTCAATACAACACATTTATTTTGGATTATTATGCTGGATAATCTGTACCTTGTTTTGGGTTTGAGCTTCATTGCCAACCTCTGTTGTTGGTGTGTGGAGGATTCACACTGTCATGCGATTCCTATTTTGCATTTGCATTTGAGCATGAGCTTCTTCTCACCTAACAGCAATGAGTTTGTGCACTGTGCTTTGCTCTGTTCTTATCGATCCTTGCCCCACTGAAAACACATTTGAACAATCAGTAGGTACTGCTTGTGCAAGGACAATGAAATCCCTCTTACTACCACTTGTGAATGTGAACTTGTGTTTGTTGGAACACATGTCCAAGCTAAATATATCTGGCTTATATATGATTTTTTTCTTTTTGATTGTTGAGCATATATGCAAAACAGTAAGCTCCTTGATTATGCATATTGTTGGTCTAATCATATAGTCCTAATAAGATATATTAGCAATAGTTTCAGTGTCCTCTTTAGAAAGAGCTGCCAACTACTGGAAGAAAATCTGACAGAATTTATGCAGTTACCTGTTTCTGCAGTGAGAGGAAATGTGAGAGGCAGAATGAATCATCAATAAGCAGTTGAAATAAAAATTGACGTCAAAGGTTTATACATTTACATTAAATGTGTGCCTCTATAATAACATATCAGCGCTAGACGAACAGCCAGAATAAATGCGCAAAGTAAAATATATAGAACACTCCTTCCACTGCTTTTTGGTGTCCAAAGAAACCCCCGTAAAGATAAAAGTGTCTAATCGCTGCCTCGTGTCTGGGTTAGCTCCCAATCACACGAATAAAAAAAACACATGACCACCCGAGTATGCACAGTATATCAGAAAGACAGAAAAGGAAAAGAGATGAACTGAGATAGGGAAAGAGAGGAAGGACGAAGACAAAGTAAAGAACAAGCATATCTAGATAACATTCTTGACCGTTACAGAATATGGGCAAGATAAAGAAAGAGAGATACATACATTCATGCTCGTATCCGTATGCATTTATGGATGGGAAATTGCATTCTCTAATGGATAACAGTGAAAACCAGAATGAATTATAGGGCACACATACATCATATTGTCTTTGCCATGGCGTCCATGGGACGCTGGCTCTATATAAAGCACATAGGAATTGTGCCCGGTTCCATATCTATAAATTTGCTCTCAGGGCACCTTCAGTAGCTGTCATAACCTCAAATGTAGATCATCAGTGAGCGCTGTACCGAATGCTAATATCTCTTCACCATAAACAATATCTATGTATCAATCAATCCATGAAATATGTATACCTTCTCAAGCACTACTTTATTAAATATTGAAAGTACGATGAACACTGTGTCAGCACAGTAAAGAGTGAGATGGAAATTGACACCAATGTAAAGCATTATTATTGTTGAGTGCATTTTGCTGACATGCTACTGGAGGTTGAATTACTTGGCGCTACTGTAGTTCGCCTCAAGGCTAGCTGCAAAAAAACAATCTAACACGTGTGACTTCAATATTTTCACTTCAGGGACAAAGTTACACTTGCGGAAGAATGCAATTTCAAATAGATACAAAATCTGAAAACTATTATGTGTTGTCAGCAGTATTTCTTTTCCTCTAGATCTGCCCTGCTACACAAGTTAGACAAAGCACTCTGTTTAGCGTAGATAACCTCATTCCCCTGGCATTTCTTAACAGATAGCTTTCAAAAGTTATTGCTGTGAACTCCAATTAAGTTTACCCAATCGTTGGCTGTCCATTTCTGGATATCCAGAAATGCTAAGCATTTATTCGTCATGAATATCAGCCCTTATCTGTTCCTTTGGATTATTGTGTTTGTTATGGCCCCGAGTTTGATTCCTTAAAAAGTTCGGAATGCTTCAAGACAAACAGGCGCGCCCACTTCATGGAGCTATAGGCCAAATGAGCATGTGTGAAAGAATAGGCGAGATTTTAATTTCTCTCCCGAGCTCCCTTTTTTCATTCCGTACACAACTTTCGTCACTTTTCATGTGTACAACCGATTGCAAGAAAATGAATGCTTTTGAAGAAAGGTTGTCCGAAAATGTGCGCAGTTATCCTCATTTAAATAATTGAGTCTCGCCGCTCTCTCACCCGACCTTCAAGTGTGGCCTTTTGAGACAACTATGAAAAGCATTTGCCACCTGATGTGGCCACAAACGTGTTTGTTTAAAGCATACCCTCGCCTTAACATCTTTCTGTGACTAGCCTGTCCCTAGTGGCGTTTCTCAGGGATCCATTGTCTCTCACCTGCTTTCCAACATACACATATATGTGGTGCATTATAAAAGCAGTGATCTCTCCCTCATAATGCATGCTGACAATATTATACTGGTTGCCAGCAGGGCATAAACAGAGCCTCCTACTGGCAAGACATCATCATCCTTCCGAGACCCCTAAGGTCACAAAGAGCTGTGTCAAGAATACAGAATGATTGTAGATAGAACAGGTTCTACTGAGAAAGGCTCCGACTGCGGTACCAATCTACAATCAAAAAAACAATTGAGTATTTTGGTGACACCACCCAGTGCTCTGAATTAGCATACCAGTCGCTGCCTTCATGCTACACACTTTAAGTCCCAAGTCAAGTTCAAGACATCCTTCATTCCATTCACTGTAACCTTTTTCAACAAGCGTCTAAGTTCCCCCAACTCCCCCCTCCAACACCCACGCACGTCATGACTCCCCTGGCCCTCAAGTTTTCCCTTTTAAAGAACCTATTCTCTTTTCAACATTTTATCACATATTTATTTATTGTTTCCATTTTATTATTTCCATTTTATGTAAATGTGAAGGACAAGAAAGTTTTCTGAATCTGCATCTACAGCCAGCTGTAGCTCAGCAACAGTAAGTGTAGTTGGATGATTCAAGGCCGGCTTTGTGGAAGGAAAAGGGAAGCAAGTGAGCAGAAGAGAAAATTAAAGGACATATTGAAAACACACCATTTGTCGAGGTGAAAGGGGAAAAACCTGTCAGCTGTAATAGCCCAAGTTTTGTCAAGAGTTTTTTTTCCTTCCTTTTCTTATTTAATCCATTACTGTGAATTTATCACATTGTCAGCAAGGTCACTTCACTATTCACTAACCGCTTTTGTTTCGCTTCTAAATTACCATCCAGTGGGGTGACCCTCAGCTGATGAAGATGTATTGCGGCGTCAGGTAAATAATAGTAATGAGGGAATGAATGCTATTATGTGTGTGTGCTCCACTCTGCATGTGTGTTAGATATGTCATTTTTGACTGCAATAACAGTAAAATGGCTTTATTGGTGATGACTCAGGTCTTAATATTTTACTTAGTCTGCTTTACCTTGAATGTAACTGATCCACAGTTCTACTATTATTACAACTAGTTTACATTAATATTGTTTACATCTACAAGTACATGATAAAAGAAGCATCAGGTTAATGTGCTGGAGACCTAACTGGTCAAAGGTGTGTCGGATGAATGATTTAAAATGTAAACCGCACAGACATCACATATTGACAGAACAGATTTGTGTTACTAAACACCCCAACTTACAGCTGCTCATATCAATATTATTTTATAACAATAATGAACTAAATGACTTTGAGTAGTGAGAAGGGTGTTCCACAAATGACTATCATGCAACTGTGCAGTTAGCACCGTTCAGCTTTTTTGTCTTGGTATTTTTAGCTTGCAACTTGACACCACTCTTGACATTGTCATTTCCAGTCGCACCAGGCAGCTGTTTTTATCAACACACTGTGCACTAAACAGCGGTCAATAAAGTTAATGATCAGCTGGTGAACATAGTGGAGCCTTTAGAAGCTTAGGAGCCACGTAGCTTCCTCGAAAGTTGGTGAAGACCAAAACAGAGCCAAAAGAGAGTGGGTATTGGACTAATTACTACTACTAAAAATGATCTAAAGCTATTATTAGCACCCTATCTTGATTTGGTCATTGTAAAACATCACACTTGATTTTAGTGATTTTAAAAGAAACCCCATATTTTAGGTATCAAACACTAACACCTGAGGACTTGAAGGTTGGCTTAGAAATCTTTGTAGCTTGCTCCGTTGCCGATGTGGTTAGCTGTAGTTAATGTGGATTTATAGACGTTACAAAGGATTACAAGGACCAAGTTTCACAGTCCAATAAAAGTATCAAAATCCAAAGAAACTTCACAAACGACTTCCGCAGCTAAATCCACTTTTTTTTTTAACTCATTTCAAACAAATCATGGATAAATTACATGGCTGAATATGGCTATAATTGCTAACTGCGCTAGTGACAAATACAATACATGTATTTAACACTATTTTGGCATGATGGGAGTTCAATATTCAGCTATGGTGGTTCTTAGATAAAATGAATAACCAACTTTGTATAACATACTCCAAAAACAAATTGTTATAAGTTTAAACAGATTGTAAAGCTACTATTTGTTGCAAGATTACAAACTAATTGATTCTCACCATTTCTCTGTACACTGTATCAATGGTATGTTTGTTTACCATGCTTTAGACTTCATACCCAGATAGTGTGAGTTAAAATGGACTTTGACAGGTGACTGGTCCAATTACTGTGATTTACCGTATGAGCAATAAAAAAAAAAAAGCACAGCCGTTATTCGTCCCATTTGGATTTGCGTCACTAGCTAAACTCATCTCTCAGCGACATCTTCTGATAGTGACACGATCTGTTACCATTGGACCATATCACTTCTGTGCTGGTGTGAGGGCTTGTGTTGAAACTTATAAGATTCAAGGTCAATGTGGAAGAAAAACATCCCTTAAATACGCACCCACACACATGCAGGCAGCCAAGCGCTAACACACCAGCACAGGCAGGCGTGGACGAAAATAAACACACATACAGGTTTGATGCTATGTGTATGGGAAGGTATCAGTCGTGGTTTCATCAGCAGGAGATAAGGTGTGGAGGGGAGAGAACATTATTACACCCTCCACGGGACACTTATCTTCCCAGCAAATGGTAGATCACACTCATGTCAACAGCCAGCATCTTGGCCTAATAAATTCTGTCTAATGCCATGCCAGGCCTGAGATGGCAGGAAAAAGATGTGTGTGTGTGTGTGTGTGAGCGAGAGAAAGAAAGACATTGCAGGCAGGAAGATAGTAAGAACATAGACGAGAAAGAGAGAAAGTAGACCTAAAGAGAGATCAGATCGGGTGTAATAAATGCAGTGCAGCGCTGTACAAGAGATGGTGCTAAGATAAGAAGATGTGCTAAGATAATTACAAACTGTACAGATCAGATATGGCCTTGGCAGGTAGCAGAGTCAGCAGTGTGTGAAGGGCAGCAGATGTCGGACAACACATATGGTAGGATTACACTTTTTTTTTTTTTTTTTTTTAAAAGCCTAAAAGAACTTCCAACACATCTTAGCACGTGTATGTGAATATTATTATTACTTAATTAGTTGTTTTCATCCATGCCTACAGGATTCTTACATGGGTTGTGTGTTGTGTCACATAGGTTAGTGTGGTGGTCCACAACACTGTATGCATGCCTGTGTGATTCTGTGCAAGGACTGAACTGCTGTCTGTCAGAAGCAAATCACCATCACTCCTGATTCACTATGAGCCGATTGCGAAATGGAGCTGTTACACGTGCACAAAATGCAAACTCACTAGCATTCATGTGCATTTTTCTTTCTACTGTTTGTCAATTCGCTGGCACTTCAGCCCACCTTCGCCTCTCTAATGCACCAACGTGCTTCTCAGGCCTCCCTACCACCCAGTAATGGCGAGTCAAATAGCCTTTTAACAAATTCACTGTGTCTTCGTTTCACAAATGAGTGCTATGAATCTGTCAGAATGTTCTCCTTATGTAGTTCTTCTTTCCATAAGTGTGCACATTTCCCTGTAGCACACACACACACAAAAAAGCACTCTTGCCCTCTATTTGTAGCTGCTTTTATTCTGCATGGCACTTCATTTAAATTGGTGGGAATAAGGATGCCAGCTAAGTAACACAAATGCATACAAAACACCCCCCCCCCCACACACACACACACACATGTTCAACCACTGTACATATGTGAACACACACACAGAGAGGCAGACACACAGAATAATCTCTTTGCGGACATGTCACGCAACAAAGTCAAACAAAAGGCAGCTTGAAAAAGCTCAACTGACTGCCATTAAGAATCAAAGATTCCTTTCATCATGGAAATCCCCTCCCATGTCTCCTTTTACAGTGGATCTATCTGGATAATTAACTGTACTATCAGGCCATGGTAGGCAGACGTTCTCTAAACCTGAATCACGCCTGGCAGGAATTAGGAGTAGGCTCAGGGGAATGTGAGAGGAAAAGCCCGAATGCAAAGAAATAAATCCCTGTGCTTTGTAATTAGCCACCAGCTCTCTATCCCCTTCCCTCTCAGCTCATCGCAGCTAATTTTCACTTGTCTTGTTTTGCCCTATCTCCCCTTCCCTCACAACCACTATTTTCTCCTTCCGCACTTTCATGTCTGCCCTCTATTTCTATTCTTTCCCTTTCCCTTCCCCTCTTCATCTCGTCTCCCCTCCTCTGTGTTTCTTTCTTCACCTCTCTTTTCCCTTCCCATGCTTGTTCCTTTCCAGTCTATTGCGTCGCCTGATTTTCGTAAGATTATTCCACCCGTTTGGCGGCCTTGATGAGTATCTGCACACTAAAAGCTGTCAAGGCCCTTTTTAAAAAGCCTAAGGATTTTTGGTGAAGTGAATTTGTGTCCCAAATAGCTCCTCTGCACTCATGAAACTTTAAGAGGCAGAAATAATGAGATAGCATGCTGACTGACATTTCCAGACCTCAGCCCTGTGTCTGTGCATATGCATGTACGCCTGTGTGGGTGTTTCCAGTGTTGTGTGTGCATAAAAGAGAGTCACCTAATAATCTTTTCACCACCATGAATATAACATCTATGGTATGAACACATGAGAGTACATGTATTATGCATCATTCATGCATCTATGCTATTTCAAACATTTTGAAAAAATAAAGAAAAAGGAAACGGCTGCTTTAATTTGGATTTTCACTGCCCAAATCTTGCGAAAAAAAGATAACTGCTTCCTCTAAACTGTTTGATGTGCTAAATGATCTTTAATGGGAAAAGGCGGTAATGCTTTACAACTGGGTTCACTTTATAGACAAGACTGAAATTAGAGTTCTGTTGTCAAATTAAAGTTAAAGTCTGCAACACATTATAGCTCCCTATCTGTCTCTCTTTATTTCCTTCTCTCCGTTCCTTCCTTCCTTCCTTCCTTCCTTGTTCAATCAAAATGCTAATATTTGTCTTATCGGTTTGCCTTATTCCATCAAGACTAATGTTTCAGTATAGAGCCATTACTCCTGATGGTGGCACTGGATCAAATTATTTAAAAAAATAAAGTTAATATTCTTGCAGAGAATAAAGTCGTACGATTATTACCGTTTTGAGCTAGACGCAGGAGAAACTACGACTATCTTGGCATAAACACTGGGAATAGGAAAAAAAAGCTAGCAAGGTTCTGTCCAAAGTTAGAAAATCTGCCAAGCAGCACCTCACTAATTAACAAGTTCAAGCTTAATTGTTAACCCCTTAAGTGTATGGGTGGAAAACAGGGGACTTTCACTTGTATATAACAGGTCAACAGAATATGCCACATACAAGTTGTGTACATCATCTGAAGCTCAAACTGGGAACCTGAAGAATAATTTGATATGAAGCTCAGCACTATTAATCATGGATCAGACATTAAAATGAATGGTGGAAGTGTATGAGGGCTTAGGACATTACGATGGAAGTATCTAATGGTTTATTGTGTCTCACAAGTTGTTGCAGCAATATTTAGTTAGACGCCAATACCTCGAGGAACATTCTAGAAAACGCCATTCTGTGATTTGGTATCAAAAACATTTTGGGCTTTTGCAAAGATTTCTTTAAGAGGGTAATTTTCTTGTGATTGAATTGCGAGCACTTCTGTTGTGGAAACTACTCAGATAGCCCCTAATTGTCTTGGTCTCTTGTTTTTGGGACTGTAAAGTTTTATGAGGCTGTGATTATCCTAGAGGTCACAACAGGTCATTTTATACAGTAATGGGGACTAACATCATCACATATGAATACAATTGGGCTCATTAGATCCACATGAGTCTCAGCCCTCCAGTCATACCCAATTTATGCAATTCCAAGACTGTTTAGGGACTCCAATATGCAGACATATTCAAATACACCATGTTAAAACAGGCAAAAATAACATTTATACTGCATGCAAAAATCTGCGGGATTTTTGCCCCACTGCATAGGATTTGCATAAAGTGGGCATGACTGTAAAGGGGAGACTCGGAGGTACCCATAGAACGCATCTGTGTTCACATACCTTTACGTGAAAGGTCAAGTGACCCGTTTAAAAATTGCCATGCCAGTTCATCTGACTTCCAATTCTAATATATTTTGATATATACAGATTTATGAATATGTTGATCATTATTATGAAAAACCAGAGACTCATGCGACAGTCAGTCTCCCATTGCTCTCCCACAACTAAGGCCTCAACTCTACGCTGAAGTCCATTTGCCACATTGCTGCTTCCAGTTACAATGCCCCTATTTCTGCATACTATTTATGCGAGGTGTTATTGTGGTGCATAACCGGCAGGTTTTGTGGCGTGCCATTGCTCTGGGCTTGTTTTTCTTCTGTGTGTGTGTGTGTATGTGTGTGTGTCTGTGTGTGTGTGTGTGTGTGTGTGTGTGTGTGCACGTGTGTGTGTACAGGCCACTAGGTACTGCTGATATCGTTCATTCGCAGATGTGCTCTGACATTTCCTCACAGCTGAACGCCAACAGCAACCCCTGATTTGTGGACGTACGCACACGCATGCACGTGTGTCCACCAGACACACACACGCACACACAAAGAAGGAAAACCCAAAGGCACTGTAAGCCAGAGGAGGAAATGTCAACGCAAACAGGAGTCTGTGGGAAAGAGATCATTTTACACCAGTGTCTACTGAGACACCAGCACATCAGCAGTGAATGTAAACCCCTGGCACCTGGAGGCATGCTGGAAAACACAAATTGACCTGCTCACAACTTCTATACGGAGAAGTTTATGCATTACATTTTATATTTTAACCATGTGCTTGTGTTTCATTAATAAACAGATTAAATAGAAAAACAAAAATAAGAAAGTGAGAGGGATCAGAAATCAACATGATACACACCAACATGTTTATGCATCAAGTATAAACATTTTTATAAAAATTCAAACAAGATAAAAAATGACCTTTGTTCTGTCCAATTCTGCCAAAATTGATAATTGTAGGCCCATTCAGTCAGGAGAAAGCAGTGTGGAACCACACTGACTTCAACAGCAGACACATTCACATTGGAATAGTACTCGGTGTGCCCTCATGTGAAGCAAAGCACAGAGTGTGATAGTCTGGCACAAGTACATGAATACACACTTGCACAACAGATATGCACAAAGCAGACATTCACACTGAAGTACTCTTATAACTGCCCTAACACACACAGGCTAGCATATACATCTCTCGCAGTCATGCGGTTATTTTTTTTATCTCAACCTCTTGAAGACTGCTTTGCGTGATGTGCCAAGACTTAAGTGCTATCTGACAGAGGCAACTTAATATAAGCTAGGAAACCCAAGGAAAAACCAAACAACAACAACAACAACAACAAAAAAAAACACAGTTTGCTTATACTGCCATTATCAGCAGCTGAGTGAACAAGCCGTGAACGACGCAAGGAACGAGGGAATTTGACAAATGGACATGCACGGCAGCATGATGGTGTGGCGCTGTAATGATGGGTTATGATGACAGTTGCGATCGCGATGTGGCCGACAGTAATGACGGTGACTACGTTGAAGTTGATGATAAACGACACAGTGACATACTTGGAATAAAGTAGAACAATGCCTTCCGGCTGAACAGAAATACACACACTAATATAATTAGTTCATATAGTATCCCTTCGGTTAGCTGCTCATGTGTGTACTGATGTATGAGAGTAAGGTGTATGTGTGAGAGTGTGTTAATGTAAGCTAATGCACGCTCCTGGATGCATGCGAGCGAGCTTTAGGGTCTGTTAATAAAGAGTCTGAGCTGGCCGACGTCCGGACCCTCAAGACACCCCTTTCCCTTTCTGGATGTTGATGATTCTTGTCTATTTAGCCTTATTGACCTCTACATCCAAACTAATCCGCTTTAAATTATGCATAACCTTTTACTTGGCAGAGCTCCCCATAAATCTGTTTATTCCCTGTTTGCTCCCTTACAAAGCCTGCTAAACAAATTCCATTAAGCAAAACAGCAGTACAGCATGAATGATAATTCAACTCAGTACAGTTCCCAAAGCAGATAAGAGCATAATCATTGCTGTTATGTGTAAGGCAGCTTATAAAGGACTATTCAGTTTCACTCGAATCTGGTTAGTGCTTATAATTTTTGGGTCATTTGGTTTTTGTGAGTACTCAGCAGTGAATGTGTGTGCATGCGTCCCTGTTTATGTACCCACGTCCATGCATGGCTATTGTTTGAGCATTATGGACATACACGTAGCAGGAATGGAGGATTGCGCCATTTACAATAAAAAAAAAAAAACCTCTGTACAGAAAGGTATATACAAAATGTAAATACACTGAATAGCAATTGCAGAACAAAATCACATAAATAGTAGGAATGTTATTGGGGTGAAGAGGGGGGTTTAATCTTATATTTCAGTTTATTTCAGTTTGTTTGAAAAGCAAAGCACTCCCCAGCATGATAAATAATTCTCTTTAAAGCTTCCCCCTATACCTTGAGAAAAAAGTGTCACACTCTCCCCCTTATATCTAATATTATAGCACTGAGTTGGTACAACTTGTGTCACAATAATAATTTAAAAAGGCAAGGAGAAAAAAAAAAAGCAGATGGTGTAATCTAATTAAAAGCTCGACAAAATTATGAATATTCCAACGCCCTTCATCTTGTCTGTTTTTTTCATACATAAAGATCCAAATAAATTCACAAAAATAAAATATTGGTTCTATTAGCTAATGTATAGCAATGGGGAAAAATAAACCCTCTAATCAGAATTGTTGTCTTCTGCATTCGGCAATGAACAACTGCACAGCCATCATTTGCAACCATGATCCTTTTTTTTAAGTTAATCATACAGGATGAGGATACACTTCTAATTTCAGGGTAGGAAAAGTTAAAAGACCCTTCTCTGCTTTAAAAAAAAGACGACCCTCCCTTCAGCAAGAAGAATGCACACACAACCCTTCCCCTTTATAAGAACCCCCCAGCCCCCTGTAATAACTTCTACATAGTATACTATGCAGGAAAAAAACAATGTATGAACTCACAAACTAACAAAAATAATCCCTCTCAATCATCACGATTCAATCATGACCAACACAAAGTGTGTGGTGGTGGCTCAGCGGAGACGCTGCCTTCTGCCTGTGTTTTCTTATTTTCTTCTCAGTTCATTTTGTGCGGGACGTTTCTGGCCGTCAGCCTCTTGGGCAATAAGTGTGTAGCCCTCATGCATGCGCAAGCACGCATCCAAGAGGAACCTACGAATGTGGCGGACACAGTGCCGGAAAAAAATGCAAATATAGCGAGGCAAAATGCCAAGCAGACGAAGCTCGATCCAAAACGAGAGTGAATCTGGGGTTGGCTTTCACTTCCAGGGAACACTGGGCTGAGCTGTGGTACCCACGCTGAGGGTATGTGCGCTTATTTTGTCGTTGAGCCGGGTGGAGGAGGGGTCAACTTTGAATTTTCTGTCTACAAACGGTATACAACAATTCCTGCACCGTATGCCTTGAAAGGTTCATTACACCTTTAAGGATCAGAATACTTCCTCCGCCGTTGCATCCGATCACTTCTACGTCGTCTTTGACCGAAACTTACTGCAAATTGTTTGCATTAAAAGTGTCAGCTAGATGCCCAAAAAATGATTCCGTGTGTAAAATATTTACAAAACATATTTATTATAGATAATCCCAAACATTATTTCAAGCTCCTCACTCTGCCTGAAGCTGGTGGTGTCATGTTCACTGTGGCTGCAGGCTGGGCAGTGTGAGCAGGGACGAGCTTCAGAGGCTCCGTAAAGTTCTCCGCCTTCAGGTTTTCAGGCTTTTTATTTGCCACGAGCTAAAAACTCATTTACTATTCAGCTGCTACAGTGTATGGTAATTTAATAATTAGAGCAAGAAATAAAAATAAAATAGTCATGGAATATGTGATGTTTGGAGTCAAAACACTTCCCCACTTTAGATAATTATCTTGGTTAGATTTCAGGCACATAATAATCATAAGCTTTGATTTAGAAAAATAACAGGAGCGGCGATGAATCTAAATGTCATCAGGAAAATGGCTCAACAGAAGCTCATCATGCAGAAGGTAATGTAGTGACTATTACAAAAGTTGTTGCTGTACCGTTGGTAGTTTGCTCCTCTTGAACTTGATTTATTGCATTTGGGTATGACAGTACTATTTACATCATAAACCACTGTTTGGATATTGTCTTTTTTTTTATAGAGAACATTTTCCATTTCTTTTGCTGAAATATTGCTTATTGGTGAGGAATGCATGCCCCTTTGAATGTACGTACTTGTAGTTAAATGGTATAGTTAAATAGTAGTATTGGTAGTTGTATTTTCAAAGGGACCACGTATTATCTTTCATTATCCCAAACTGACTCTGTTTAAAAGTAATACATTTCCACAGCACTCTAGCTGTTGTTTGATTTAATGCTGTGTCTGAGTGTACTTTTTCTGATTATTCTTTTTTAAAGCCCTTTTCTTCCTCTAATACCAAAGACTAATCAGGCTTTGTCACCTTTTTTTCTACTCCCCTTTCCCTGTTATATATTTATTTCAAGGGAAATAGAAATTGCATGGGAAAGGTCAAGGAAAATAAGCACGTACACTTGTTCTTATTTGAGAAAGAGCAGCATTCAAGAACTTGTGAAGGAACATAATTTCTTTGCCGTGTAGTTAAAATGACTCGTAAAACACTCTGAAGGTACAATAAATCGCATATTGAGTCAACTATTAAGATACATAATAAGAAGTTTAAAAGTCAACATGACACAACGTAGTAGCTCAAAAAGAGACTCGAGCACATCCAGTATGCGCCAGGTGCCCTTTATTCGGACGCATGTGTGCATTTCAAAGGATAAACGGTCCAGATATATCTGTCCTGGTACTCTGAATTTCCAAGACCACTCTCCATTAAGTGTGAGCGATTACAGGGCCCCAGCTGTGCTTTCTGCCACCACCGCTGCTCGGAAGACAGAGAAAGAAAGAGAGGGAGAGAGAGGTTGAGCTGACCCCCCCCATCTCCCCCTCTACCCCCACCTCAGCGGTCTTGACCCAGTTAAGACGGTTCTGTGACTGATAACCGATGCAGAGGCCGTCAGACAAGCTTTATTGAGACAATAAATGAGCCGGGACTCTAGTTGCACCGCAAGGAACATTAGTTATGTATTTAGAGTACTGCTTGGCTGAGCTCTGTATCCATCCTCCACCTCCCCCAACTTGTCCCTTTCCTTGCTATCCCTCGCTCCTCTCCTCTTCGCTGTGTAATAGCTGCACCTCTCCAGTGATGTCTGATGTCATTTCCTCCCATCCTGGCATGGCAGCCGCATCAGGAAGCAATCTAGTTCTCACTCCTACACAATTCCTGCACCCCCACACCCTCAGCCTCACTCCTTGCCAGAAAAGTGCTGAGTTACAGATCAAAATCTGGCCAATCTGTCTTTACTCTTGATTCTATCTTTTTTTTTCTTTCTGTTTTTTTCTGTATGAAACTGGCAAGTTTAGATTAACTTCGTAACTTTCCCCTCTCACAATTTTCATGCATTTTTACCTCATACGGCATTTCATTGTCTTTGTGCTGCAGGTAATGTCACGCGAAAGGGATTTGCAGTGATTGAAAGTAAGGCTGGGCAATATATATATATATATATATATATATATATATATATATATATATATATATAACATCAATATTGTGATATGAGATTAGATATAGTCTTAGATTTTGGATATCGTAATATGGAGTACGTTTTTTCCTGGTTTTAATGGCTGCATTACAGTGAAATGATATAATTTTCAGAGTTTACCAGACTTTTCTAGCTGTTCTATTATTTGCCTTTAATACCTAAGTCATTATATCCACATTATGAATATTATTTATCAAAAATCTCATTGTGTCAACCTTACAATATCGATATTGAGGTATTTGGTGAAAAAAAAGTTGTTATAGTCGATTTTCTCCATATCGTCCAGCTCTGGTTCTAAGTAACTAAGAACATGTACTCAAGTACTGTGTGAAAGTAAAATGTTCAGCCATATGTACTTTACAGGAATCAGTTATTGGCCAAGCTACATTTAAACAGTAGTTGAAATCAGCTCCACCTCACCCAGCTACAGCAGTAACACATAATGACACATTGACCAATCAGTAATAGTAATTTAATAATGTCATATATATGATAATTCATCAGGGCTATTTTTCTGCAGAATTAATACATTTATTTTTGGTAATTTAAGTACATTTAGCTGAAAATTCCTTACTTTTAAGTCAAAATTTGAACACATGACTTGCAATGGAGTAGTTTTTTACTAAAGTATAGAACCTGAACACTTCTGTCACCACTACATATTATTTGCTGTGATCTCCCAAATAAAATCAAAATTATTTCATTAGTTTTTGTCCATTCATTTGCATTTTCTGAATATTAGCTACTACGGACACAGTACCTTTGGCTCAGCTCATCACTCCATATAATACCCTATTGAGAGACCAACATACAAATGAGGCTATGTTGTATGTGTGTGTAAGTGTGAGGAAGACAGAACAGGACTATTTCACGCAGTCCTGTGTAAAACGGCCAATAACGTAATCTCCTTTGCAGGAGCCCATTGATGTTAATGAACAGTGTTATGAAGACACGGAAGAATAGACCGATGATTATGAGGCTTATGAATTATTTCATACCCGCAGACATCATGCAATACACCAATAACTACAGTAATTAGATGTACTCGACACACAATAATGTGGTCTTATGATTACATTTCACAATTAATTTAGGTTGAAAAAAACTCCCTATCTGTTCCCTCTCTCTGTGTATGTGTGTATCTTTTTCTCTTGCATGTTTGTGTGTGGGCACTGTATTTAGTAAGTGTGGCGGAGGCTTGGAGTTTTTAACCTCGACATTTCCAAGGATCAGTGAGGATCAATAGCAAAGGTCAGGGAAACAATAACCTCCGGCTTGTTGTGAGGCTCGCCACAGGAAGCCTGCCTGTGGCTACACTGTTGATTGCCTGACACCTTTACAGTATATCCGCCATGTGCGTCGATCAAAAACTATGCCGCGTTTGGACACAGCGGACAGGCAGACGTGGAGGATGTTGTGATCCTGACATCTTTCTTGTGTTCAATGAAAGTGGCAGGACATGTGCAAGCGTGTAAGCTAGGTCTATTTGGTTTGGGAGAGTCGAGAACGAAGAAGAGGGGCTATTATCTACAGTGGCCACAAGTGTTTGTGCCTCTCTTCTTTTTAGACCTATTTGTTTGTCATTTTACGTGGAGTAGAGTGCCTGAGTGCTTGACATAACAACAGGGCCCCACATCGAGTACTGTGGTGGGCGTTCTGAGGCCTGGAGAGCTGTCAGTTAACGCCTAGGGCCAATGGTAAACCTAGGAGACCCAGCCATTATGAGGTCCATCATGTGGGGGCATTGTGCACCCCGGATTGTAAACAACAAATCGATAGACTCATTTGTCATTTGGTTTGGAAGGAAACAAGTTTTTTGGGGGGAGAGATCCACTTTTCCAAACCAAATGAACCGATCAATCTCAACTCTCTCCTGGGGCCTCCCTGCGAGCGAGCAGGGTGGGGAAGGTTTTTTGAAAAAAGAAGACAAAAAACCACTCCTTTTTCTTACTCATTTCTTTCCCCACGTCTTATCTCCTTTCCTTGCGCATCTCTTTTTTTCCGCTGTCACTAATATTCGCTCTGCCTCGAAAGCATCTTTCTATCCGTTTTCCGTCTCCGAGTTTGTCTCCTTCTCCCGTCTCTCTACAACACCACCCACGTTGTTTTCCTGTGATGTATTTGTAATCCAGAGAGGAGGAGGAGGAAGAGGAGGAGGAGGAGGAGAAAGAGTGGAGAGGAGAATGGGTTCTACTGTTCCGCACTGATGGTATTTTGTGTTTAAGTGGGGGGCAGAATGTTCCTGCCAGAGTGCTGCTGATGCTGAACGGGACTGGCAGGTGGATTATACCTTGTACCGCTTTGTCCCTGGACAAATTTAAAGGCAGCCCAACAACTCGGCACCATGGGAGAATGTAGGTACAAGGGAGGCTCGGTGTGTCTCTCCCTTCACTCCCTCTTTTCATTCAGGGCGCACAACTTTTATCACAACTTCTGAGGTGGATATCTTTCGCTTTTTTACTCGTGTAATTTCACTCCCTTTCTTCCCGGGCGGGAAATGTTACATATGTGTAAAAATAAATGAGACTCCACTCTTTACTCTGTTCTGAACACCTGCTTAGTTGTCATAAGAGCTTGTTGGGGCGGAGGTCAAGTAGCATCATATGAATATGATAGTGATGTGCAAAGGGAAGCCAAAATACTTTTAGTGCTCTTCAGATAAAAGCACTGTGCATCAAGTGTTAAATATCCAAAGAGACTATTCAACCCATTATATTGAGATGAAACAATCCCTGTGATTTCAGTGATTTTTGTGATTCCTCAGCCTCGGAATACTTTGGTCAAAACTGTTCTCTGTTTAATTATAATTGTTAATAATTCTATGAAACCAAACCACAATTGTGGTCATAATTTTCCTGTAACAGTCATTCAGTGTATTTATCTTCTGTCATTATTTCTCTATATATTAGTTTCCCTGGATAGTGGCAGGGTCCGCCATTCCCACTTGGGATTTGAATTGCAGACATCACTAATGTCTTTATTAAAACAATGTAAGTTTGTTTGGCGGCACTGTAAACAGATACACTAGTTATTCTGTTGTAATTTTGACAAAGTAGCTGCCTAATAAGTTTTTGCCTGAGTTTGAACCACACTCTGGTATGGTCAAATCAACCAGAACTGAGGATACAGCTTTAATAGGAACATATTGTAAATATCATCATCATCAGAGTTTAGTCATTAATTAAGCAATGTCAACATGTCTACACTGCACGACAACAATTACATTTTAGCATTTTAGCAATGAATTTCTAATTATATATACATTAATACATTTTGAGGATTTCATTAAGGCTTGCATTTAAATGAAGTTTTTTTTTTCCAACCCAACATAATTAAATTAGCTAAAGTGTCACAATGAAAACACACATGAAAATGATCTATCCTGTAAATTATATAGATATATGTATATATATATAAAAATATTGAAGAAAAAGGTGATTATTGTAGCATTACTGGACCACTTCTTCTGAAATATGTAGAGTCCTATTAAAAAAGTATCCCTATGTATAGGTATAGAAGGGCAAGTATAGTTAGCATTGTAGATGAATCATGGCGAGGCAAAGATAATGAACCACTCAGAGAGAATCGCCTAAACAAGAGGCTTTAACATGCCAAAGCACACAGTGATTATTGCAAAGAAAACCGACTTAGAACACATCTGTACAACCCACTGAGACAAACATTGTACAAAGACAGTAGGGTTTAGAGATTGACAGACAGATACAAATTATTATTACTTATACTATACAACCCTCTAAAGCTGTATTTCATAATGTAAAACTCTAAAAAAAAAATATCATAACTGGTAACAGAAGTTCTTTTGGTAAAAAGAAGGCTTCAAATGCTTCATTAAATGTAAAACAACTCAACAGCAAAGGATAATTTATCACTCCCATACCTGTGTATGTGCTGGGCTTTGTGCAAACCAACAGCTGTGTGCATCGTAACAAAAAAATGTTCTCTCTCTCTCTCTCTCTCTCTCTCTCTCTCTCTCTCTCTCTCTCTCTCTCGCAGTAAAATCTATTCTCCTTCCCTCTCTATCTTCATCCGTTGCTATACGTGGGGCCTCTGGTGGCCTGCTCCCTGTGGGCTCTCTGTGACTCTCCATATTGACTTTGTCCTGTCTCTGGAGATGATCTCGTCCCCCGCAGGATTCCCACTTTGTATGCACATTCACATGCACAAGTAGCCAAATCAGACACACACTCTCTCACGCACACTAAGTGAACTGTACATTCCTGATAGAATGGAACGGTAGTGTAGTGGCTAACACTGTCAGTCCTCACCGCAGTAGAGGCCCGGGTTCAATCCCCAATCTCGGGTGGTCCCGCTGTGTGGAGTTTGCACGTTTTCCCTGTGGCAGTGTGGGTTACCTCCAGCTTCCTCCCACAGTCCAAAGAAACACTAGTCCAAAGACATGCAGCTTAGGTTAATTGGAGACTCTAAAGTTGCCCGTGAATTGTTGTCCGTCTCTATATGTGCCCTGAGATAGACTGGCGACCTGTCCAGGGTGAACCCTGAATGGCATTTCTTTTCACAGACACTTACATTTTTATAGAGAACATCTTGGTTGGATTTTGGCGACAATACTACTTGATTAGGTTCAGGAAAAGATTGTGGGTTACAATAAGTATGTCTCTTATGTAGTTAAGTGTAGGCTAGATTATGTAAGAAACGTAGTAATGTTACATAATGTAACATAAAATGGGTCTGCGTTGACTTTCGGTTTCACATAGGACACGAACAAGTCAACATCACAGGTGAATATTGTGACCACTAGTTTGACAAATTATTAAGCTCAGGTTACAAAGTGGCATTCTTCCATCCATGCAACATAGTTTGAGCTGGAAGCCTGGTGACATAGTTATTACTTGCAGGGCTAGTTTATGAACTGGTGAGTGAACCCTTACCTTGCTTTTCTTTTTGCATATATATTTACTTCCCCCAGCAATTTTGTTCAGCGTCGCACACCATTTTGTTTAGAGAAATAAAGCTCCCCAAGCTAAACTTTAGCTTTAGCCTCAACACAGTTTACTCAAACAATGCATTTGTACCATTGTCTCCTATCTCATAACCATCTACAAACAGCTTTTAGTCAGACAGAGGAGGTTAAATAAAAGTGAACGGCGCAACACAGCTAGGCTAGCTTTGTCTATTTCGGACCCTCAGGCTCTCCGTCCGCTCACAGAGCCGCACTGTCAGGACAGTTTGCTGTTGATCAAGTTAGCGTGTCAAACTTCACCAAAGTTTAACATTCGACAGGGTTCATTTTGCCTCCAAGAGTGGATCCTTGATTAGTTCAGTGTTTAGTAAATAAACACCTGCGTGAATAAACTTATTTTGTCTTTAGTTTCAGTGACCTTCGTCTCTTATCCTCTCCGCTGCCTCCAACATGCATACGTGGCTCATTAATAGGATACATTCTGTCAGTGTGCAAATAAGACCATTAATATTAATGAGTGTAATTAGTGCCAATGATAAAGGGGTAGGGCAATTGGCTGACTCATTTGCACCATCCTACACAGCTGGACTCCATATAATAAAATATTCATATTTTTTTGTGTGAGTGTACTTTCTATTCTTGTGAGGATCTTTATTTATTTTCAGATCTTCAAACTGAACGTCTTTTGGATTACGTTGTATGTAGCAAAAATTAAGCATGTAGTGGTGATAAAAGGGTCAATAGTGGGTCCGCATAAGGATATGAGTAAGAATATGTGTGTGTGTGTGTGTGTATGTGTGTTTGTGTGTGTATGTGTGTGTATATGTTTTAGCATTCTCTACGGGTAATGTTACTTGTAGCTGTAGAATGGTAGGCATAGTTAGATAAGAGGAGATGCAAGAGTTATTGATCCATTTTCTAATTGCACAGGGCTTGGTGAATACTTTGTCTGTGCTGTCTTGTAGCTGTTGAGGTTGACAGCTGATTTGTGAGTGTGATTCACTTTTCAACCATTTACAGACTAAAGACCTATTGAGACGGTGCTGCTTTTTACGAGCTTATTGGAATGCTGGTGCTGCCATTCCTTTATTTAAAAAAAAAAAAAAAAAAGCAGAGGACAATTTTAAAAGACTAGAAAGTTAACTGTCACCTTGGCATATTTGCAGAAAAAATAGCAGGGGCTACATACTTTTGTTCACAATGCAACTTGGAATTATATTTTTGGAAATGACTGAATATGAATCCTGGAAGCACCTATGTTCTTCTGCTCTTAATTATTTCTACATTGCATTTTTTTGGCACTCAAGAACAATTTTCAATATACTTTTATCATTCATACCTTAATACATTCATGAATATTACATGTTTTCTACTCATTAATACTTTCAGTTAGAAACTCCATTCAAACTTTAAAATGTTGCACACCTTTTATACATTGTGGGTATGAACTTTTAAATCTCATTAACGTTCCTTAAAACTCAGTTAAAATAACCGTGTTTTATTTTTACATTTGTGTGCGTGGAGTGTTCAGAGCCAGAGTAAAGATACATCAATACTAGAGTGAAGAGGAGCATTAAAGAAACATTCTTTTAATTATATTTAACTTGCTTTCATACCCTCAATTTAGACTTTTCATATATAATTGTGGAATCAAAATATAGCAAATCGTGTGCTCTTTCACGTAATGCAGTTGCTATGGAAGCAAACAGACTTACACATTAGCCCTGTGAGCCTGAAAGTTGCAGTATCAAAGTTTTCTCAATTGAAGTTTCTGTACCGCCAGTTTTCTAACCCACTTTTATTTTGACACCACATACATACGTTTTTAATTATTCCACTTTTAAAGCCAGTAATCCAGTTTGGTGTTATATTTTCAACAAAGCTCAAACTATTTCACATCTTTCATACATTATTGGTATTATTCCAATTTTTAAAGCCAGCAATCCAGTTTAGCGCCATGTTTACATTACCCATCACTCGCACTGCATTTTCTTCAGCAATCGCCTTCTCTAGATTATTTTGTACGCCTTCATTTTTAGTGATTCACATTTATTCATTACCAGATACAGATTTGGAAAGTAATATAGTTAAATAGACCATTGCCTAGAAAATTGGCAGCCTTCCCAACACTGTTTTTTTATTAAGTGGCACCAACTACAATTTCAAGGGAAATTGGCTCAATTTTATGGCAATTATGGCTCTCAATCCTGGCCTTCAAGACACAGAAGAATACTGCTGATCTTTAGCCTTTGATCGTTAATTGTATTCACCTGACATCCCAGTTGTAAAATGACCCCTGATAAGATGGGTAGAATTAAAACCTGCAGGCCTTTGTGTCCTGAGGCCTCATATTTAAAATGGCTGCTCTCCTGCATACCACAAAATAGAAAATGTTCACAATGGCTGCAGAGAAATATGTCAGTTCATTCTCAAAGTTTTTTTTTCTCATGGCATATGACGCATGGAAGCGTGGGGATTGGATTAATTAGTGGGGAGCAGACCACCCAGCCACACCTGCTAGACCAAACGCCACTGAAAGCGCAGTAGACTGCCCCAGGAGGAAAAGGCAAGGGAGCCGAGATGGAAGCTAAGCTAACCCAACTAGGACCTAAGGCTATTCCACCACCCAATCTGCTCCTGGTTAGAAAATTCAGCCTAACCCAGCAACAGGAGGTTAAAAGTTGGGCCCACATTGTTACAGAGACCTGGCTCCATCGTTGCATACCAGATTAAACTGCACTTGATGCACTGCTGGACAGAGTGGAGGACTCCGGTGGGACGAGAGGAGCCAGACTTTGTTTACATCAATGTTGCTTGGTGCTCAAACAAAGTCAAAGATAATGGACATTGTTTCCCTGATGTTGAATTTTTGTCGGCCATTTTGCCCAGAAGATTGTTTTTGTTGCCTCTACTGTTTTGGTTTCGTTTGTACATTTTTTTTACTTTTCTTGTGAAGCAAATGGGCTACAACTGCATTTTGTTGCCCAACACTGGGTTACATAATGACAAAGAAATGATCCTAAGGACGCCCTGATATAAACCATGGGTTCATATGTATAAATTAATCACACCGTAGTATAACAAAGTTCGGTGAACAGAAAATATTAAATCAGTATTTGGCAAAAATCCATTTGGGTACACAACCCATTTCAACAGCCCTGGCCTTTAAAGTGCTGTATCCACGGTAAGTGCTCATACAAAGTGTTGTTCCCTTTGGGACCAAACCTCTGGCTTCAGTTAAGACTCAGAGAGATTTGCGGGGAGCAAGGTTTGCTTGCCCGCGGGTGTGCATGCAACACACAATCACCTGATGTGAGGCTTTACCGCTTCCTCTTCCATCTATCAATCGGGACATGGCCTCTGCACCCTGAAATCAGTCTAGCCAAGTCCCATTACACCACAGTTTATCCATTTTTCAGTGAGGGAAAAAGGTAGCAGTTGCAGTATTTTATGGGTTCAGAGAAAACATGTTTCAAAACTTTGGCTCACAGTTTGTAACCTTGGATGTGATCAATATTTTCGACTCATGACGGTTTAAATGTGTATGCCAAACAGTGGGGTAACACTGGTTCTAGCATTTAAAGGTTACCTCCTTTTAGATAGAATTGTGTACAGTTACTTCTCCGGGGACATTATCTCCAATACCTCCATGTGTTGAACATGTGTTTATGGATCGAATGTAGTTAACAACTGGGGCTGGACCTGAAATTGTCAATTGTGTGCATCCCTAAAGACTTTTGCTTAGACTGATTGATGACAACAAAATGTGTACTGTGTTGGAAGATTTAAAACGCTAATAGACGGCACACAACTATTAAGCCGCTGCTGCAGCAAACTGGTTTTTGATGGTATTTAGTGGTAAAAAAAATTGTCCTGAGACCCAGTTTAGCCCTTGAGGTAACTTAACTTAGGCTCATTAGCCTACATTTGTAAGTGGACACAAAATTAGAGACAAAGGGGCCTGAGCAATGTTGCTCACATGGGCCCCACTTATAGCCCACATTGTCCCATTCCTTACGAGTCACAACCTTGTGGCAGCAAAGCAATTGCCATGACAAATACACACCCTTACCTATACCCACTTTGCCTTCTTATAAATCATCTATTCATGCAACTTAACATTTTCCAGTTCCCTCTTCTTTGTGCTCTCCTCTACCTGTCAGTGGACCACATTTCAAGCCTGTCCTCGCATAGCCTCACAGCTGTTTCCGCTCTAGTTTGCATGTGTTGGCTTATCTCCATGTTTGCATGTTCAAAGTGGTGTCGGGAGATCTTTAATCCACATTAACATCAAGATGGACAACTGAAAGGAGTTGATGGAATTAATCAAACACACGCAGATGGACATGGGGAATCATGTGGATTACTGCATGGATTACTTGCGACAAAAGGGAACAAATTGGCATCAACTTGGCAAGCGCATGCCAGCGATTGAACATGTGGAGGAAAGTTGTGTTGTTATTACTATAAAAGCAAAGAGCGGTAAATACAGAAGGAGTGACATTTATAAAAATGGTTTAACATAAAAATTGATTGTTTTATACATGTTTAGGCTGATTAAAATTAAAAGAGACAAATTTGATGAGCCGAAAAGGGAGCAAAGAATTCAATTATCTGTAAAACAGGAGTTCAGTTGACTGGCTTTAGAGGATGTGGGCGATAGTCCAGATTCACTTTCTTAAATAAAGATTAAACATGCCGATTAACTTTGTTTTTTGTTGTTATTTAATAACCACTAATAAATAAAACAATTTGTAAACGAGCAATTAAAAACTGACTTCAGGCAAGAAGATTTTCTGAAAAAACGCTCTGCACTCCATCTATGGATGTGTTGAACTACATACTTGCACTCTTGCAATGATAATATTCCTCTTAAAGTATACACACTATGAGTGAAAACACAGCTTTCAGTAGATGACCGGGGTAAGATGGCAGCTCTGTTGCTAAAATGGAAAGTGCGGTTTCAATTAATTTAAAAAGCACTGAATTACTCACACTAGCATTACAGCAGGAGAGCACTTCAGCAGACATTTGAGTAGTTTATTTGCGCGTGTGTGCTCTTTAGTTAGCAGTGGACCACGTAAGTAAGCATGAAGGCACAATAAATCGAGGAAACAAACACACTTGAAGCATCACATACAGGCATCCCACTTACATGAGTGAGTTAGCGGCCGCTGCATTTCTCCACAGTGACATCCTAATACATACATGGAGTAGCTCTGCTTTCCCTCTCACCTCTCTGAGCGGACTTAGTACAGAAGGACACTTCGTAGCTAACTTAATCATATTAAGTGAGTCAGAGAATGAGAGGCAACAAAAAAACAGAGGAAGTGAACGAGAGAGAGTACGTGTGTGTGTGTGTGTGTGTGTGTGTGTGTGTGTGTGTGTGTATGTGCGTGTGCGTGTGTGTGTGTGTGTGTGTGACGGCGACATAGAGAGAACACACCACATTAGTCCACATATGATTTATTCCCCCCTCTAGGTGAAGGAGACACCATTTGTATTAATTTGCCTTTATTTTTATCCCAGATTCATCTTGCCTTCACATGCCTGTCACCACCATACTAATATTATTTTGGCCCTGTGATGTCCCATAACCGGCTCTTATAAAAATTGCCCCAGCGCGCCAGGCGAGGATGGTGCACAGGGAGCAAGGGGAGGGGGTAAGGGGAGAAGGGGTGGGGTTCTATTTTCCTTCATTCATCTGATTTTATTCTATTTTTTTACAGAAAGATTAAAAGGTTCCTCTGGACAGGATAGTGTGAAGGGTGGGGATAATGATGTCCGTCCTCCTACTGAGAGACACACTCATGCATGTGCACACACACACACACACAATTTGTATGTGCGTGCGCACTTAACAGAAGGCATGGGGTTCTTTTTTCCTTCCTTTTTTTTTTTATTACTGGCAAGGTGAGCCAGTGGTGCTCCAACCCAAGGACAAAGACAACTGTGACCACAATCCTCCTCACGGGGCTTTGCAGAACAATTAGATGAGAGCGGAGGGTGACTGCAGTTGGGTTTCAGGACAGTACACACACACTCGCACACAAACACACAGCACAGATAAGGACACAGGGCATGTATGAACCGAAGCAGACTCACACAACACACAAATGCACATTAAAGGGATTGTAGTTTTTTGGCCGAGAGAAGTTTGAGACCACTCTCATGCCTGTACGTTAAATATGCAACCGATTAGCTTAGCTTAGCATAAAGACATGAAGCAGACTGGTTACGTCCAAAGGTAACATAATATAGCCACCAGCAACTATGAAGACCTACTAGTTAACTTAATTTTAAGTTATTCTTAGTTCATTTTGTTTGTGTAATCCGTAGAGAAGTATAAAAATGCAAATTTAGATTTGGTATGGACCAGTAACTTCCTGGAGTCTCCACTGGTTGTCTCTAAAACTGCAAATTTTAATTTCTAAACATTCGTTTTAGTGCATTTAGACAAATGTTTTTTTCTGCCCCGAGGTGATTTGATTTTTTTTTCTTTTTTCACCTTGCAAAACAATGGATAACTTAAATGTGATGGTAAGTCTTTTTATTTGTTCATGTGCAAGACAGTTGAGCAAGAATAATAAAAAAGACCTAACTGTTTCAGAAAAGACAAGCTCAGCTTAGCTCCATGGCAGGGACAAAGTAGAATATTCAGTCGCCCCCAAAGGCGTCACCTCTCATGACAAGTGCTAGCACCTAGTCAGCAAACCAGTCTTTCATCAGTCTGTCCCTCTAGTAGATATTCACGATAAGATAGTTGGAGCAAGCTCGTCACCTGAAGCCATCATGGCCATCCAGCAAAGTGAAGCAGGTGTGCATACAGTAAAGAGTAACTATCAGTTTACAAGACTGTCAAAATTCAGGATGTAGATTGCCATCATCTGCATTACTTTCTGTCTGAAAATAAACTTTTGTTAAATAAACAGATAAATGGATTTTAACACATTGTGCACCAATAACTTTAATTGATGAATTTAATTTGACGTATCACCAGTTTTCATAGGTTTTCAGATCAAGACAAAGCTCACAGAACCTTTCGATCTTCTACTTTTATTCCACTTTCCACCATTGTCCTTCCGTCTTCCGCACCGAGTCCTCGCATTCAGCTGGTGCATCCCTCCGGCTGAGTGAACCCAGCTGCACAGCAATTACAGGTGGGGTTTGGTACGCTACACAACAACAAGACGCATACATTATTAAATGAACCCATGTTCAGATGAAATTGCTAAGCCAGCCAATAAAGGTAAATTACCAAAGACAAAATGCGGCAGCAAGAAAGAGAGAGGGCCCTGCCCTGAAATTGCATCGCAATAATGAACAACATCATTTCTGAAAATGGAGAGGAAACACAGAGTCGCACCTATCAGCACAAGACAGAGCGAGGGGAAGAGAGAGAGATGGAGCACAACATTGACTACCTAATTATGCATTTTATCATTTCAGTCACAATAGAGTGCCTCCCTTCTTTAGTTGCCCAGTGTACTGGTGCAGCTGTTCCTCTGCTGCTTTAATGAGGAAGATAAAGAATAATCACAACCGTGTTATATTTACATCTACAGACCACCAAATTACATCCTACTGCAGCATCACACACACACACACACACACACACACACACACACACACACACACACACAAATCCCTTCATGTTTCAACAACATAGAAAAATATGTAAAAACAATGCAGTTGAGCTTGTTTGTTACCATTATTAAAGGGCACTTCCAAGTGTGCTGAAAATTAGCCAACATGAGCTTAAAGCTGGGATAGGCAGTTTATGCTTGGCATCAATGGGGAAAATAACCATAATAAACCTTTCAGCATATTGCAATTCGAGTGGTACCCAAGTGTAGGCAGTTTTCTGGAAATGGCAGAAAAAAAAGAGAAAAACCCCACCAGAATTGGAAAATACAGCCCTTATGCAGCTCTCCCCTCGCCGTACTAAGTAAGCCCTTACCACCAGACGAGCAGGTGTGTATGCACGCACTTCATGCAGTAATCGGTACGAGTACTAGTCATTCATTTCAAACATAATCCTAATTGTGGTTGTGATCCAAATTACGTTAGATAGTAGCTATCCTATGGGAATTACCTTCCTATTTTCTTTGCAAACTTGTGGGCCTGTAAAGCTCTTTGAGTTGACATACTGTGATTTAATGTCAATATTATATTTATCTTTGGTAAGGGTCACTTCATTTTTTTGGGCTGCTTTGCGGTGCAGTTGTTGCCAGTTTTGGAAATAGCAGATTTTTCCCCAGGACATTCAGCCGTTGAATCATCTGTCTGACATCTGCATTTGTAGAACAACTAAAAGGAACACCCTGACTCTAAAATGACCTGTGATTGGCCAAAGTCTCCCATCACAGACTCGACTTTCTGAAAAACCCCGAAGACCACTCGAATTACAGTCTACCATAGCTTGATAGGCTATAAGGCAACGGGTAATTGTTTTATTTGTCCACGTTATTGCTTGTGTCTTAACATGGTACGAATAAAGACCAGTGCAGATCACCTCCCCTGTTCCCTCTCCTGTTGACTTTCCACTCACTTCCCTGGCAGTCAAAGCTAGCATAGATCCTTGACTCCCGGCTGAGCTGTAATATCTTGTTGCCGGTCTGTCACGTTGTGTCCCCTGCATCCATACGTTCGTTCGTCCGTATAGGCGTCTAAGAAAAACAGGGCCCAGATCAAATAAATTCCTTTGGGCTCTTAAAGCCCCTCTCCTCCTCCCCCCCACACAAAAAAAAAGCAAAAAAAAAAGGATCTGTAATCAAAAAGAAGTGATGAAAGGAAGATAAGTGGGTGCAGGAGAGTGAAGGAGATGTACGCTGCAGTGCTTCGACACCCATCATATGGAATGAGCATCTCGTGAGAGATGGAGGTTAAAAAGGGAAAGCACTTTCTATCCCAGCGCCAGAGGGGCCCGTGTGGGTTGGATCAGAGCTGTGAAAGAGTGAGTGAATGAGTGAACATTCGCAGCCCTCCTTGGCAGCCCCTCTGTCGACAGCAGAAATCAAATGGCAAGAGGACCCAAGTGATGATTGGCCCACCTCGCCCAAGCTTCCATCAAGAACTGGCAATGAAAGGCGCTTTACAATCCAGCGCGGATATGTCCCACTGAAGTTGTCACAGACCGACATTTAGACAAATACAGGGAATTACTGAAGAACAAGCTGTCTTTTTACATATCGCAACTCGATGTTTGCCAAAAGGGGGAATATTTACATCTGTGTATGGCACTGATAGATTCTAGCATTTCCAGGCATCCTTGGTGATGTCTGAAATGCTTGCAGATCTCAAAGTGATTACATTTTTCCCTGAGGTGAATTCAAGGAAATGATTGGAAAACTAAAGATGGCAAAATAGTTTTTGTCTGCTGTTTATTTTCAGTTTTAGCCTCGAGTATATTGACATTATCAATCAATTTTTCTAACACCATTGCAAAAAGATGCAAAACATTCATTATTTTATTTTTTTAAATACTGACCCACTCCAAAACAACATGCCTGCTGAATTTGGTTTGCTACACAATGGCCTATGTAATCATTATTTCATCATTACTTGGAGTAACCTGCAGAACAGAGGCTATTATGAACAACTGCATAATTAATTTCATTAAATATTCTCAGGTTGACTTTCTCAAATTATTTTTCCATATTATTGGACCTTCATTTTTAATGCGTAATAAAACGCATTAATTCAAATAAAATAATTCCAAAAATATTCTAAAGTATTTTGAATTACTACAAAAACACTTTCTGTAATTTATTTTACAGTCAGTTCTGTATGTATTTTATTATTATTATTTCATTTTATTTTCCTTTCCTGTTTAGGTTTATTCAACACTCATTTATCTATTCATAAATCCTTTACGCATACAAAAAATAAATGATGTGTGGCAACAGCCACAGCTTATTGTAAGAAAGTACTGGGATGTTAGCAGTAGCAACAACAGCCGCTATGATATGAGAAAAGAGTGAAACCTAAATGAGCCCAAACGCCATTAGTCTACGCACTGTTGGATTTACAGGCAATGCAAGCAACTGGTCACAAAGATAAAAAAAGAGATCCGACAGAGAAACAGTTTAAGTGTTATGTAATCACAATGGTTCAGCAATAGTCATACTACAGACTCACTTGACGCCCTCCTCCTGCTCTAAATTGTAGCCTCGGCCCTGAGGGGGTCTGTAGAAGCAGTAATTATTAATTAATTGTTCATAGCCCGTAGCTTCGCGAGCAGACATAGCCACTTGGACATGCGTTCACGGCGGAGGAACTTTTCTCTTCCAATTAGACCAGTGAGGTGGAGAGGCTGAGAGCACGGACCATCAACCACAGCAGCGCCTGCGAGCGGACCTGTGGGAAACGGGGAGGACAGGCGGCAGGCGTTCAGGAAGGCGCACTGCGGTGTGCAGAGCCAAATGGTTGCGCCTGCCTCCTCGCTGCCTTAGACGGCTGAAGAGGTGTCAATGATGAAGATATAAAGAGAGGAAAAGAAGGACTTGGAGAGTATAAAAGCAAAATAGGAGGGAAGCTGCATTTTTTATGTATTCACATACTTATTTATGTGTCCTCTTCAAGTATAAGTGCATGTACGTATGTCCGTGTCGTGTATATGTGTGTGTGTGTGTGTGTGTGTGTGTGTGTGTGTTCTGAGAGGATGTAAAAGACAAGGCGGGAGTGAGTGACGGTTGAGCTGAGACATATTAGCTCTTGAGGATTTATGTGGCTGAGATGTTGGGATGACTCTGATGGGCTTACCAAGTGATTGGTGCGCTGGCCTTGCTAAGAATCCCGCTCTATGAAGAGCTCCGTAATACTTCAACACAAGGGCCTGAAGGCTCATTTGAAAGCCAGACGCAGCACATGAAGTCAATCTACCGAGCCAACATCGCTCTTCATGAACACTTAGTGCAGAGTTGATCTTCAGCTGAATGATTTGGCATTAAATCAGCGCAGAATGCGGCAAGAATTATACATAAATTATTTATCCCTCAACCCCTCTCCAGAACAAAATCGCCAGTGACTCACAACAGCTTAGGTGAAGCCAGCTTTCTGCTTCACAACAAAAGCATGACAGAAGCAGGTAGCATTTTGAACTGATTTTCACTATCCTAACATATGCTTATCAAGCACTTTTCAAGAGAACTTTACTGGCCTCTTTCTAATTCGACCCGGAGTAATTATAATAAAACACAGAGAGCAAGATGCACAACAATGGGGCATCAATAACCTCTGACGTTATCATCAACTCAGAACCTTGGAACACCTGGGTCCACTTCATCACCTTGCGCCTGCAGATTTATGAACGCGGAGTGCAATGGGTTCCGGGCAGAAGGGATGTGTGGATAATGCCGCTTCATTAAGAAAAAGCATAACGGATCACCTGAATGCATTATGGCATCTGTGTGAGCTATATCATCTGGGATATTAAATATTTACAGTCAATGTATGCATATGGATTTACTCCTGCAGCTGCACATCCAGCGGACTACTTATTAATCTTTGACTGCATTAACGTCCATCAGTTGAAAGAAAAAGTAATGGCAGCAATCTGTTTTTGAAAAAAGAAATGGCTGCGTGCATCAAAGTAAGACATGATGAAGTATGTTAGCTCAGTTACCAGCCATTTAAAGTCTGTGCTGGCAGAGTGGGAACAGTTTCGAGGATTACATAACCTCAGTTTTATCTGTGTAGGTTGATGTATATGAAAGAGAATTTCAAAATAAATGTAACCTCAATGGCTTTGATTTGGTGTTTGAAAGTCTGTAGGAGAATACATTAAATGTATACATATGTTATAAATTATAATGTAATGATACCATTTTTTTTTTATTTAAAAGAACAGTGACTTGAACTGGAATTCAGCAGGGGGGAGGTCTATAAAGAAACAACGCAAGGTTAATGGATGGAAAACTTACTGTAACTCTGCAGACACTTTGCATTATTTTTATGCTAATGCTCACCACTCGTCAGCTATTTCACCCTGCGGGGAAAACACAGGCTTTCTTTGTATTATATTTCTGCTTGTCATACTGCAGAACACAAACCGGCTCAGTATTTCTGTGCGTGTAAACCCACAAAGAAGCTGTTTTGATATCAGTCACTCTGGAGGGAGAGCGCCGCATTAATATTTCCAAAAATTCAGAGTGCCCAAAGAAGTGGGAAGGAGTGAAAAGAATAAAATGAAAACTATACACACAGTCAGTCATTTGAAACTTTGGTTATTGTTCTCTCGAACACCGTGTAAAGGCAATGGCTTGACAGTTGGAGCAATCTGCCTCAATAATGTTCAGTGAGTGTAAGGGGAAGGAGAGAAGAGCTCTGAAAAGCAGCCATTTCTAAGAGCTCCTGCTGCATTTAAACAAATAACAGAAACAACAGTGTTAGGGAATGTTGCCAAATTACTTGCTTGTGTCCTATGATGTAAAAAAGAAAAATCCACCCGAAAATGAAGCAACATAACTAAACTGTAATTAATTTCCTGCTAAAAATATCATTAAATCCCCCTTAATTATTTAAATGAAATGCCCGCCACTGGAAATGGGGAAAAAAGCTTGCATGTAAAAAGTTGCTGATCATAAAATAAAGTGAAACAAATGTGGGCTTTTGACGAATGCAACATAAATTAAGTTCTTTGAGTTCCTAAAGTTCTTAAATTGAAAACCCATCAGTAAAAATGTAATCTTTAAAAACCACTGCCTGGAAGCACGGCCAAACTTTTCTTCATCTCACTCCGACTTTATTCTCTGACCTAATTAACAAAGGGAATAAAAAATAGAGTTCTTCCTTCTCGAAGTTTTTATTTTTAACCTATACCATCATGTTTAGTGTCCTAGTGTCCCATCAGATCTGAGCTGTTGCAGGCGTAAATATCATTTATACTTCAGTATACAGTGACACTAAAATCAGTCACTTGCAGCCAAAATGGCTTCCTTTTTGTTATTTTTCCTTTTACGTCATATATTGCCTTTTTTTCTTTTTCTTATCTTTCTCTATCACCAGATAACTGCAGTTATTTCAATTCTTGTTATTTGTTAAAAACATATCCCAACATCACAGGAAACAGGATGCTGATAGATGATTTTACACTCTGTAGAAAAAACACAGATACCGGCTCAATTTACAACAGACTGATGCTAAAACGAAAAACTATTTTTACATAATTGCACAATTTACAAAATAATTTTTGATATGGGCAGAAATGAAAAAAATAAAATTTCAGCTACCATAAGTTGTAAGTTGTAATGAAAGGGTTCATGTTTTCTTACACAAGAAAAGCAATTAAACTGCAACTGAAATATCTATTAGTATTCCAGGTTGGACATTTAAGCAATACTGAATTATAAATTGGAGATTTCTCAAGTGGAAAAATGGTATTCTGTGGACAGCACCAGTGTGAATGAGAAAAAAAACAGGATGCTAAATGAACACGGGTCGTGTATCCTGGGTGTGACCTGTATATAAAAAGCACCATGTGATTTGTGTCCCGCTCCAGTTTAGAGGCTACAGCCTCCAAACCAGCACACCCAAGGAGAAGCAACCCACCTCGGGCTGCGGCCCCCATCTGCCTGCCCTCTCCCCCACCCCTCTCTTTGACAAGTCCGAGCCCATGGTCATCAGTCTTCGGAATGCGTCGCCCATTTGTGTGCGTGTAAAACAGAAAGAAAAAGGCCAAAAGAAAGAGAGAGCGACATTACAGATTCACCACTGGACAATGTTTCAAAGTCCTGGTCCCTCTGGACCGCGCTGCGGTAGCGGCTAGCTTGCTAACTGGCTGCCGGAGCTGACATGACATGTTTCCCCGACAGACCGCGGTCCCCTCTTCTCCTTCCTGGATCAAATCAAACCAGTGGGCTGATGCAGTATGATTGGAGCTCTGGTACTGTCTAATAGCCCAGAGACTGATCCTGACGCATACTGTTGTCTTTATCACTGCCTGATTCACTGGAACAATTCCTCATATGCAAGCTACCCAGGGATGTGCATCTAGCAGGATGAGGGACATTTGCATAGCTTGCGATGCAGCTTTACAGATATGACCATGCAAGTTGTGTGTTAACAGAGGTGGAAGAAGTACTTGATATTTACTTCAGTAAAAGTAACAAAACCACACTGTAAAAATACTCCAATTCAAGCAAAAGTCCTCCATAGAAAAAGCTTACAAAATTACTGTCAGCATCAAATGTGAAAGTACTCATCATGCTGACCAAAAGGCTCCTTTGATGGTGTTTTATACATATATACGTATTATATTATAGGACTGTTATTACTGATGCACTGATGTGTAAGTGACCTTTTACTGTTGTAGTTGGTCGAGGTGGAGCAAATTCTTCTGTTAGGCAGATTCATCGGCAAAAAACTAAATCTCATGAAGACATTTCTGAATATAATTATAACCTAAAATCATATCATATTTAATTGGAATTAAAAATATTAAAAATATTTATTAACCTACATAAAATAATATCCTGAATATGCAGGGTGTCTTAGCATCTTTTAGCTCATTGCTTTTGGTTTCTAGCCCACAATTTTAGTGTTTTGGTTCACTTACTCTGCTCTGATAGCGTCGTTATTAAAATCAAAAGAAAATCTTAGAAAACCCGCTCTTCATTACCTGCTGAATTTAGCTAAACATAGTGGAGCATTTAGAGCCAGATATTCCCCTCAGAAGTTGGTGGAGACCAAAAACGGAGCTAAAAGAGAATGGATATTGGATTACATTATGTACTTAAAGGGAAATGTTGTCTAATATTCAACAAGCTTTGTATCATTGCAATGTGGATGGCATGTGCACAATGTCCGGCTTCCCACCATGCTACCGCTGCCCAGAGGTCAACGCTCATTTAGCAGCTAAGGTCCGTCGGACCCTTTTGCCGGTGGGTGATCGGGGAGCACTGGACGCGTTTAAGACTTTACATTTCCCGTTGACTCCAGTACTCCAATGTCTAATGTTGTTTTCCACCAATGTGTGTTAGTGTATCATTCTTTCTCTTTTTGACACACAAATGACAATGCACTCACTCTTTTTTGAATGTTTTATCTGTGGGCTTAAGCCCCTCAAAACTGGTCACCTTTGAGGCTTTCATCAATGTCAGCATCCCAGCAAAAAGAGTTCAAACGCAAACACCTTCATCTCAGTCAAGGACTCCCAGCTGAGCTATCACTGCCACCGCCACAACCACTGACCCTCAACAAGCTCCTCTGTGTCTCTGGAGTTACCCCCCTTCTGCCGATCCGGCCCCCCTTTCCTACAGCCAGCAGAAGTAGGTTACCCTCTGTCTCTCTAATAGCCTCTTACCGTCCTAATAACAATCAATATCAGCTCTCTTAGAAGTCATCAAGCACAGAGCTAAAAAGGCCCAAGAGCATGACATTTCAGATCAGAGAGGGTGTACTTATACAACCCTAGGCTGACATATAGGCCTGAAATGGGTAGAGCCATTGAAGACATACAGTTAAGACAGAGAGAAAAGTGTGTGAGTGTGAAAGAGAGAGCAAAAAAAAGAAAGAGAAGAGAAGAGAAGAGAAGAGAAGAGAAGAGAAGAGAAGAGAAGAGAAGAGAAGTAAGGAAAAGAAAGGGTCAGAAAAAAACAGCATTTCATGCTGCAGCGATGTGATTGGTGACGGTTTTGTTGTCTTTTTTCCAAGCTACTCTCCTTATGGACACGCACATCAAACAGCGCAGCTACACAAAGCTTATCATGTCGACAGCTTATCTCCCATTTTTCCCTCCTCAAAGCAATAAGCACACAAAGGGCAACTGGAAGATGGGAAATGCACAACAACAAGCAGTGACTCTTCAGGATCAACGGCACTACAGCACTCTCTCTGTTTTCATTACCACATACTGTCCTGAAAGCCAGGTGAGTCTGCTGATGGAGCTGTGGATTATCCTGCATGCATGGGACGCAGAGTCTGAAGCATGAAGGACACGGATCGTGTCGGCCAAGGCAAAGGCATATTACAACAGAGAGCCAGACCTCAAGGACTCAAGTAGATTAAAACTGATTGAAATCCCATTTGTGGCGTTTGGGGTCTTTTATGTCAGCTTTCTCTCCGGCTCTGGCTCTCTTATGATGTCCCCAAAGTGAGCAGAGCCTGAGTCTGAATAAACAAATATGATTGCATTTGTGGAGACAAGCATCTCAGATTTACATGGCAATAATATCAAGCTGTGGGATACTGTAATATGAACAGCAATAAAAGTGTGTGGGTATGTTTATTTTATTTTTTTATGGGAACAATGTGACTATAAGGAAGGAAATGGTAAATGACTATCTGACATAAAATATGCACAGAAAGTAGTGCCTCTGTGTACATGCATACGTTTATACATGTACGCATTTGCAGTTGGGACAAAAAACAGAAATTCCATGACAGTTTGTGACATGATTGGCTCCATGTTCATTTTCAAAATGTATTATTTTAACAGTATGTTGTAAATTCTCCTTCAAAGAGGTTGATAGCCACTGTATAACTGCATTGCTTATATGGACCACTACACACACACTCGGTGTCAATTAGTCGTCCTAATTAATTCACACCTATGAGTGATCTACTGTACAGTCTCCAATCGACATGTATGTCTTTGAGCTGTGGGAGTAATCACGAACACTTGGGGTAAACCCAGCAGACCCTACACAGATCGAAATTCAATCCCAGTGGCTCCCTGCTGAAGACTGCAGTTCACAACAACCCGGCAAGCCACTTATGCTGGATACTTACTTCAAAATAAAATGAATAAAAATGACTGTCTGAGCAATTGTTGTTTTTAAAATAAACTTGCATATGAGATTCAGAGTTCCTTATTTTCTTTGATTTAAAAAAAAAATAATAATAATTAACTGGCCCTATAATTAATTAATTATAGGGCAAGTTCTTTGTCTCCAAACCCTCTTGGCCTCTCAGGTCATCTGGTAGTATGATAACTCTCCCCAGAGTCCAAATTAACATTATCATTTTCACCTGTCTATTATCTATTTCTCTGTTTTATCTTTTCAATTTCTTTGAAATGGTTTTATTTGCATTTTGATGTTTTATGCTGCTTTTGTTTTGTGTTTTTAATGCATTATGTCAAGCACTTGGAATAGCTTTTTATAATGAAATGTGCACAAATAAACTCACCTCGCCTCGCCCCAAGTTCCTGACAGTACAATTATATGTTGTTCACATTATTCTGTATATATACATACATATATATATTGACAAAACAACTATACTGTTATTAATTGTCAAGTTTATTCAACTTATATATTTTTTGGTCTGGTAGTTGAACACACTGCAGATGTCAACAACTGCCATCTGAAAAGTCAGCTAAGCCTAAACTCTCCTCAGAAAAAGAGGAGTATCAAGCTCACACAAAATGCCACATTTCTCCATGGAGCCCACGTTGTGACAAATACCTCCCGATATCATCCGGATACTGTGGATTTATGTAGCATCCATACAACTTACTCACTGGCAACTGATGCATGCGTAAGGACAGCAAAGTGACTCCACAGTGCAGGTGAGCATGCAGCCATGTCTACACGATCAGATTATTCTTTGTAGGGCTAAGCCAGAGTGCACAAATCTCAGTGTGAAGCCGTTTGGCCAAAGGAAGAAATTGAATTTTGGAGAAAATCTCTCTCAAATATCGTGTTCATCTGTGCCCGCCACACAAAAGGGTATAAGTCCACTTCCAGAAAGACTTTTCCCCATATGATCAGCAGGCAAAACCAGTCAAACAGCTCACTGAGGATAGGAAGCTCCTCCAATCGGAGACACAACTGTGAAGGCACAGTCGAATCACAGGCAAAACAAGACATCCAAAGGTGCAGTTCACTGCCGATTTGAGCTGTTTATTCTTCCTTCACCTGTGCAAATAACCTCCCCTCCCAGCCAGGGCTAGAGGTCGTGTCATGTGAAAGATATACTCGGTGACAAGCACCCGAAGAGGCAGTGCAATGGCAATGAAGATGTCGTAAAGAAATGTAGGAAAACCCAGAGTCACAGCATCGTTCAACCCCTTCTGAAGATTCTTTGAGCTGCCATGGAGGCAGAATGGTGACTAGAAAGATTACTCAAAGGCTCAAGAAATAGCTTCTTCCCCACTAGATATATGTGAGGAAGCCATGGATACACTTAATTCAGACTCTTTTCTCTCCACAGTACACAAAGTACAACATCAAAATTCTCTCACTTCTCGCTTCATCTGAAAACCACTTATCTCCAAATTTGGGGGATTTGAATTCCTTAATCAAACTTAACAATGTAAGTGCTACTTCACCTACTTGAAACTACATGAATCGTTTGAAAAACTGTTAACTTATCTGAAAACAGTAATGTCACACAGCTGAAAACAGGGCAGATTTTCTTAGATCATGAAAAGATGACGTTTTTAGAGATACATGATTTACATTTCATACTAGAGTATATGTGGTGTATCCAAGCAACAAAAAAAATTGCTGATGGTAAATTTACTTCAAGACTTCCTCTTGTATAGCTCGAGCTCAATAAATGTAATTAAGATCAAATAGGTGAATGATGAAATCGCTTCTTTGGGTAAATTTGCATTGCAAATGTTTGGCTTTATTATCTGCAAATGTGTTACAATTGTTTAATTAATTAATCGTTTGGTTGATAAAATGTCAGAAAATAGTGAAACATGTCAAAAGACTTGATTGTGAAAACAGCTGCAACTCATTTTCTGTTCGTCAACTAACTGATTAATCACTTAATTCTTTAAGCTCAAACAACGATAATGCAAAAGCACATTTTGTCAAAGCAGACACTATACTACTAATAGTGTCACTATTCCATGACATATGAGCCCATCTGTTGGTGGGGGATTTAGACACCCCCCCTCCAGCCACTTTTTAAAATGATTCAACTGTAAATTGATTCGTTTGAGGCTTTACTAACATCACAAAGACAGCCTTGTGATCCAGTTTGCTCCACATTGTAGGTTTATCCACCTTAAGCCCCTTATTACAAAACAGCCAAACCCTAACCGGCCTGATGACGTGATTCACCACTTTCGTTACCGTATTTCACACTAAACTTTCCGCATGTGCTTCAACAGCGACATAATTCGATGTAAAAGTCAGACATGCCTTGGGGGAAAACATACTCATGTTTGAGTAGTTTTCACTCAAGTGGCCCCTTAAAGCAAGCAAGCTAATCCGGGATGCCCCTGGCCCTCCTCCTCCTCCTCTTACCGTCCACACAGGCAGGTCTGGCTCTTGTAGTTCCAGCGATCTGGCCCTTCTTACAGGCGCAGCGGGCCGTCTGCCTGGCGATGGTCCGCCGTGGTTGGCTGCTGTCCCTGTCCAGCGTCACAATCTCACATGTCCCCGCTGCCAGCTGGCCTGGAAATGACATTGCACCACAGGATCCGAGGTCAGAGAGATGAAATCATAAACAGGGCAAGATAAATTAGTCTGCATCTTCTGTTAAATTTGTATTCTGTCACATGTTCAGTAGTGTAGCTCTATTATTAATCATGATCCTCCGGAGCTCGATTAGCACAGCACAAGCATTAGCAAATGTGGACCATCGGACACAAGTTGATGTAATCTACTTTATCTATTATTATATATTGCAATCATCTATAGCATTCATTCTTATTTTTAACATATAAACCACAGTAATAGATAACTTTTGCTTCAGGGAGACCATTTTACATACTAAATTCACTTAATTATCTTGAGTCAGTTTTATATTTGGGAAAAAAAAACATTGACATGTTTATTCATTCATTGAGTTAATTATGAGCATTCAAGCTCAAAAGTAATCAAAAATTATCGGGCAAAGGTAAATAACAATGTTAGACATGATGTGTTCCGATGTAATGATTTGTTCCGATGTAATCTAATTATTAATTAATTAATTCTAATATTTTTTTGCAAGATACAGTTGTTTGATGGAGAGGTTTTCACAGCAATGTAGAATAAATATAAGGGAGGGAATTATGACCTGTTTTCCCACCAATTCATCAGGAATTGATGAAGAATCGGATCATTAAGAAGAATCGATAATGGAATCGATATTGATAAAATTAATTCCCATCGCTATCCGGGAATATGGTTTTGTTCAAAAAGTAGTCTCACTCTAATGAGTTGGTTTAAAGGCACAGACAAATGACATGATACAATTAATACAATTAATACAAACAAAAACACTGACTTTAACCATACTGGATATGCCGTAAGGAAACCATTTTGAATTGTTCACATTAAGTCCAGAAGAGACAAAGGGTTCTTTCAGGCTTAATAGACCCACAATTCCAATGGAACACTGCAGTGGCAATGAACAACTCACAGATGTGACTACATGTGTGAAGGGATTTTAAAAGACAATGAGGAAATTACTTTTTAATTCTAGCTTCCTAAAGACTACCCACAAGCATTTTCTCATTAAGGGCCACATCCTATCAGCACACCTCTTTGAAGGTAAAGAACCCATTAGGCATGAATGAAACACATGAATACTGATGAACTTTGTAATTGCTGCCAAGCCCCTCCACCCATCTTACACACAAATGCTCCATGTATTCAATCAGGTGACCTTCGGCCTCATAGCCGGGCCCTTGCTGCTCGCAAATTAACCTTTGTCTGTGTGTGGAGGCCCTCGGGTGCCATCCTGGGGAGGCTTATCAGGATCTAATTGTGATTGGCAAGAGGGTGGAAGTTGTGATTAAATCTGGACTTGAGTCCCGAACACTCGGGTGGCTGGCTTAATGAACTGAGCTGTGAGGGGTCACACCCGGGGTAATAGGGATCTATCAGGATTCATCCACACACTGTTGTGGCCATGGCCACAGATGGAGAAAATGTCTGTGTGCATACAGTATGTAGCCATTAAAAAGGTGTACATATGTATAAAAACACGCTCTATTTTTTTTTTTTTACAAACATTACAAACATACATGCAACTAAAGCAACACAGGCTTCAGTTGGCCTATATCCTGATCCAACTACCTCTATAGGGTAATATATTGATGAACAAAATCTGAAATGAACAACAATGCACTGATAAACCACCAGGCAACACATAACATAGCACTGAGTAGCCATAACAGTAGCCACACATTAGTAGCATATGTGTGTGTCTACAATACAACCGCACTAAGAGGAAGAAGGAGGTGGGGGGGTCCTGAAAAATGTCTCAACGTGATGTCTTTGCTCAGGAATGCATGCTACTAAATCCAATCTGTCATGCACTTGGGAGATCAAGACCAAATCCCCCTTCTTCACCACCCCTTTCCACTGCTCTCCTCCTCTTCCTCTGTCCCCCTTTCTTCCTTTACATTGCTCACTCTTTTCTCCTTCATGCCTTCACACTCAACTCTCTCCTGTAACTTCTCTGTCTTCTTCGGCTGATGCTGGATAATGACTTGTCATGTAAGCTCTTGTGTGCGTATGTGAATCTGTTCATGTGTGCATGTGCGTGCGTTTACTTCCTGCATCCTACCCCACCCACCACCTCGGCAGATCATCTCCTCGCCGCCTTCTTCCTGCTTCCTCTCTTTGTCAGTTCCTGCTCCTTTGGAACTCTTCTATTGCAAGAAGCTGAAAAGACTTTTTGCGGATGTCTTATGTAATCTGAGCTGAGGTACCATGTGTGAAGTCAACAACCTCAAAGACTGGCTGATTTGACGTTGTGATTCTCTGATGAAATGTTGGCAATTAATGAGCTCCATCGAGTCAAGAAAGAACAACAACAAACAGGGGCCTTGCTTCTACTGTCACAGCTGTAGCTGCAGAGAAACTGAATTAATTTAATTTTCATGTTGTTGTCTTGCAATGTATGCCGTCTCCTATACAGCTGCACCGACTGCTAAAACATCTTCTAATTTTAAACCCAGTTTTAAAATAAAATAATTGTGCTCTGCCTCATGAAAAACCATCAGATGCATCTCTAATTGCATTGTGTGCATAGGTCCGTAGGAGAGCAAGTTTAATTTAATTATTTCGGCAGGTGACATCCACAATGAGTGTGTTCTAAATGCTACCTCTGCTGTAAATCACTGCATCTTCCAAATGTTGAAACTCAAGTCTTAAAATAAAAAAATTTAAATCGTTGTTAAAATTGTGGAACTACTTTGCAAGGCACATGACAGATCACACCTGAGTCGTATAGCAATTCTTATTAGGGGGAAATTATTTTAGTTTGTGCAACAAGCACAACTTGTACAAAGAGTCTACAGCCAGCTTAGAAAGTTAGGGGTTCACCAACATTATTTCAATTAATCCTGAGGGGAACATGAATATATGTACCACATCCACCATCAGAATGATGGACATATGTACAACGTGTATAGGTGCCAAGTCATCCAGTAGATGTTGAGATATGTCACTGGGTCCATCAATAATCTGACCTTCTTATGATCTAAGAGTATGAGACAGGGGCTCACCAAAGTCAGTAGCAGTCATCCACTGAGGACCATGGATGCATGAACTAAATGTCATGGCAATCTATACAATAGTTGTTGAGCTATTTTAGTCTCGACCAAAGGGGTTGACCGCCCGACCAATCGATCAGCCAACCAACAGATGACTTTGTCATCCCTGGAGCCATTCTGCTAGTGTGGATACAAAAGCTTGTTCTAAATATGTATCAGTTCTATTACCCTGAGGTTTGAGTTTATCTTGTCTTGACTCTCAGTTCAAGTTCCCCAAACAGGATGAATGATTTGTTCCCTTCTTATGCTCAATATTTAAGGTGTGAATATTGAGTATTTGGGATGAGAGAGAAATAAGTCCCTAGAAAATTGCTCAAAAGAATTTGAGTTTGATACAAGTTAGTTTCAGCTGCAAGCATTCTAGGTGTTTTGCAGTCTTACCAAATATTATGTCAGAGAACTTGAGGACATGCTGGTCTCAGCCCCCCAATAAAGCAGGAGTCGATTCGTTCTTTTCTAAAGCAAATTGCTCCAAGCGTCCCCGTGGCTCAGCCCCCAGAGCGCCTTGCCAGGGATACCACGTACATTGCCACCATTAAACAAAGCAAAAAAAAATGAACTGAACCGAACCTCCACAACACAAGAAAGTGTTCCTCTTTCTGTTGGCCTAGAGGGATCTGCAGAAAGGGTTAGAAAATATTACAGGATTCACAGCTATAACAAGGCAGTTTCCAGACAGCATGACAGACGGAGCATTTGGTCCAAAAAAATAACTTCTGTATTTTTGCACGGAATAAAAATTGCATAGTATGTTATACAAAATATGCAAGATGTGGACCAATCGCTTCACAGTCATCGCGTGAAGAAATTGGACTGTAAAGAGAGGAAACAGTAATCCTCTTTCCTGGAATAGCCTCGTGAATAGTGGGAAAAATCTAAAACTGGCAGGTGTTCTCAGAAACAAACCCAAAGCTTGTACCAGTAGCGCTATGATTTATCATCACCCTTATCAGCTTCTGTTGTCGAGCAGCTGACAGCTTGGCCAGCCAAATGGCTGATTAAAATGTATGTGTGGCCACTCTAGAGTGAAATGAAAGCTCTGACTGTGGCAGAAGATGGATTCATGTGGCAAAGCGTATGGCTTAATACAACATAATGTTATTGACATGCTCCTGTGCTTTATTATTCTTCCTCCCGCTCCTCAGCACATTACAATTGTTCAGCTATACGCAGCCATTTGACAAATGTCCAGCACAGCTACAACACAGATAGACATGATATTTTTTCTTTACTTTTGTATCTTTTACCCTTAAGGCTGAGAGCATGTTTTTTTTAAGGAGCACTTTTTCATTCATTTTTTAGAATTATTCTTGTTTTTGCTGCTCAAAACATCCCAACGCTACCAAAGGCTGCTTCGGAAGAGTCTCAAACTGTTACATCTAATTTTTGGATATCTATAAAATGTGTGGTTTAGGCTCGGTTGGGGGGGAAGGTGTATTTTTTGGGAGGAAGCTGTATTTTTTCTGTTTTTTATCCTGTGTTTTAATCCACAGTGTTCTGGAGTCAAACTGAGATTACATACTGTGCTGCATGAGAAGCAGCTAAGTATTTCTGAGTGTCCTTCTAAATTTGACACAAAATACATTCTGTCATTAAACTGACTGCAGGAGTTTTTTACTGCTTGTAGCAGCATAAATATGAAATGTGAGGGCTCACAGAAATCATTGCTGATGGTAAATCAACACAGTAGGTTGTAAGCAATACATTATATGTATTGTACTTAAAGCAAAAGTAAATACTTGTGTAGTCTAAATACCAGACAATGTCTATTGATTAAAATACATCGTCACATTTTAGACATCTGATTATTGTTGGTTTTAGTCAACAAAAAGTAACAACATTTTAGTTTAGACTGAAAATCACTTGAGAAAATACATTTTTGTCATGCATTCTTTTTTTCAATGTCTTTTAGTGGAAGAAAATGAAGCTACAGGGTTTAATTTGAGAGAACCAGTAACATTATTAGCTTAACAGTACTGAAATGCTAAAAACGTTTGATCCCATTAACTGTTCCTTAAGCAAACATTGAGGGGGAAGATAGCACTCATTCTTACCCCCACACACTGCATTGCTCTTGATAATAGTATATCAACGTTAGCTAATAATTTAGGAAATGATTGGCACGCTGGCATGCACGCTTTCCTAATTCATTTCAAGCCACCAGGAAGAGCACTGAACTTTGAAGCAAATCTTACATAGTGGCAATCGCTAGAAATACAAGGGTCCATCACGTGATACCAAAAAAGTACTTCTTCCCATAGACTTACATTGTATGAACACATGAATAGCCCTTATTTTAATTATTGGGTCCTAAAAATTGTGAAATGCACTAATAGCCAAATCCAGAGTTATGTGTTCTTGTGAATTAAACCAAGGCTAGATCGAGGGCTGGGAGGCGGGGTTAAAGGAAACACTAGTGCACTTGCTCTACAGGCACCATGAATGTGGACGATCAACATAACATCCAGGTATTTTCATCTGAATTCTATACTCGAAAGTCAAACTTTATATGCTTCATGCACCACTAACCAACTTTCATGAACGGGGCGTAGCCTGTAACGCTGTATCCCGTTATCTTTATACATAAATGGGTTATCCTCTCTGTTTTGTGTCCAATTGTTATCTAACTCTCAATGATTTGGAAAAAAATATATGCATTTATTGTTACTCTTTTCCTTCCACAAACCTGTTACATTAGCTAACACATCTTTAGAGCACTGTGATCTCGCTGCCAGGGCTAAAAACATGCAGTGTAAGGTGAAGAACATTAAATGCTGAAACATAACATATTGATTTGTGTATTAAGCAAACAATGTTGTCATGATGTCTCTGAGGAGCTGAATGACGTGTGTGTTTGGCTGTGAGGCAATATGAATTATAAGCAAAGACATGCTCTTTTTCTCAAAATCTAAACGATGTATGTAATTTCTAAAGCCTTGCAAACAAAAATATTCTTTTACACATATTCTGCACTTAACCCAGAAACAATACATGGCAGCTAGATGTAGTTGGAAACTAGCATTACATCTGTTCTACTGGAGAGGACAGGGTGTGATTGTGTGCACATGTCAGACGTTGCCAGACTAAAATTCTATATCACTCCAGCACGCTACAGCTGTTCGGAATGAGAGAGGAGAGTCCGGCGCCAAGATTATGAGTCTGAAATCGCATTTTGGATTCAAACGCTGCATTAGTAGAACCTTGATGTCATCCCTCTATCCTGAGGCCTGGCGGGCTAGTTTTTAAATGAATCTTTTAAACAACCCTAATCAGAGGCTGAAAGAGCCAGCTGAACAGCATGTGGTATAACGGAAAGGAGAGCGGAGCAGACAAAATTACAGCTTAAGGTAAAAGAGTGGTCGGATGATGTAGGGCCTGAATGAAATCTCCAAAACGACCAGCGGGAGTTGATTGAGGTCCATAGACAATGAAGAAGGCCACTTACACGGACTGCAATTTATTTGGAGTCTGGACCTTGGCTATAATTGAAAACATGTTTTAAGATGTCCTCGATTCAGGTGTGAAAAATGATGTTCCAGTTCAGAACAATTTTCTAGGATGAATAGAAATGACTTGAAGAAATTCTGAATAGGATGCATTTGATGAATCATGATCAGTGAGAACAGTGACTAAATTGTTGATGTTTCCTGCAACATCCATTTCTAGTTTTGAAAGGGGCAGTTCGACATTCTGGGCAATATCCTTATTTCTTGCCAAGTTAGATGAGAAGATTGTCAATGTGGTATCTTTCCTGTCAATTTGAAGCTTGAGGCAGCAGCTAGTTAGCTTAGCCAGCATACCGACTGTAAACAGAGGGGAGCAGCTAGCCTGGTTCTGTCTGAAGGTTACAAAATCTGCCTACTAACAACTCTTAACCTCACTAATTATCAAATTACAGCATGTCTGTTTTAGGCATAGATAATATAAAACGTAGAAACAAGTTGTGCTTTTACTAAGCTTTTTGTTGGATAATTTATTGTTTGGGAGCAGTGATTATCCACATTCACTTCACAGCTACTCTGGCTCTGAGAGAAAATCATCAAAAAAATACTCGACCTGGAGTGGTGGACAGTGGATTTGGTTTCCTTCATTTCCCCATTTTGTTAGACTATTTTTTCAAACTAAGCCGGCTGACCGGCGGCTGCATTGTTCTGGCTTCATATTAAAATAAACTAGCAGGTACAACGGCGATGTTGATTGTCTATTCCTGTTTAAACTAGGATAATACCTATACTGGCAAAAATTATGATTAAATGAAAAAGAAAACTCAAAACAAATGTTCCACCATCTTAAATCGTGCCGTAGATTGCTGTTAGAAAGAATGAAACCTCTTAAAGTAGACATTCATTTTCCCCCACCAACACTGATAGAGTGACCAAAAACTCATCATAAAGCCAGCCTTGAAATTATTAATACCCTGCCTATGCTGCCATGAATCAGAGAAATTCTCATTGGGAGCACTGTCTCATCATGAGGAGGGAGAGAGAGAACTGGGGTCTGGCCGATCTATTTTGGGTGAAGCAAGCTTGTCTGAGCTCTGCTTTGTGGAGCCACTCGGAAAAGTGATTTGATTTTCCTTTTCTGGCCCTTTTTTTCCTAAAATGCTTGGGCAAGCACACAGAAGCACTATCACACATGCAGTCACTAAAACATAAACATTCAGTTAAAAAAGAATAGACAGCACAAATGCAGCATATAAATGCCAAATATAACCACGATAGACCTCAGTCCATCTTCCCCATACACACATACATAAGCTGGATGTTGCCATGCAACCACAGCTGCAACTAAACTTCTTACACCTCCCATTCACATGTTACATAAAAATAATTATGTGCTTCTATCATGTTCTAAAAAGGCCATTTTAAAGCATATATAACAATAAGCAAATAGAATTACAGAGAGCTTCTGTTTTAATTTAACACCGCGGTGTATGCTAAATACTGACAAAACTAGCTACAGTGTGTTAAACACTAATTAACAGATTTTAGCATGCAACAAGTGACAGCTGTCATCCAATCACTGACCCCCATATGCACATTCTGTTGTCGGTATAGAGTAAATGCACCAATTCCTGGAAAAAAAGTTTTGTTGGTTTGGCATATGCAACTATGTATAAACATGCAAAAAAAAAGAAACTGTGCAACTACAAGAAACAATGTAAAGAAAAATGTAAATTTAACATGTACATTTAAGGACTTCTCTCTGGCTGTGCAAAAGAGGAATAAAAAGAACTGCTTTAATCAGTCAATTGCAGCAAAACATGAACAATGAACAGGAAGATGTGGTGAGTCATTCTCCTCTTTTGCTCTTTTGAAATGTTTATTTTTTGCCCAGGACTGTTAGTGAGAAAGCTCACAACCCAAGCTGTGCCTAAGTAGACTACAGTTTTACAGCGTGATGGCTGTAGACTCTGATTTTCTATACAACCTATGTTTTTGTCAGTTTTTATCTTCATTAGTTAACAGTGGATGGATGTATATAAAGACACAGTGAGTATGACCCAAATGATCACTTGAATGACAAAAGGTGAATCAACAAATTACATCAAGAATCATCAAGAATATATATGCCACCGATTGTTTGTGAATTGTAAGATGTTTCCGTTGAATGAAGTTTTCAAATCTTTTGGACCGTTATTTGGACAAAACAAGCCGGTTTGAGAACCCTGGGCTCTATGAACTTGTAATGGACCTTTTTTGCTGCTTTTTGAGATTCCTTTGTATTAGCAAATGATCGATTACTTGCAAACATAATCAAAAGATTAAGCAATGACAACAGCCCTCACCATCTAACTAAGGTCCTAGGATGCCCTAACTTTCATTCAACTGCATTCACAATACAGAAGCTCTGAGCAGCATTGACTCGTCATTAAACTAATTTCAAGTCCCCGTGTAGCTTAATAGGGTTTTCATAATGAAGCTATAGGCCCCTTTTTCCTTCTGTGACCTTGTGTAAAGCCCTATAAAGAATGGCGCTTTCCCATGAGGCACCATCTATTCCCCAGCGTTAGTGTTTTAGAATAATGAACTCTGCTTAATAACAGGGTGTTGGCGTGAAACAATGAATGATCATCAATTAAAACGGTGGCAGAAAAAGGGAAAACAAATGACCCTGGTAACCCTCGGTTACACTGAAAAGCTTATATGCATACGCACACGTATACCAGTGCCACATCACTACTGCAATTAAGCAAATTTCCCTCCCCCAGAGGATGCATGACAAAAGGACTATGATGATAAGGTGAAGTCCCTTAAATGTTGCTGTGATTTCGCAGATGAAAGACCCCTGGGGGAACATGTGAAATCCCAATAATTTCTCTCCGTCTGCACCCTTGGAGGACAGAGGCAAGTTATGTCAAACAGCGTTATAGGCTCCTGGTCAGGGCCGGCTCTCCAAATGTGGGGAAAATCTAGAATGAAGCTTCTGCAAGTGTGTGCGTATGGTTGTCTGTGAACTTACTTGGGTGAACTATAGGCACAGATTATTTCATGCATGTGTAGGAGGTAGTAGCTTAACTGTAGTTGCCATTTCACTTTTAAGTTTCTTTCTTTGCATTTGAGCTTTATTTTTAAAAAAAAAAAATGGTTGTTTTCCTGCTCTCCCTTTCATTTATTCTCACTGACTCACAGAGACACACAGCAGGGGGTGGGACATTCACAATTTACAACCGCTCAGGCTCTTTGCCAACAAAATATCAGTCAAACAAAGCTTTTTATTTTATTCTTTTTTTTTTCCGAAGCAAAGTATTTATCCCAATCTGAAAAAGGTTTACTCTTTGTTGTGGGGATATTTTGGATTCTGAGCGAAACGTGACGTGAAGAAGAATGCAGTGCCACAGTGATGGCCGGGAGGAAATGCAGCAGACCTCACAAGTCAAATAGAAAGAGTAATGGACTTATGTTTCTGCATCGGGGTGTCATAGACTGAGGCTCTGCAGCTCCGCTGGAGGCACTGTCAGAACTGAGGTGTAACTTCTCAAAAATGGAACTGCAGCTCGGGGCTGCGAGGTCTGCAGACATGGAGTCCACAGTAACTGTGATTGGTCAGGTCGAGCTGCTCGTGTTTTCTCCTGAAGGTTTCTCGTGCTGGCAGAGATTGTGGGTAGCCAAGATAAAATGGAGCCACTTGAAGAGAGGCTCAGGCATTTTCTCATCTTTCTTGGCAGACGGATTCATATTTTGTGATCTTGCACATTTCCTGTGCAAATTTCCTCGTACTGTGATTCCAAATTAAACAAAAGCTATGTAGACATAATTACGTTAGGTATATAATTGATGCACGACACGACCTGCGAGAGACCGAGAGAGAGAGATATGACACAATGTTTTGATACCTGAAATTGAGATCCAGTATTTCCTGGGAATTCTTTTGCAAAATTCTGCTGCCATTTTCCAGGAATTCTTTTTTTCTTTTAATAGGTATTTGCCTGTGTGTGCAGACACTGTAGAATATCAAAAAAACTTTTCTGGACTAATTAATACCTATGCACAAATGCTGTCAGTAAATTGCAGTAATATAAACTTCCCAGCTGTCACTGTTTATGCCAATTACCCTTCATACCAAAATAGTAGTTTACAGGTTCGATGTCTGTCGAGATATTGTTGAGATGAAATGGGCAAATTTGAGTGCAAATGCTGTCAATGTAAACCATGCAGATGGTTCAACAGGAACCCGACTTGGAATAAGACGCTTTCAGAGCCGCATCGAATGCAAGAGTTTGCCCTGATATGTCAATGAGCAATGCTCCAAATTATCATACGTCCAAAGTAAGTATGCAATAGATATACGTACCTTCCCTGTCACTGTAGCAGTGAGAGTACTAAGTAAGAAGAATTATAACATTTTAAGTTAACATCTTTTAATATTTGATTATCCGCATTTTTGTTTTTACAATCAAGCTTATGGCATGAAATTCGGTGTAAAGAACAATGTATTCCTGGGAAGTAATCGGTTGCCAATCAGGGGAGACCTTCAACTCTCTATGACACGTTCATCTAGTGTTGCAACAATCAAATACAATTTTACACTGAACTATAAATAAATCTGTTGCTTCGCCAGAAGCATCTACATCAGGAAAACCTTGACAGGGAAGCATCAATCCAACTTAAAGTTGCTTAAGTACAGTGAATGTGACATCAACCAGGCAGGTCACATACGCCTAAGAGTGTTATAAAACAATGTTAAAGATGAATATGTCATAATATTAACATGATGTTAAGACATCAATCTGATATTCTCTCTTAATCGGCACAGTTAAAATTCTGATATCAGGCCAGCACAAGTGTGTAGTCAGTGCACTTGTGTATGGCGGCGGCAGGGTGCATGGCTCCTTTCACTGCAGCTTGATCAGCATGCAGGCTGAGGTGTGTGGGAGAGCGGTGATTGAATACAGAGGCTGCAGGCCCCGGCACTGCCTTTAATCTCCCCTCCCCATTTAACTTGGCCTCTGTGCTGCTGCTCTGCCGAGGCTCAGCTGGGGCATAAAGACACACACACATACACATCGCTGCTTCTGCCTGCCTCTCCCGGTCATATCTGCCTTCTGATCTGTCCGTCTTTCTGTCGACATGTGTCCCCATCTCTGCTCTCCTCTTTTTTTTTTTTTCGGTTTTCCCTATGTTTCGGTTTGTCCTCTGCATAAACAAACCTGAATACATCCCAAAAAAACATTACACCTTACCTACGACACCTGAACTGGAAAAACCCAGGCACCAGACTGTCATGAAGCCCTGAAGGTTTTCCTTCAAGGTATTATTTAGCTTAAGTACATGTCAATGCCAATTTTAGAGCACGATCCATTTCATTATATATGCCAAAGGGGAACATTGCAGACTGCATATAATAAGATCAGGGAGATGAGTGTGGCTTGGTTTGACTTGTAGTTACAGTTATCTTGAGCAATAAGGCACTCTTTTATAGGATTTAGAGACCGTCTTATTGCCGTAACCACGCTCCTGAAATCTCATCATTTCAAAATGAACTCGTCATCCTAGAACTCAAGTTTCTGTGGTGCAGGAGTGGCCCCGCTGGCAGGTTGATGGAGGTGATATGAAGCAGGTTGGAGAAGTGTGTTGCAATTGCACCAATCAGTCACTTCCTCTAAATATTGCTGTTGTAAGACGGCTGTCGCCTTCATAACGAGGATCCTAAAAAACAAATTCAAATCAACAAAACAGCTGCTGCGCGTTTTTGTGTGTCTTCTGTCCTTGGAGCAAGTACAAAAAGGCATCTTTTTTTGTATCTGCAGATTCCATTTACTGTTGAACCTGATTCATTGTGGTCGAATAATGGTAGAGAAAAAACATTGTCGAGTTTGTATATTTTTGCTTGAGATTAGATACCTTTCAAAGTGCTTCTCTTCTGGAAATGTTCACAAATGCTTGAAAGTAAATAGTCAGGTCAATGTATCCAAGACTATTTTACCCCGCATTGGCTTTTCAATGAGCATAAGGCAGTATGTGAAAATCCAGTGTGCTGAGGATGGTGACCCAAGCAGTCAGAGTTAGGGGATAACGGTTGTCTGTTTAATTATTTAAAGGCAGAGAGTCAATATATGAGGAGGCAACGCTGTACTTCTTTCCCACAAAGATGAAAACAGCTCCAGCAGGCAATGTGGATGCAAAGGCATTTCTAATTTACTGTAACTGCAGTTCTAGAAAGAGGGGGAGCAGAGGTCTACCATATAGTGCAATAACACAGTGAATGGAAAAGTGGCCCCCTATTTTTACAAGAAAAATAAAAAACACATCCGTGCAAGCAGAGGAAACACTAGACAATTCTACAGGCTCAGCGTAACGCATTGTAATATAGTCTATCAGGTGACTGACCTTCAAAAAAACAGGAGTAGCAACGCTGCCAGAACCCACAAGATGCCCGTCTAAAGCAGTCCCGGTGATGGACAGAATGTGCCGTTATGTGCAGGAAATTGGCAGCCACACTGGGTTAAAAGTTTATATTTTTGTGTCCCAGAGGGAGAAAGAAGCTGTAAGCACGACTTGGAATAGGCTACCGGAGATGAAAACAGAGAGAGGAGACCCATCAGAACCTCCACTCTCGCTGATGGGTCTCGGCTTTTGGCTGCTTTTCAGGTGAGCCATTCCAGCAGTGGGCCTGCATTTATAAGCAATAAAACTAAAGGCAAGCATTAGATGTAGAGAGGCCTGCAATATAAAAAAATGCTTTGAATATTCTGTGTCACATCTTTATTAGTACACAATAAATTGTTTCAGCATCCACATTGTGAGGTCACATCGCAAGACGTGCAATGTCGTCAAATACAAACTCCTGCTACAATTTTTTCTAAGTATTTCTCATTGATTACCTACAGTATAGGTAGACCCGCCACAGTTTCATAATGAACTGTATGTTACTTTTTCGGGGCTAAACTGGAACCGGACCTTGCCGCTCGTGTGGACTTAGTGCTCGTTGCACCCAATCGCCCTGCGGGGCGGGGCGGGGAGGAGCGGGGCCCCCTGGCGTGACTGTCCTCAGTTAGAGGTGTCTGCGGTAAAGTCGGCAACCCACCCAACCCGTCTTTAAACACAGCTTGTCCTGTTTACTCTGCTCTGTGGTTGTGACTTCTTTTACCTGAGAGGGAATTAGCTACGTTCGCCAAATACATTGGTTAATCGTCATGCATCAACAGGTATAAATGTTGCTTTTTTTGCCTGGGACATGCAGCGTCAGTCTTTTAGCACAGTCTCAATGCAAGTGGACATTAAACAAAGATTATTGTTTTAAAAAGTCAGCCGAAAACAAAACGTCAAGCCGAAGACGGGGCTTTTAACCGACCAATGCAGCTAATAATAGTTTAATTAGCTAGCTAGCTATGGCAAAGCCAGCAACAGTCATTTAAATTGATTTTGACTTCTCAGACGTTCTACGATCACTAACTAGAAATGAGAAGTTTTTTATTTTATTTAGCCCCATTTGAAATCAAGTTACTGAGAATTTTGAGTAATAAATCTGCAGCTGTTATCATTGTAAACTGCCCATGTGCCACACAGGAATGGAAAGCTTGACAGTCGTAAGAACACTAATTAAGTGGGGCGGGGTTAACCGAACAGTCAATGACCAGATGTTTTAGTGCTGGAAAATAGTAAAATTACAAGAAAAACCAACTATGCCGTGCCTTATTAGCTGCTCAGCCAATTACCGTTATGCAAAGTTAGGCTGCCAATAAAAGCCAGGACAACAGTGAGAAACCATGCAGCTGTCACTTGCTTCAGACTTCAAGGTTTGCAATTTGTGTTTCTATGTGTGGAATGTCACTGTGGCTGAAAGAAAGAGAAGGAGATAAAAAAAAGAGATGATGGACAGAGGGACAGATGGAGGAAAAAATGCATCAAAGGGAAAATAAGGGAGATTGAGGAAAGAGAGGTGAAAGGGACAAAGTCAGGGAGGAAGAGAGAAGAAGACAAAAGAGTGACAGAAAACCAGCAAAAAAACAACCATGACCTAAGTTATTCAACCAGATTCATCAGTCCTTACTTCTCCTCTGCTCTTCACCTCGCCTATCTTCCAGATGAGCTGAATAGAGATGATTCTCTCATCTGAACAAAAGGCCTTTTCCTAATCATCACAATAACGCCGTTGACAGCTGACTGACTGACAATGAGACAACTACCCAGAGCATGAAGCACACAGCTCATCTCATGTCAGACCATTGTTAAGGGTGGATTTCATTCATGTACACACACATGCTCAAGCAATGTGATGCTCCCTCAGAGCTGCGTGTCAGTGACTGCGACAGATTTTGGCTTGTTGGAAACTGAATTACCGCATACTCAGGAATGCCATCTGATTGAAAGATGCCAAAGAGAGGAAGGGTGGTATTTGTTCCTCTGCTTTTCCCTCCATTTCAAAATGTTCCATAGAGGAATAATTTAAGTCGGTATGATGCCCGCTGGGGGTGCTGGGATGTCAGACTTAGGGACAAGCTGTCAGGTATTTTGTCATAGTCACACAACAATATCCAATATCTTAATTTCGGAAGAAGTGCTGCATTTCTGTGCTTCTGGTGCAATAACAAAATCAGACCATGTGGGCCTTGTGGTGAGAGTGACCGTTGAGCAGATTTTTCACAGGAAGGTCATATTTCATCCTCTCTATGGCTATTGTACATTTGCTGATTTCCCACCAGCCCACAGATAGTTCTCTAGAGATTATCTCAATATGAACTGATAAAGGAATATAATGGACAGCAAAGGTTTCAAAGAAATCTAAGAATATGCAAATTCATTTTAAAGGTTTAACTGCTAGATACTCACACTTGTTTAAATGACAATCATGTTGTGCTGTAATAATTCAGATTTAAGGTGAGCATAGGTGCATGAGATGAATATGAAAACCCATCCCAGTCGGCAGGAAAAATGTTGGCCTTCTACGTTTCGGTAAACCACGGAAACGTTGCATGTGGACTCAGTTGTATTTGATCTGAGCAAGTGACGTAGTACAGCGAGCTACCCTTATTGAAGGTTACATGGTATGAGATGTATGTAAAACGAGTATAAGAAGCAAGAATGTCCACTAAGGCCAGATGGGAGGAGCGGTGGATGGGATAAAAGAACACATGACTTTCACCCAGGAGGCGGATGTTTGTGTCCTGTGTAAAACCCAAACTTTTTTTTGCTTTTTTTAAACACATTAAACTTTTTCCGTAATGTTGTTTTCCATAAAGTTGTTTTATGTACATTGTTTTACGTTGCTGAACATAACTTTCCTATGCGTTTAAATAATGTAAGAAAGACAGCGAAAGGTGGTTATATATTTATGCAAGTTACATTGTTACAATTGTAATACAGTTAATAATTTAACACAAACCATGATTTTTTTATCTAACCAAATCTAAACATTTAGTTTAACGTTTCTGCAAGCGTGATGCAAGGTGTATATGAAACGTATTCATGAAAATATTTTTAAGACACGTCCACATTCAACACATCGCAAAGTTTGCAGAAACATACAATGCCAACATTTCTTCTGGCAACAGGATTAATACTCTACACAGACCTACGTATTTAAACGTATAAGTGAGTATAAGCAATACACATTTGCCTTCACTCATATGCCTTCATCAACTGGGAGTGGGAGTAATTGTCTTGAGTCTCTAACTTGCATACAACCTAAAGGTCCATCCTTGGCTGGTCATTGTAAATTTAATTGGGATCATGTTCCATCCCACCACATGTTACTTAGAGAAGTGATTACTGTGCTGACACCTTAGCAACCAACGCTGCAGCACTGCACTTACTGTGATATCATGAGCCTGCAATGAGGTAGTGAGGACGATATAGTTTTCTCAGCAGAACTCCTTGTGGATTTACAGCCACTTGTTTAAAGCTTAATTGATACCGTATAGCAGTTGTTGCAGCAATGTAATCACACCCAATGAATTAAAAACAATGGTAAATGAGTGTGTAGTATATATTATGCTTAATGTTGGAGGCTGAAGTAAAATGAAAGTGCAAGAAATAGAAAGCTCACGGCATATTAAGCATCAGTAGGGATGAGGCCATTAATAGAGGAATTCCCTCTAGGCCTTTTTTTTTGTGCATAGCACACATAATTGGGTTACTTAGCAGTTACCCCAATTTCATAAGCCCAGCCATTTTGTTCGGCTAAGCTTGAATCATCAGGTTTGCTAAAACGCACTCATTTATCAATATCCATGATGCCCTCTGTGTTGTAACCACGAGGATGAGCTGAAGTAGAAGGTTAGATGACCAATAGTGTTGTAGTTTTTGATGTCTCCAGGACTACAACACCCTGAGGTCAATCTGAATTGCTCTTCGTTGTCTCCCTTGCCAACGCAGGAAGTGCTCACTAACTCTTGGTACCGATCATTACTCCTAATGTTCAAGACGCAAAGCTAAAGTCTTCGTTGTCTCCCTTGCCAACGCAGGAAGTGCTCACTAACTCTTGGTACCGATCATTACTCCTAATGTTCAAGACGCAAAGCTAAAGGCTAAAAAGTGGAGTATTACTTTAAGTAAGGTTTAAATGTTATTGTAAATCTCACATTCAAATGTCTGCGTGCTATGACTGACTCTGTGGTATTTGCTAATATACTGTAGCTAACACTTGTGACAACCTCTGCTTATGTATGACGACCACGCATTCCTCGCCTCACATTCTCTACGCCTGCCATCAATCTGCTATCGAGTTGTTCATCCGGAGAATAACTGAGGTGAGTAAATGAGAGAAAAAACACTTTCACTGCGTCTTAGTTGTGTTTTGTTTATCTGATAGCATCTCTGACACATGGTGTTCTTCTTTGTCTAATTTCCACTGCCTGAGAATCAGAGAGCACAGGGTCAATACTCACATTACATTTGAGTGGACTGTTTTTGCAAACATAGATGTGATAGAGAGACGTTTGCAATTGGAATGTGCATACAGTATGAAAGGGTGGTAACAGAAAGCATTAAAAAGGGGTTAGACTTCCAAAGTAGATTACAGCAAACACAACACTGTTCAATAAAAACCGAAAGGTATCAGAGGGGCACTTCGTTTCAACTGAAAATACATAAAGTTTACTGTTTTGTTTTGATTGTAAAAAAAAAAGTTGTCGGGCCGCATCTCTAATTTGCATGGTAATATGTCATTTATTGTTGGAACCGTGATGTATGTGCGCCATCTCTGCAAAATAAACCTATCAAAAGTTGTTACTCTGCTCATTTTTCACCCTCAACTACCAGCCCCTGGACAATTTAAAAAAAAAAAAAAAAAAAGAGCGCGTCAAGTGGGAACTACCTCGGTGAAGTCGTATGCATAGTCGGAGGGAAACTTCTGCACCCATAATTCTCCTTCAGACATGCAAATACATCATCTCCTCCAAAACTTCCCACCCATTGCCACAAACAGCAGCGAAAACAAGCACATAAAAAGGCAAACTGTGTCTTATATTTCACTATTCTGGCAGGGGAGGCTGTTTGGCCAGACATTTGCTCATGAATATTTAGGTAGTGGTGTTATGAATATGCATTAGGACGCTGGAGCAAGCGCTATCAGCACACAGATTTATGAGCTGGTGTAGGAGATAATGATAAAGGAGGAGATAACCTAGCTCCTGGTATGATGAACAGAATGCACACGGCGCAACAGAAGCAAACATATACATGTCTAAAACAGGGTATAGAACACATTAAACTTAAACAACAGCAAAGCAAGTAGAGCTGAAGTGTCAGCGGGATTTAATATGAAATGGTATTTCTGTCAATTTCAGGGTGTGACTGTGTGGTTTGTTTCTCCTCTGCCCCCGAGATACACCGAGGAGTGTCACAATCTTTTTTTCTTTTTTTTTTTGTTATCTGTGCATTGCAGTACCTGCATGTGTGTGTGTGTGTGTGTGTGTGTGTGTGTGTGTGTGTGTGTGTGTGTCATTTGTGCATGTGTGGCACCCCTTAAAAGTGTGTCAACAGTGATAACGCACCTTACTGCCCACCCCGTGTTTGCAGAGATATCACAATCTGGTGCCTCCGGTGCAGGAAAGCCAGGAGGAAGAAGAAGAGACACATACAGGAAAATACTGAAATAGTTTGAAATTCCCCCCCGCGGGGAAAAAGGTGCAGATTGGCATGGACACCATGCTGGAACCTCCGGGATACAATTCCATTTTAAAGAGACGGTTTTGTTGTGTACAGTTATAATTTTCTGGGAAGCCAAAGTGCTGCAGTTACTGAAAAAGACATTCACTGCATCACAACTGAGCAGGTTGGGTCACTTAAAAAGAAGAGGATGCTTTGGCAATATTACAAGGACCGTGACAGTCATGCCGTCACCTTGATATTCACTTTCACCCATGCTAAATATTAAGGTTACGCATGTGGCTATACTCCATAGGGCAACCAACAACTGCAAAATATTTGACAGAGCTAATTAAACTCCCACCATTGCGCCTCGAAAAAACTGCTCAACTTCATTGTGAGTCACTGTGAAATTATTTTACTTAGCTTAGGCAACCTTGTTAGAGGCAGCTGATGTGAGCACCCCGCCCCCCACCGCCCCCTCAAAAAATGTCAGAGGAATTAAAAATTTGACTTTCAAAAAATCTTTTTAGAAACTGCTGAACAAACATGGCAGTGATGCAAAATAAGTTCTGCTAGTAGACGTGAGACCAGGAGTTCGGGGAATAACACTCGAGTCTGGTTTTAGCTATTAAGTTTCTGGTCTCAACCGAGTCCCATTGGTGTCCTTCTCTGTACGCCTGTGCTTTTTCTGTGAGTGTTTGCAAACCGCCCCTTCTTTCCTCCCTTGCTTGCTTCTCTGCTTCCATGAATTACACTGAAAACCATTTTGTGAATTGGCCCGGGCCACCACAAACCCGTGACTAATAGACAGAGGATGTGTGCGCCGGAGCATTCCAGCGATAACATTAATTTTAAAACACACCAACCCCACCACACTCCTCCCAGGTGAAGATAATAACAAAGATGGAATAATCAAAATCATAGATGTGTGGTTGCGACTGACCTGGGTCAATGATGCAAACAACACATTAGCGTGGGTTTATTTATTCGTTTAAGTGATTCATTCTAGCATGATGTTTTCAAAGTCTTCACCATACGGACACACAAGGGCATCATTTTCACTCAATTTCCTTTTTAAGTTGGATTGTCGAACTAAAATCTCACGTCTGTCAGCCATCGCCTGGAGGCTCCATTAGGCGCCATAAAAAGAGCACAGAGTGACGGGGAAATCATTTAGCTGAACAGAACAAACTGTTCAACTTAATCCCACAAGTCGACATTAAGTCACCATGTTAACCATGCTTAATGTAGAAAAATACATCATTTCATTCAACAAAACACAGTGAAATACACGGGAGGAGGACAATAACTTCCAAATGCAGCAGAGAACGACGTGGCCCATACACACCTCGTTCCACAACAACTGGATAAGCGAGTGCTGATGGCTCGGCACGGTTGCTGCCTTTCAAAGCTAACAAAGTCTTTGTACCAGTCACAAAGGTAAATTGACTCCTGGAATGAAAAAACGAAAAAAGAAAAATACTGCTGCTGCCATTGAGAGACTGAGGCGGGAGAGAGGAGAGAGGGATACAGGAAGGCATTGTATATCACAGAAAGTAGTGACACAATGTCAGTGCTTTGCGAGTTAAAGAGTGCACAGCCTCTTTCATTGCGGCTCGTCTCCGAGGACTTGAGCACATCCACGTCCATTTTTTTTTTTTTCTTCTTCTTTTTAATAGTTTGTCACAACCTGAATTCTCATCCCCTCGCTAAGCTTCCTGCAAAACACACACACACACACACACTGGGAGGTGCTTACAGAGGAAACAGCACCGCTCGCTATGGCGACAGCACTTCGCATAACAAAAGAGAAGGAGAAACAGGGAAGCAGGAAAAAGAAGATGCATGCATGTCAAGTATGTAGAGGAAGTTCTCCTTTTAATATGCGTGTGACTGCATTCAAATAATGTCTGCGCGTGCGTGCGTGCGTGTGTGCGTGTCCACAAGTGTGTGCATTCGTAATAAAGCCAGGGGCTAGAGCTGGAGCACAGACAGTCAGTGTGCTTTAAAGGAGACTATGCGCTCACTGCGGCGCGGCATAAATGATAAATTATTCATTGGCTTCAACACCAGAGCTATCATCAGGCCTCCGCTATTATTATGGTGACTTATTGCCGATGGTCAGCTGTCGCTTTAAGATGCGAAGAAAAAAAAAACAATGTAATAGAATATGGTAGTGGACAGTAAAGGACGGCGGTGGAGGGGAACACACCTAGTTATGCTCACTTTAGAGAATGAAAGGTTGTGGACAGAGGGAGTGTGGATAGAGTTAAGTGCCAGTTTTCTTCCTTTCTTCTCACCCAAACGAAACATGAAGTCCCTTAATCTGCACAGTTTTCTCTTCCCTTCGTCTCTCCGCCTGCTCCCACTTGTCGTTATTCTATATAGTTTAAAGAATCCACTCTGTCCCCCTCTTTCCTTGCATCCATCTCACACTCTGTCCCTCACACTCTGTCCCTCTCACTCTGTCCCGTCCCCCCCTGTCGCTCTGTCTTGCTCCCACAACCCCTATTTCTGTCTCTATCTTTAGTGGAGGAGGTGCCAGGGCAGTGTAATTGGTATTCAGGCTCTGTCAGAGCCAATGCAGAGCCCTGTTAGCAGAATAAGAGTGGAAACATCCTTATCTGGATTTCCACGCTAACCAGAGGGTGTGTGTGTGTGTGTGTGTGTGTGTGTGTGTGTGTGTGTGTGTGTGTGTGTGTGTGTGTGTGTGCATGTGTGTGTGTGTGTGTTGGGGGATGGGGAGGGGGGGGGGCTCAGCTACACTTGCTGCTCTTGTTATTTTTTATTTTTCTTACACTTTTTCTCCTCGTTTTCCCTCTTATATTTCTCTCATCGTCCTCCCCCTGCTGTCTGTGCTAATTATTGACTGGCTGTGTTGCAGGCTTCTAAGCCCCCGCACAGACACAGACACATACAGACATACAGACACACACACACACACACACACACACACACACACACACACACACACACACACACACACACACACAATAGGACTGCACACATGTACTGGAGTCTGTAATGACACACAACTGCATATAGGCACACATATATGCAAGGAAGCATGGAGGAACACCTGCCTGCGTACACACACACACACACACACACACACACACAAACACACACACTTCCACAGACGTTACACAACCGTATAAAGCCCCCTACGGAGGCTTTCACTGGCGCAGTTTCCACATATCTGCATCTACCATACTTATTACACACACACACACACACACACACACACACACACACACACACACACACACACACACACACACACCACTCTCTCACTGTGTCCTCTCCTCTATCTCCTCTCAGTTCCAGAGGGCTACACTACGAGACACATGTACTTGCGCAGCACCATTATGGAGCTATTTTGAGGACGTTGAGTAAATGCAACCGGCTCTCAGCTGAAACTGCTGCATCCTCACGAACAGTAAAATGTGACCTCATCTTGAACGAGAATTCATGAAGGCAACTATTTATATATTAGCTTTTACAACAGAGTAAGTAATGTTAATGTGACTAAACTGCCCGAGATTAATGACAAAACGAGAAAGAAGCACAATGTCATAAGTGCATTCAAAATAATGTTTTACAGTTTGAAAAATTTAAAATTTGCATGTTACTTAGCTTGACTTTTTCCTGATTAGGTGTTCAAATAATGAGGCATCAGATAGGCACCAAGAGCAATGCATCATTAACTGTTGCGCCTTTGACCCCAGAAAAGCAAGACGTTTGGCTAATGGGAGCTCCGTACATTCAACAGCCCAGATAGCAATGTATTTAGGAACAATCGATATATTGTTTGACTGGGATTTATAAAAATAAAAAAATACAATTCAAGCTAACACAGTTTTGTTCTTTACAATTATATATATTTTTTTAATTTTATAAAATATTTTTTTAAATTTTGAAGAACAGAATATTTTGTAAAAAGATACAACATTTTGTTTTGTTTGATCTCCTGAATTCTGTTGATTTCTGAGGGCTTGTTAACTGCAAACAATGCAAAGAACAGGCATCCACAGAGGTATTAAAGCTACACATTGATAACAATCAAATGTCTCTGCAAAATCATCGGTTCTACATTTGTTTTTGCAGTGTTGGGATGTAACTTAGTACACTGACTCAAGTACTGTTCTGGAATACAAATCGTAGACACTTGTACTTTACTTAAATTAATCCATTTCATGCTACTTTATACGATGATGTCATCACATCAGAGAGAAATATGGTACTTTTTTAGTTGTAGCTACATTAATGGGACAGCTTCAATTACTTTACAGATTCATTTTCATAGACAAAACATATGATGATCTTATAGAATATGATGTACTGTTTTAGTTTAAACTACCTAATACTAAACTAACTAACAGTATACATTATAAAATAGTAGAAATTAACTCCACCTCAGTCAACTACAACAGTAAAATGCAAAGTATACATTAAAGCATCATGATACATAATAGCGAAACAATCACAGGGTCCTTTTTTCTGAATTGTGAGTTTTACTTTTAGTACATCTTGCTATTAATACTCATGTACTTTTACTAAAGTGACATTTTCAACGCAGGACTTTTACTTGTAAAAGAGTTTCCTTATATTGCATTATTGCTACCGCCACAGTTTGAATGTAAAACACATGGACAACATTCCATTTTTTTGTAAACTGCTGCTCCTGATAATCGTATTGCTTATCCCTCCCATGAAGAACAGCACTGGATAATCCCAAAAAGTGTAGTCAAACCTAATCTTACATGGATGGAAACTGTACACAGAATATTTGGATGCTCTCTCTCTCTCTCTCTCTCACACTCTCTAGGTTACTAGCACAACCAATCCCAGTCTGACGTTACCTGGGTTGCCATGGTAACCCTTCCCCAAAAATAATTTATTTCAGGAAGCAACCCATTGGCAACAACCTCTCTCTCTCTCTCTCTCTCTCTCTCTCTCTCTCTCTCTCTCTCTCTCTCTTGCACTTTTTACTCCTTCCAGTATATGTATAAAAGCATCTGCTACTTCTTCTGTCAGCAGCATGAAAACTTCCCTATATATATCTATATAAATACATTTATACAAATATATACATATAAATATATAATTACATTTGTAATATGTATATATTATATAGATCTATATATCTATGGATATATATATATATATATATATATATATATATATATACAGTAGACAGATAGATAGATAGATAGATAGATAGATAGATAGATAGATAGATAGATATAAATAGATAGCTAGATATAGATAGTGTCCTTTCCTCCTTTCCTCGTCTCATTTGCCATCACAGTCTGTCCATGCTCAGCCGCGGGGTTAGTTCATTTGCAGCTACAACCAGAGGAAATGGTGCATCAAGCGCCTTCACTACACTGTTATCTGTACTCATGGTCGAAGCTGTGCGTGTGTGTGTGGGGTGTGCACAAGAAAGCGGCAACATATGAAAAGTCTGCGCCCATACACGTGTGTCTGTTTTACGTGCATTAGAAAGTGCAATTGCGTGTGTGTGTGTGTGTGTGTGTGTGTGTGTGTGTGCACGGGAGCCTGCATGTGTAACCGTTTGTGCCAATTATTTCATTACCAGCTGACAGATTTCTCTTTCCACTATTACTGCTCCCCTAGCCACAGGCACCGGCAGAAACCTCGGCGTAAACACACACACACACACACACACACACACACACACACACACACACACACACACACACACAAGCTAGCACACAGCAACCAGTTCAAGTCCATCAATTAAGGAGGCAATTTGCTCAAGTGGTTCCACCTGGGCCAAAAGGCAGGTGGGTGGCTATGCTCTGTTTACCTATCAGACACTATTAAGGGTGAGATGTCACTGGTTGTACTTCTGCCCTGCCTCCATGATGTCAGTTCTGCCTCTTTGTCTGCCTGCGAGTGAAATGGGGCTGTGTGTTATATGTGTGGTTGTGTGCGAGTGTGACCAAGCAATTATGTCAAGTCCTCAGAGGATAACTGGAATGCACTGTATCTGTCAATGTGTGGCAACCAAATGACAGATGATGAAAAAGTTTTTGGGTGTGGTGCGTGTGTGTGTACTCATGTTACGTGTCAGGTTATCAAGCTGCTGACATGTAGAAGAAGTAGAAGATGCTTTTTCCCGTTCACACACATCTCCATCTTTGACCAGATTGCTTCAGTGAACCCTCGGTGTGTGTGCGTGTGCGTGTGTGTTGTGTGTTGTGTGTGTGTTATTCTCGTGGCGTGTGCTCCGATGTGGACTGAGTGTTTGTGTGTGGCCTCTGCAGCAATATTTCATCCTCTCCAGAATCCCATAAGAACCTACCGCACTCTTTTTTGTGTGTGTGTGTATATATATATATACACCAGTGACCCTTTGTGGCCGGGTATGCATTTGTATACATGGCAGCCTCTGTGCCTGCGTCTGCACATCATGAAGAAGAGTGTGTGATCGGAATGTATGTCGAAACTTCTCACACACTTCACACACACACACACACTCTCACGTAATCTGTTTGATAAATCCAACTAGGAGCTACAGGAATTTGCTTTGCGATGTTCAAGAGCAAACACCAGATTGTGCATACAGTCTGTCAAGCTCCGGTGTATATTTGACGGAGTGTGTGTCTTCCCTTACGTCTGTATTTGTATGTCGCTACACCTGTTAACTTGACGCGCACAGACGTCTGCGGCCGCTCCGTTTACCCGCACAGAGAGCGAGGCTGCGTGTTTACATGCCCACCTCATCGTACAGATGTAGAGCTCCGAGGCACATACGGGAGGTAAATCGCACCAACAGGACCTACATGTCAATGTTTCCTCTTTCTGCTGTTTGATTTAAACAAGGGCATTCTGTTTCCTGCATCCCCACAAGCCCCATTTCCTTTCAACTCATTGGATGTGGTATTATCCTTGGGCTTATGTGGCAGTGCACAAGGTATAATTTATTGTCTGTTCAGCAAGGCAAATGTGCAAGCATGGCATATTTCATTCGCTGAATACATATCATTATTAAAATGTAGGAGGTTTTTTTTCACTTTCTTTTGTGTTTCACACTGCGTGGTGAAATGCTATCTAGGGTACATCTGATTCATGCCTTTACTGTGAATTTCTTGGTGATAATAACCTCTGAAATATGGATTACACTGTAAGGGCAGAGGAGACTAGCTACGTCAATGTTATGAAAAGGAAACAATGTGTCAGTCAGATCATGTCAATGCACGTCAAGGCACATATAGGAAAAATGACTTCACCGCATTACTTCTCACATGATGAAACACCGGGTTTGAGAACACAGTGTCCCACCAGCCCCCATATACAGTATGTAACTCTATGGAAGCTCAAACACACAGCTATTTTAGCAGCTATCGCTGTGAATCTGGCATAACTTGTCAATTATTGTGTACGGAGTTTGTATACGATATATATTACTTTTAAGTGAAGAATGTGGCTTTAAAAATTCCCTAGCGGCAGCACTGTAAAGAAACAACACACCACGGAAAAGAAAGCTTTCTGTATTCATGAGTTTGGTTCTAACAGTCCCTGCAGGTACAATAATGAAGTTCCTCTACCCCATGCGGAATGGACCGTAATGATTATGATGAAGCAGAATCGCTGGCTGTTCTCCCCCCACCTCTCCACCCCCTTTCCCGCTGTTGTATCGACAGAGCTGTAAACATAAGCATAAAACTATATGTAGCGATGGTGTAACTGAAAGAAAATGGCTATTAACAGATGCAGAGAGCGAGATGGCAAGCAGAAGTATGGAGATTCTGCTCAAACTCAAGCTATTCTACAACAGATGCACAAACAACGGCGTTGCATTTTGAGGCATAAGCACAGCGAAGACTCAACAGAGCGTGACTCAAAAATTGTTCGTCTGTTTTAAAACATTTCGTTCGTTTACATTGAGTTCATCCTAGTCTGTGTACTACAAGACCCAATCAATCAATCCCGGAGCGATAGCGGGTTAAGGTTCTGTGTTTTTAAATTTCACGCGCCACAGATTCTGCTCTCAAACTACCTCACAACTTCATAACAAAACCAAAGGAGGAGGAGGAGGAGGTTTCAATGAGTAAACAAGATAAAACATGCAATCATTTGAATAATGTTATTCAAGCAACCTGTCGGATTACAATCTGACACTGTGATGCTCGCCAGCCACGTCAATTATGCCAATGATGATCACCATAAGTGCAGCAAACGCGTCCAGTTATCTCGCTTTGTTGCATGACTAACATCCATGTCAGCACCTCTCCACCTCTGCACGCTATAATGGCATTAGAAGATAAACGGGTGGCACCGCTCGTTATGACCCATAATGTTATAGCTTGTCCTTTACAGTGAGCTAAACCCATTTTATCTTACTGCGTTGGGACGAGAATAGGAATTGGAACCCCACAAGCAATCTATTCAAGGGTGCAACAAGCTAAGGGGATGTGACGTGCCAATGTTTTTTAGTGATTTTCATTATGTGTCATTCTATTCTAATTCATTTTCAATTGGGCCATAAGAGCTGCCGCTGTAAGCAGTACAAAAGGCAGGAACGAGCAAAGGGGGGATCTTGTTTAGTTGCAAGACATCCTGAGAAAGAAAATAATGATCTTTATGAAATTGCTTTAGACACAATCTGACAGCCGAAACAAAGCAAGTGGCTGGCCTTGTTCGAATCGATAAAGCCTCCATTAGTTTTCTAAAGAGTAACATGCAATTTGTTTCGGTGGAGAAGCATAGCATCGGTAATATTCAGCCCCTTTGACACAAAAAGCTAATGCACTATAGCCAACCTAATGTAAGATTAAACCTACATTTCTGTCGGATGGAATGGAAAAAACGCTCCAAATGCTCCGGATCCATAAAGCATGACCAAGCCTGTTATCACAGACACCACATTTGTGTCACAATGCCCAGGGCCGTGCTTTTGTTAAGACAGAAAAACCCTGTGTCTAAATCCGTTCAAATGACTGTGAGCTCACGCTCAAAGAAGATCAAACTTCTTAAGTAGGTATTGATCAGCCAGATGAACTGACACACGGCGATTGATCGAACGGCGGGATGACCTCTCCCTACCTTTGACAAGAGCAGGAAATCACAAATTGAAACCTCAGAAGGGTAAGCACACTTCTCACCCATCATTTCCTCGAGAATGTGTGGATGCATCACACTCAAGCACCCTGGTGGGTCACAGAATCAATAGTATGGTGAGTTAGTTTATGAATAGAATGCACAGAGGCTCAGATCCCTTAAATCAGCACTCTTTGAGCTTGTAGATCTTGAATAGACTGCAAGCTTGGGTTAGAGCATCCGAGGGGCGGGCTGATCTCTTTGAGAGATGGTCATGATGGACGTGTTGCCAATGTTGCAAAAACGGGCCCAGAGGAATATGCCCTTCCTTGGAGGAAACCGCTGATCTGAGAAGATCTTTCTCCCACCAGCTGACAAGCCGGTAGACAAATGGTCTCACTCGTCTCGAAGATCTCAAACTACTGGCCCTCCTTTCGCTTGTCCTACTCCTCTGTGTGTGTGTGTGTGTGTGTGTGTCGTCTGCCAAAACACTTCTCCTCCTCCTCCATCCAATCTCGTGTGTATGTGTGTGTACATGACTAATTAATAGAGCCGAGCTCTATCGCAGTGACCAGAACACATTTCCCGGCTACTGCATGAGGCTTTAATTAAAGATACAGCTGCAGTTATTAAAATCACTCCATCCTTAACGCATTTCCCCACATCGCCCATCCAGGAGGATCAAAAATCGAGCAATCTGCGATAGCTCGCTGATCTTGTGCCACAATTTACTGCATGTGTTACACATTTTATCAGCAGCATCTGTATTACGTTAATGCGCCCGAGGATGTAAGGCGAAGCATCGAGTGGCCTTGCTGATTCAAGGTTTTACAGAGTAGCTCAATTCCGTGTCTTCAAGCTTGGATTGGTAGGGCCTCGGGGAGTTTTAGACGGCACTTCATGGGTGGAAGGGCAGGAATGAAGTATGTTAGGTCGATGTCTTTCTGACATCACTATTTCCAAAGGCCAATGACACTCCCCTGTAAAAAGTGGAACCTGGAGAGGGGGTCCTCGCAGCCAGCTTTTCATTAAACTCCAACCACTGCCTTTTTTTTATTGTCCCACAGCAATGCCAAAGCACAATCAATAGGACTTTAGGAAAACTGGGTGCAATAGTGCACACTTTTTACTGTCCCACAATCAATAGGAACTGGGAAAAACAGTCCAATGACTAACTACTGAAGATTTCACTCACACACAGATGAAAAGTGCCCCTGAACACAGGACCTGAGAGGGTTGTTTGGAGTATGGTTAGATTACCTTGAAAAACCAACCACAGGTTTCTGCAGCAACCGTGATTGATTCATCAAAGTGAATTAATTGACAAACCCTTTACGTAATGAATCAATCTGCCAATTGATTAATGTGCATTACCCTAATGTGCATTGCGCTTATGGATGGCAGCTGATACTGACCATTAAAGATAAATTGTGCTCAATTTAAATCAGTTTAAAGCAGATTACATGCGGAGGAATGCTCTGCTTACCTTTGTGTATCATTGCTGCGAGGGATTTGACATCGCTGAGGATTTGCCAAGTAAAACACGGTGATTGTGACATTGCTTCTGTCTGCTGAAGGAGTATTACTGCGGCATTAAATACATGCATATTATCTTTATGTCACTTGAGCCTAAAGCTGTGCTTCGGGGCTAAATTCCCTAAAATCCCTCCTTTCCTCAGATTAATAATAGATGCTTAAAAAGGAGGAAATACTTAATGAGTCAACTATCTAACTCAGTGTTTATACTGCAGCTCGCTCTGGCCTTGACTGTAATTAAACAACTAACAATTAAATTAAATCTTCATTGCAGGTGATGCCTGGCTAACAAGTACGTCTTTTAACAAATGTGCCTAAAGTGTACCCAGCATTCTGCTTCAGACACAATTAATATTCTGCCAGAAAAATGACACCTCCACAGATGGCACAATGAAATTGAATAGTTGGACCAAAATGTCTGCAATAAGAAAAAAAAGACATTAGGAAAACAAGACAGTGTAGCGTGAGGAGGACAACAATAATAACTGTTAGTTTAAACAACAGTTGGGTTGTATCTTACATAACCATCGACTGTTTGGCTATGAATTTGCAGATGTGGAACTAGTCACTAGTGAAGAATCGACTAGTCACTGGCCAGTATTTGGGGTCACATCTTGAGGACATGCACCTGTCATAACCATCTGACAACATTCTGTGAAATTACACAACCTAAAGACGATAGAAATTTCAGTTTTTCAGGAAAAACAAAAAAGGCTACCCAAGAAAGAGTGACAGACAGCAGCTACTTGGGAGTGCAGACACGAGGTGCCTTCCTTTCTAAACTCTGTCTGAAGAGGTGACGGGGCTTCCCTTTCCTCCGCGGGCCACGTACGTGCATGACACCATGCGTTTGCCACTGCTTGACCCAAATCTGCCTGCGGCTGCCTCGAGCAGAACTGGCACGCCACAGAATTCCATTCTAATCCATATTTTTTTTTTTTTTCATTTTTTTTTTTTTAAAGACGATCCCCTGGCTTCTGTCTGTGGTAAATGAAACTGATTTTGGTCGCCTGATGTCAGGCGCAGTGTATGAACACACATATCTCTGTCACTTTGGCCCATTATGGCTCACCCTGTGGTTTTACCTGTGGATCAATAACTGCAGTCGTCAGGCAGACTGGTGGCCTGTTCGGAGGGGGGGTGGGAGAGGGGCTGGGAGGGGGGTAGAGGACGTTACGAGGCCACTGTGGTGCGCAGACACAATCCTTTATGAATGAATAAAAAGAAAATATGCAACGGTACTCCAATTCAACTTGTCATTGCAACAGAGACGTTTTAGGCAATGTGCCTCTCTTTGAAGTGTGAAACAGCGATGGTGTCTACTAGCAAATTGGGTACAGTTAAAAGGGAGTTTAGTAGCGGGATTTACCAGGGACTCTCTTCATAATACCGCATGTCTGAAAGTGCAGGCTTATTTGAAATCCACTTTAAATCAAAATGTGTCTTTTTAAGCCCGTATTCTCAGATACTAGAAAGACATTTTCCAAAAGAAAACTACTGAAACAGATTTTTTTCCACACAGCATGTCCATTGGCAATGGCCTTACTTCAACCATGGTGCCATGCATATCGAGAAGCAGATAAAGATCATTCATTGAAAATGATTCCATTTTTCTCCTCTATAGCTGAGGGCATTGAGATGTCCTCATGATTTACAGCACTTAAGGAGATGATTGAGAGAAAAGATATTATTGTCAAATATTTTGACAATATAGAAATAAATGTATGAATCTCACCTGATGCTGATTTTCACATGCGCTACTGAAGTTTGAAAGAAGCTGCTTGTCATAACTTCGACAGTGAGTAACTCACAGTTAGCTTGTTTTTTGGAATGACACACTTCATTATTTTACCTCATCCTGTGCTAAGAAAAGATTGCCCTGGATTCAGCAGAGAATTCCGCATACCAAGCAACGATTCCATGAAGCTGTCAGACTCTCTATTGCCATGTGACAAATATCTCGGCCAATGAAGAGCAAAATGGGATTTTCTCCATTGCCTGAATTATTGAGGTGGACAGTGTGAGAAATTCATAATGCAAAATTCATCCATATTCCCTATGCATAATGTTTTAATATGTTTCCCATTCCTGGTCCACCCTCTTTGCGTCCACATTTCTTATTGCACAAGGTCCCGTGTCACATTATCCAAGAGCGCTGACACAATGAGGTGTACGACTCCCAAAAATACTCTCGCTGCCGTGTTCAGCTATCTAAAGTAGCGGGGTGGGTGAACGTACCCACCAAATATGGTTATGGTTTAGGCATGACGAGTGCGATACATATATCATGGTAAGCCAGTCTGAGGCGGAGTGGAACGTTTGGTGGGAAAATTCTAGCGTCTACCATCTGACGGGGCAGGCCGAGGGGTGATATATTGTTTCTTCAGGAGCATTCCCCTTGCCAAAATCTCCATCCTTCATCGGTCTCTGTCTTGCACTTCCACCTTCACTGGTATGACAAATATAATAATAATAATAAAAAGGAATGTGCGCTGTTTACAGGCTACCTTTAGGTAACATACCACCTGCTTACACATCTGCACCACCAAGAATAATACACAGGCATGTAAACACATACACAGCCGATCAATCTGTGGCATGATGGAGGGGAGACTAAAAATACATCATTCCTCTCCCTTTTTTTCTGTATACGTTATTCCAATTGGAGAGGCTTGTGTTGCATAACCCTAGTGTTCTTTTGAAGGAATATGTGAGAGAAGATTAAAAGGGGTCTGTTCTCTTTAAGGCCCCTTGTGCATGCCTTTCATTACTCTCATCCCCAAAAGATTGTCGCTAATGCAGTCTTTGAATTCATTTTATCTGTTCGTATTATTAGCCCTCACAGCTGGCTTTGACCTTGGCCATTCTTGAAGCTGAAAGTGAGCATATTCTCAAGCCTCCTTTCGTGCCTCGCTCCGTTCCTTCTCTTACTAGTAGATTTCAAAAAAGGACCTTATGATCCATAATGAACTTTGATTGCATCTTCTCGCCACCGAAAGACCAGCAGCCATTCTGAGTCAAGCATGAAAGCGGAGAAAATGCAGGCTTAGGGAAAAAAAACACCTCGGCGTAAAAGCACAACATGATACAGCCGAAGAACTCTGCAGTCAAGGTCAAAAATATTGCCTTGCCAGTCAACAAGCTCAACAATGCTGATGGCCTGAATCTAATGAGAGTCCCTTGCATTAACACAGCCATGAGCAGCACTTTTTTTTCGTTTTGTTAGGTGGCCACACAATCCTCTTTTTGACCTCTGTGCAAAAGGCTAGCATGCCAGAGTAAATTAAAACTCCAAAGGAAGGCTTTAGGACATGTGCCAGCACAAAATCCTGAACTTCCCTCTTGTCTCCTATTTTGGCTGACAGACAAGGTTTTTTTTTCCTCCCCCCTTTCAGTATGGCTGGACATTCTCCTACCCAGCAGTACTCACCACAGTGAGGAGAGAGTGTTTGCCACTGCTTGACCTGAATATTTGCCCAGGGCCGGAGGCATGGAGGGGATGGTAGGCCATTCCAAGCCACGCTTCTCGGGAAAGCGCCACAAAAGAAACCCATGACAGCTCCTAAGTGCCAAACAGACTCTGTTCGCCCAGGGGTATACACGTAGAAAAGGGATATTAAGTGCAGTTTTTTTTTACCAGGTTCATACAGTACAGCAGTTCCTTGGGTGACACCATTTGACTTTCATCAGGAGCTTGAGCAGTAAGTGTACCCAACCTCTGTGTGAAGCTCTCCCAGCAGGTACGATGCACATCTATTACACTGAATTAGTGGTTGGATTAATGATTTGTTGCACACGAAAGCATCAGGAGGGATTTGGTTGCTGGTGATCGTCAGAGTGATTAAATCACATGTCTTTCATTCAGCTGAACGCCAGTAAATGCAGCTCAAAGAATTACCCCTCAAAACGGCCGGAACCACTTGCCACAATGCAGCCCTGTCCGCAGGCTGTGTCAGCCATACATACAGCATGGGCACGATTGCGACACACAGTGAAGCCCCGAGCCTGGCTGTGATGTGTGTGAATGACGATCGGGGATTGATATTTATGCCAGCTCATAAATGGGACAGAAAATACAATAGAAGGGAAATGGAACGACATTAGAACCGCTTGACCTCAATGTTACCCTAAAGCTAGACTCTAGTGCCATCTATTGAAAACGTTTACATCAAATCAGTATTCCATACAAGCAGTGAGCTCCTGGTTTTAATAGTTTTTTTTTCTTCTTCTCCTGCACAGCTTGAACTCATTTCTCCGACTGATCAAAATTGATCAATCGATCATCCTCTGGTCGATGACTTGTTGATAAGGAAAATTGCGGGTGAGGAAAATCACGATAGCGTAATGTGCCTCGTGCGAATCAGTCTGCGTTAAGTGTTAAGTGGATTTGGTTTTTAATTTACACTAAGATTAATAGAAAAGGGTAATCTTTTATTACGATTGCGCCGGAGCCACGGACACACTCCGCATTGGAATTGTTGTTGCGGAAAACTTCATATGAACTACATGGAAGGCGATGGCGCATTAAATCAGCGTAAAAGTGGCATGCGATTTGGTTGGAGTTCGGAGTGATTACCTTCTTTGAGCAGGCGGGAGTGAATGAGGAGAAGGAGAAAGCAGCAGATCGCTGCTCCGGTCAGTGCCCACGCAACTCTGAGCAGCTGCATCCTGGCGTAGGAAGGTTCGTGGCGGACCGAGACAGCCGTGCAAGCGGGAGAGACACACTCCACCTCAGCTCACAGACACGCGCTGACTCATATTCTTTTGGCCAGGGAATTCGGCATTCGTCCCTTTCGTGCGAAATCCTCACTTGATAGTCCGGTTTGGATGTAATAAAGAGGGCTAGGATTCCGTATAAAAACAACAACAACAACAAACAAAAAAAAAGATGCACTCTTGATTCAGCGCCGGTGCGTCAGAGTGGCTCCAAACAGCAGGGCGATTAACCCCAAATCGAGGTCTGACGGGCTGACATTTTCCCTCACACCACTTCTCCCCCTTTACGGTTTCTTCAAGAGTCGGTCGTCGGCTCTGCCGGCGTCTCGCGCACGACAGGTTCGGCGGAGCGGGCTGCGCCCCTCGGTGCTGCTCGGTCTTCGGGTGCGCACGGCGGTCCACGGCGATGCGGCGCGCAGATGATGATCACCGCTCTCCGCTGCATGTTACGCACATCTCTCCCACTGCTGGGGAGGCAGAGGCAGACACTGTCAACCAAGTCGCCTCGCAGCCTCTCTCTCTCTCTCTCTCTCTCTCTCTTTCTCTCTCTCTCTCTCTCGTATTCCCTCCCTTTCTCTCTCTGTGTCGTGCTCTCTCGCTCTCTCTTCTCCACTATATTGCTCCGTTGTTCCGTCAGGTTCCCTCTCTCTCTCTGTCGCGGTTGTCCCCCCTTTCTCTCTCCCTCTCTCTTTTCCTCTTGACTCAGTCAAATGCAACTATTGCCATTTACGCACGAGGACTGCCAGTTGTACGCGTCTCCAGGATAACCCCTGTTCTTCATGTGCGCGTCATACCTCTTCAAACATTTTTGTTCCAAATCACTACGTTTGGCAATCCCCCATTTGACTCTTCTTTGAAGGCAAATAAAATCAACGTGAGCAAAGACCTCGCTGCGCAGGCTCTTTCTCTCTAGTTGGTTCTCCCATCAGATTATGACGATCAAAACAGTTGCAGGCGTGAATGCCGGTACATCTCTCCCCCTCCCTCTCCATCTATCCCTGTGTGTGTTCCTCATACAGAGATCGACTGTTTGTTTTTTTTTATCTCTGCTTAGCTCCTGGTTACGTCATAACTCCCCCAAATAATCTCCTCCAGATACAAAGCACGAGATAGTACTGCTGTGAAAGGATGGTTCCACTGATAAATAAAAGCGAGCCAACAGTGGGCTGCAGGTGATCATCAAGTCAAACGTAGCTGGAGTGCTTCATGTGCAAGTGTGAATCCCATTTTATTTAATTGAACATTCGTTCAAGAAAGCTCAAATAAAAAGGTCTGATCTGAGGTGGATTTCCTACACCTCATCCCTAAACGTTGCATACAAAATGAAAAGTGTGCTGATGAAATACTGCACCTCCATTGGCCTCCTGGTTATTGAAACAAGCAATAGTCTTAGGGTAGCCAAGCCTGAGGCTCATTTTCCAAGAATATTCAACACCCCCTGAAACCTATTACACATGTAGCCTAAAATTTCATCATATTGCAAACATAAAGAATTGATGCCGTTGCAAATTCTTTAAAAGCCTCTTCTGCTCAGTTCTCGTTGTTTTAAAAAGGGGATATATTGATTCTAAGTGAAAGCAATGGCACTGGAGGAGAACCAATATTGAGTGGCAAAACAATAGCTTCTGTAATCCCCCCCTCCCACTGAGCGCAAACGGAGCCTTTGTTTCCGTTTTATGTTAAGTCTCACATGACATGGGCTATTCATTCATCAAGGCAGTCAGTTGGAAGAGACTGGTCAGTTTGCACACAATAACCCACAAGGCCGCGCAAGCCGCTGAGCAGCATTTGGAAGCGGCATCTCCTCCATGCGCTACTTGTGAGTTTTGTCCGCCGTCTGTGTGTTCATAATTGAATCAGAGTGACATGCTTGGAAGACTGACGGCGCCACTCAAACAAGAAAAAAACTGTCATTGCAGTGTCAATAAGGTTTGCCCCTGCAGCAACAAGCACTAATTAGCTGATAACAGTCTCTGCTGGCTGGCATGCGTGCCAGACTGTGTGTGTGTGCTCGTGTGCATGGTTTGGATGTCTGTTGGTTTGGATGCCACTATGTGTGTGTGTGTGTGTGTGTGTGTGTGTGTGATGGAGAGGGACTTTTTTATCTCCTTTCTGACACCCCCCTGCCTCCTCTCTCTAATGCTGTGATCCATCCATTTACTGCATGGAAAGCAATTAACAGAGACTTGACCTCGACAAGGATTTGGGAAGAGACGACTGTATGGTGTGCTTGTGACTGTGTGTCTGTCCGTGTGTGTGCGTGTGTGTGTGTGTGTGTGTGTGTGTGTGCGTGCGTGTGTGCGCATCTAACATTATCATCTGCTGAGCCTACATGTGTACTTCTGTATTCACTGGAGGAGCAGTGAACCAAATATAACTCTGTGTATGTGCATAAAGCCAAATTAGGAAAACAGTTGGAAACAGCGAGACAGGAATGATACAGTTTGGTATGCCAGTGGAACCAATTACAATGATTCACAAGGTTTCCACCCTTAAGCACTTCTGACATATCGACTGATGCACTTGAACCTGCAAAAAAGTCCCAAAGCACCCAAACCATATGCACAAAGTTTGGAACGTCATTTTTTCACACCAATTTAAGGTGACAACAGCAATTTGTGTAACTCTGTGGAATTGTATGAACACGAAAAGAATGCAGCTCTGCATCTTCTATGCCTACCTGTAATTAGGCGTTTCTGTTAAGTTAGGCCTATTTATGAAGTCGTAATTTGTGGATCAACATTCACTCAGCACGCAACGACCTCCACAAGCGGTCCAACCATGGCTTAGGATATATTGTGAAGTCAAGTGTGGAGAGAAAACAAGGCGAATGTTGCTGGAATACTGCTCCTTTGACGTGTCTATGCTTTATTCTTATAGGTCAAGTGTCACCATGCATTTCCAACAAAGATAAAGCAGCAAAAAAGTCGAGAATGGGATTTTCCATGTATGTTGTGCATGAAGCAGAATGATACAAGTATTTACTTTAGTCATTTAAATCAGCCGACATGCCCTTAAACAGGACATAGCATGCTCCTTTTCTGGTTTATACTTGTACTTTTGGTTTAGAACATGTTTACACGCTTCATGATCAGTTAGATATGTTTCTCATACTGTCTGTCTGAATATACCTGCATTCATCTCATGTCTGAAATGCTCTATTTTAGCGCCTCTTTTAGCAAAAAACAAAAAAACACAGTCTCTAGTATGGGAAAAGCTAAAGAAATGTGATCCTGTATTTCCCATAATCCATCTTAATCGCATCTTCAATCATTTTTTTTCAAACGTTGGAAAGCTCCCTTCAATGCCACATAAGATACAACTGTTTTTGTATCTTGATGAGTAACCTGAACTTCATGCGTGAAGTGCCCCTTTAAGTAATTCTTTTCTTTTCTTCTGACCTTATTAAAACCCAAAATGTAGAAACATTTTCACAACACCTCTCTTTGCTACACACTGAGCTTGCACATTTGGTGAATGTGACAAAATATGGAAGCGACCCCAAAGCATAATTAGTATATGTTACCTCATGAATAAATGCATGTTACTTTTGTTTCCCAAAAAAGTAATTCACCGACCAAGAAATGTACAGTATGTTGTATATTAGACCTTAGAGTGCTCTGCGACATGTCATCAGTTCAAAATCATGTTTACAAGATATTCTCTGAGGAAAAGTCAGGGAGATATAAAACTGACAAAACAATAAGTATGAGTATGTTTTGTGAGCCGTTGAAGTAGGCCCATGAAACTCTTTATGTTACTTACTTACAATAATGTGAAAGGTTAAATTTAAAAAAAAAATCTACTTTGGTGTTTTACATCCCAGCGTTCAACTCTGAATTGTAGTTTTAAAAGTAAACGGAGGCTCATTTTTGCACTGCTGCCTTAGGGACCAACTATTCTGTCTAGACACCATTATAAATCCCTGTAAGATGTTTGCTTGCATTTCTTCCGAACCCCTTTTTTATAGTACAAGGGGATAACAAAAAATGTTTTGAGATGTTTTGGAGCACTGTGGAACGCTTTTTTATTTATTTATTTTCGTAAATTATTAAACCATTTCCTTCCCCTCTATCCTCACACCACCCACCTACAGTGCTGCCACGTCTCCTCTATCACTTTCTCCTCCTCTGTACCGCCACCCCCTCACCACTGCTTTTCCTTGCCAGGAGCCAGGAGAGGCGTTACTTGCTTTGTCCTCTGTGCAGGTCACTGGCTGTGTGCCAGACAGAGCCCATGCCAATAAAAGCCATGAGTAATGGCCTAAAACTTCTACATTCGCTATGTTTCCCATTATTTCCCATGGCCGATAAATCTGAAGGAGGGCTTAATCAGACGGAAAAGCTGGAACATACGGCTCATGTCCAGCAGGGTGTCAAACACAACGATTCTTACAGTTTAATCAGAGATAAAAATTGAGGTGGCAGCCACCAATATGGCTTCCCTTGTGACCCACCTTGTCTTCTGACAGGTGGAGCCATTATTGTTTGGGTAGATGAACACCAGCCTGCTGTTTGTCGTGAAACAATGGCTGCCTCTGGGATGAGGTGGACTCTGTATAAAGTATTTTAAGAACCCAATAGACAGATAATTGAAGACACGTTTCATGATCCAGGAATTATTAAGTGAAGTATCCTAGTTTCAAAGCAGGACTATAGAAGGTCAGTATACAACAATCCAGCAGGATCTAGTAGACAGATATTACACTATAAATCATTTTAATACGCACTTCTTTAACTTTATTGGGGATGGGAAAGTTTTTGTAATCACACTACATCTTTGAAACACTAAAACTTCTCTTATGAAGTTCAATAAATTCCTTGATACAGTCGTATTATTATGCAACTCAACTTATATACAGTATATATTCATATTTGAATATAAAAATAAATATTACACATTGTATAGTATTGTATTGTGTTGTATTGTGCTGTACAGTGTTGTACTATGTTTGCTGTTGCATTGTACTGATATTAGGCCACTAAGTTGTAATAAACTGCCCTGGGGCTACAGACAGAAATTAGCTCTCTAGCTAACTCTTTACATTGAGGTGGAAACTGAAATGTAGAGTTCCTGGTAAGTAAATATAAACATAAATAAATTAAATTAAAACACATGAAGTTGGGGGAAAGTTGACCAACCCCCCCAAAAAAATCATCCTACTAACAATGTAAACCCACAATAACTGATTTATTTGGCCACTTGAGGGCAGCAGAAACAAGCAATGATCACAGCATTGACATATTATCACCTTTAATTAAAGTTGATAAAGCAAACTTGCTTACATACTATTGCCTATTTAAATATCCAGCGGCTACAAAGCACTGGAAATGGCTGCTGGTTCTGGAAATGATGCTGCGACAGCTGTCAGAGGGAACCAAAACATTCAAGCTGCAGGTTGGAAAATCAAAGACACTGATACACCCTGAGGGAAACCGCTGAGTCGGGTGATAATTCCCCGTGGGTTCATCACTTAAAGCCATCCCTTCCCCATAACACTTTGTCATTTGATCTACTTTTACTGTAAGAATATTGATTGGAGCAGCTTTAAGCATCTTAAGTATTTCCATAATAGGAGCATCAAGTTACGGCTACAACACAAAAGAAAGCCAGTTGAAGAGCTTGTCTTTTGAATACAATACCTGAGGTGTCAAGAATGAGATTTTTGACTTGTGTCTATAATGGTAACCCAATGATAGCAACCCGACATTAACAGACAAAAGCAAAAAAAGAACAACAAAGACAAAAACATCATCTGCAGAAGAATGTGCACACATAGGCGATGCCATGGATCAATCTTCCTTCAGGAGAGGCTTTTTGCTGTCAGTCACACTTCTCAATGTCAAACACAGCTTCACTACAGCGGCAAAAATTACCTGAGATATGAAATCCATCACAGTACACACAAAGCGCCATTTTGGCTTTGTAAGCCGTTCTGTTTAATCAGTCCTTCCTTGTGCTCAAATTAAGTGGCATTGTGTTTCTTTTTGCTTACTGTCAATCACCTGACACCCACAGGACAGAAACAAAGGGTCTGCCAGGAAATAATCCATCAAAAACATGTAACCTTAGACATCTGTCACATTCACGCCTTTGTATTTAAGAAATATTTGTTAACTGGGACGTCAGGTAATTTTCCACAACGTAAAGTTTGGTGAGTTTTCAGTGAATATGTCTAATTTCAAGTTATATAACGCAAAGTGACGAGCGGAAATCTTAAGATAGAAATGTGTGAGCTATAAAGAACACATACCAGTGTCATTTATGGCTCTTTTATTCCTATGAAGGGCTTATTATTAGCCTAAAGAAAAAAGACAGATGGCTTTTATTAACCTTAATTCTATTCTTGGGGAGCATGTGCTGTACCTAATTTTAAAAAAACGTTTAATAAGTTGAAAGAACATGTACATTATGGATGTGTCTATCAAGGTTTGTCAGCCATGTTTCTTTTTGTACTGTCAGATGAGTGACCAGCGTGAGAAGCATGGCATTCAGCTGCATTTTTTTGGTCCCTACTCACAAAGTCCTTCCATGTCCCACAATCTACATATTAACAATTTAAAGCAAAATGTTTGATATGATTTTACTCTTTTTGTGGAACCACGGGAAAAAAATGTTTTCTTCTAATTTGATATTCATACATTTCAATCTAAACATTTTAAAAGCTTACAAATCCTGCTCTTTTTTTTCAGTGGATGCGCTGCCACTCACACCGACTTCAGCAACAACGTTATAATACTATTCATTATTAACTGCGTACACACACACACAGAGCACATTTAATTAGGTTTTGTCATAGGAAATGCAATATATGAGCTGACAAACATGAGATAGACTCATCCTCTTGAGTCGCTCACTAAGCTTCTTACATTTCCTGTAGTCAGAGAAAAAAATAAACGAAGCATCCACAAAGACCCTACCCATGAGCTTCCCGTCCATTTACTCTCCATTTGCCTGATCTTCATTCATCCTTCATCCCTCTGCTTTGAAGGCTCACCTGGTCTGATTCCATTAGCCGTGAATAGTTGGCATTATAGGCTCTATGATGTTGACTCTAGTATTAATTATTAATTTCCTTTTCATCAGTTTTCACCATCCAAGTACCACATAAGTGTGCAAGCAACTGCTTTTGCAACAAAGTGAATCCATGGCATTGATACAGTGAGCAACGCAAAAATGGAACCGAGTTGACTCGCTGTAAAACATCAACTTGTGTTCTTAGTTGAAGTAGTATAGCTGATAAGGGAAACCAAACTTGTCTCATGCTTCACCACAAGTGACTGTGATCTGACAGCATTTAATCAGTTGCCCCGTGTTTTGTTTTTTAGCCTATATTTGTTTATATAGAAAGAATGCCACCATTAACAGTATGCAGACTTATCCATTAGCATTTACTATCTGAAATGAACCAATGGATCGACAAACGACTATCAATGGTTTACTCTGATACTGGAGAAACCTTAAAAAATGAAAAAATGCCCATGACAAGTTCTGGAGTTATAGGGAGCATCTTTCTTTCTATAATTTTTGCAGATTTATGGATATTTAATCGAAATAGATATAGGAGATGATATGGACTGGACCTCTCACTGAATATGTGTATGTAATATCATGTATGTGTGCTCAGATTCAACTAAGATTTGACTCAGAGAGGGAGTGTGAGTTTTGATGCAAAACCCGGCAATTTGGCTCTAAGGGTTATAAAGTACCTTAATGGTCTCCGTGAGCTGTGGGTCACAGTCACTGCTGCAGCTCCAACTGCTGACCTTGTTAGTGAGTGAGCCAAATATGCGGGCCAAACAACACTGCAATCGCCCTTTTCAGCATGCAATGTATTTGGGAAGCCAAGTCGCCAGGAAAATCGTTTGGCATTGCACGTTCTTGCAAAGCACAGATACATTGAATGTGGACCATTTCATTTTTTATTCTTTATTTGGACGTTTTTGCTTTCCAGCCGAGTAAGTGATGTTATATAATGTAGAGCCTGTTAATGAGAGATACATGGTATAATAAGAATAACGTTGTTACATTACTAAAACACAAACCGTGACCTTTTTTTTCTAACCTTTGTGGTTTGAAGAAAAGTACAATGCCACATTTTTTTTTTATTTTCAAATTAGATGTGAGTTACATGATGGAGTCATGTTAGGTTTCTTTATACATGTTCCTTAGAGTTATATGATTTATTTCTGATCATCAAATCAAATAATGCAAGCATTGATAACGACATTAACAACAACTACATGCCACACTTTCAATTCTGGTTTTTAGTTTCATACTTTACGGCACGAGTCCTGGTCCAGATGGGACTGTTGCCAATACAGTAAACAGATCAGATACTAAGCCTGGAACAGACACTGTTATACTCATGGTCAAATGTATATACTCAGAGATCAAGTTCCATTAGTACTTAGAACTTCCAAGTGAGTTTAATGTACAAATAGGAGTATCTTTAATTCAATGGATAAAAACAGTAACTAAAAATTCAAAGTTGTGAAGGAGTAAATTAATGAGTTACCCCAACTTAAGGTGACATGAGTGAAGATTCTGAAGACAAATTCAAAGGAAAAACTAAAGAAATTAATTCAAAGTGTCTACCTCAAAATGCCATTTAAGATTGTTGCCTTGAAATGCTCTTTAATTTCAATGTGTCTTTAGAGAATGCGTTACATTTTGCATACTGTTTTGCAAATAAGCAAACTCTTTACAGATAATAATAAAATGCCTAAACAGATAAAATAAGGGCTAATAAAGAAATCTCTGGCTGTGCAGCACTCTCTTGCTGTCTGTTTATCTGCCTTCTCAGTGGACTAAAGACAAAGAAATGCAACAGCGTTGGCAATTAAATATTTACCTGGAAAGTTTTGGCAACTTTAAACACAAGTGTATGTACTGTTTCCATTGTCCCTTAGGAGGTGCGGGTAATGCTACCCAGAGGACAAAGTACTGTATGTGTCAAAACAATAAATAAATACAGAAATAAAATCAGACTCAACCACAATGACGAGGCAAGAAGAAACTAAACAAAACTGTAAACATAACCAACCACATCTATTAGCTCTTGCCACTAACCCTTGCTTGCTTTTGACACGTTTTTAAGTTTTATTTTTATTTAATTTTTTAAATATTGGGAATAAAGATTGCAATATTTGCTAAACAAAGAAAAGTAGTATGTGCTCCTTCCCATTAATCAATTTAATACATTATAACCTTAACTGGTCAGAAAATTACCTAATAAATGTAAGATGCAGGTATCCTTAATATACTGTATATATATAGACTTTAAATGTTTTATTTTGTCAGTAGTCATTTTCCTTACTGACAACATGGCATAAATATGCTTAAAAATATACATTTTGGGAAGATGGAAAACTATTTTGGAAAATATTAAGGATGCTCTATATATCAATTAAATGACACTGTTTTCCAATTAGTGTCAAGTCAAATGGCATTGCAAACATTATCTACTTTTTTGCTTTTGTTTTACTTGCCATCACTAATAGATTGCCTTGAATATGAGGTCCACAATAGGGCCTCACATTGGTGTCAACATCTCACTAGGGCTGACTTCAGCTCACGTTCAATAGGAGCAATTCAGGAAGAAAGCTGACTTCATCATTTGAATATTGATCAACTTTTGTAATGAGGATGTCATAGTCAATCTGTTAAGAAGTAATTGAAAATCCATATTCTATCAACATTAAATGAACCACAGTTTCTATTTTATTCGGAATCGACAAAGACCGTTAATTGACCCAACTCTCAATTTTCTTAGCAATCTTCTTCGTATGGAACATCCTCACTGGTGTTACATTTGGTCAAAATCTCGAACTGGCAACCTTAGGAACACATCACTGAGCCTCACAGAGCATTGAGAGGAGCTGCAAAGAAAATGCAAAAAAAGGATGTTTGGCCTTCTGTATGAGCTCTTAGCATACAGACGAGTTCCTCTGAGAGCGAACTGGTGAGCACAAGTAGCGGCCGTGCACACAAGGGAAGGAAAATATACGGAAGTGAGAATGGAGGCAGAGAGAAGAGTTGAAGAGACACTGATCCGGGTGATAACATGTCTCTATTGCCCCATTGAGAGCAAAAACAATGGCTCAGAACATGAGCTGAAACATTAACTCAACATCCAAAGGTAACAAAATTAGCTTATCATCATTTTTTTTTATGGGGAGGACTAGTTATTGGCAGGGTGCAGTGACTTCCTGGAGTGCCCTTGCTTTGTTATTATGTTACATTTTGAGCATTCGGGGTGCTGGAAGGCATATTGTTGCTTTTAGACGGAGCCAGGCTAGCTGCTTCCCCTTGTTTTGCGTCTTTGTGCCAAGCTAAGCTATACACCTGCTGACTATCGCTTCATTTTTATTGTACGGATGTGAGTGAGAGGGGTATCGAGCTTGTCTTACTCTTGGCATCTTTCTCTCAGCCTTTCACAAAATGTCGAATTATTACTTCCATAAAGTCGATAGGCACCTTGCATTCACACAGGACATTGCTTTGCATTCTGATTTGTTGATTAAAATGTCACTTTGTTAGTGACAATATGTAACTACTGCACTGCTTCAAAGCATGTGCATATTGAGCAGGTAATAGCCGGGTTATGACACTCATTTTGAATTAAGCCATTACAAGAAATATTTCAAACATGTATTGTATTTTTACGTTTAGTGGGTCATTTACTGCACACTTTGTATGTATTTCAATACAGCTTAAAGCCCTTTCTAAATAAATGATGCACAGTGGGCTCTTTGTATTGTACTTGCTGCGGAATGAAAAGCAATACAACAGAAATTGAAAAGCAGCAATAGCTTTAGAGGAGGGGAGGCAGTGGCCTCTCCGGCCAAAACAAAATTCAATTGTGAAAATAGAGTAGATGATGATAATATTTCGTAGCAGCATTTTCTGGCATGGTAAAAAAAAAAAAGAAAAGGGGGGAGGGGGTGGGGAGGGAAGCAGCCTCCTCTTTCTCGATTGCTGTAACCTTGAATCACCCTGGCATGCCTGCATTCATCCAGAAGGAGAAAAAAGGAAAGGCAATTGAAAAGAAATGTGATTATTAGATGTGAGGCATGTAGGGCATGTAGAGAGGAAACCAAAAAAGGGAGGTGGAATGGAACAAGAGCAGGAGGCATAAAGGAAGAAAAAAAAATGAAGAAGAAGGGGTCAGACATAGAAAAACTAATTTTTGTCTTTTGGGGCATGAGGACGACGGGGAGTAAGCGTATGGAGGGACATGAAGGGTGAGGTGATTCACAATTCGCTTGAGCAGAGAGTCAAGACACTAACACAGTCTGTCTGTCACCACAGGCAGCTGATGGACACACGTTACTGGCTCTACGTAGCACCTCTTTGCTTTGTTGCAGTACTTCACTGTAGACACAACCCTCAGTTTAGCGGTCAGGGATTGTTTGAAGATAAAGGGGCACACAGCGAGTGCAATATTAAATGGTGAGATGAAAACAGAGTGTTGTCTGCTTTCTGTGCTCATGGCCTAACAAACCAGTCACCCTTGATTTTTGGGATAGAAATGGGTTTATGCAACTTACTGCATATAATACATATCATATGGAAAGTGAAACACGGGTATATGCAGAGTTTATGCAATATTCTTGTGAGGATGGCTAATTTATTTATATTACAACCTGTAATGTAGCTTTGTTTTAGCCAATTTTCCAGAAAACAGTTACTCTAAACCAACTCTAACATATATTTTGTTGTCCATGTTTTAAGATGAAATGGCAGAATTGTTAGCAAACAGTTGGTTAATTGCACATCCAATAGATACTGTACAATAATATCATTCATTTGGAGTCATGTTTTTGGCCACCAGCTGAATGCAACTCCAAGATTTACTGCACTTTTAGCTCTGCTTTGGTCTCTACCAACCCCTGATGGAAATATCTCTCTCTTTAGCATCTCCACTTTGTTCACAAGCTTCATTCGTCTTCCCTTTGGTGCTTTGCAGATAGTGTATAATGGGTTCATTAGAGTACCTTCATTGAAAACAGCAGTCTACTTCTCCTTGAAACCGAGTTGGTTAGAGCAACAGTAAAGTTACGAGCCGTAAAACCAAAACAATGAACTGAAAGACGCTAAAGGGACAGGAACTGCAGAGTCGGGTGATAACTCTCCATGAGTTTTGCCCATTTACGACAAATCACTATTGCTATTGGATTTTTGTTGTTTTTACCATTCCAGGCGTCCATCATAACTATAAAGTAGGAGACTGTGGCTTAGTGGTGAGCAGGGTCATCCTTCAATCACAGGATTGGCGGTTCGATCCCGGGCTCCACTAGCCCGTGTCCTTGGGCAAGACACTCAACCCCAAATTGCTCCCGTAGCTGTGCCTATGGTGTGTGAATCAGTATGTATGTTATCTACTCTTGATGAGCAGATGGCACCTTAGCCACTGTCATCAGTGTATGAATGATGTCATGCAGTGTTGAAGTTATTTGAGTGGTCGGACGACTAGAAAAGCGCTATACAAGTACAGGTCCATTTACAATATGGTATACATGCCGACCCTTTCATTTCCATTCAATTTGACACAGCTTTATTCATTCAAGGACACTTGTTTACAGCAGTTCACCTGCCAGGTCAACACATACGGTACACACAAGCACCTGCAAACACAGCAAATACTGGTACAGGTACAGTTGATGTAATATAAAGAGCAACAAAGTCTGCGTAGGTAGGAGGCCGGAATGGATGAATGAGTCAAACAGTCACAAGATTCTTTGCGAGAAAACCGCTGTTTGTGTCCTGTGTGAAACCGAAAGTCAACGTTGACTTTACTGTACGTTTCCTACCTAACTAGTGCCTCACAATTTTAACCGAAAACCACAATATGTTCCGCATCCTAACCAAGTCATTTTGTTGCCTAAGCTGGTTCTGCACTGAAGGGGCTTGCGCGGACGCACTGATTTCCAGTTTTGGTGGACATACATAGGAGAACGCAGGAAAAATAAATAGCTTTCCATAAGATGGCATTCTGTGAAGAAACTGACAATAAAGAGAGAAAAGGAGCGGGCCAACAAGAGAGAAAGCTATAAGAGAGGGGAAAGAAAAACAGATGGACATGGACAAAGAGACAGAGGGAATATGAGAATGAAGACAAACACTATACAGATAGAGCACCATCCTCTGGCCTCTTGAGGGCTCAAACTCCCTCTGACAGCACTAGAAAGACAGGGGATCAACCCTGATTCCAACTGGGCTTTGTCTCTTTACACCGTGAAAATATGGCCTGGAATCCCATTATCCCCGGCTATAGAGATGCGAGGGCTCCATCTTCATCTCTTATTCCACGGCACAGAGTGTATGGCACCACCTGCACTGTATATATCGAAGCTCAAGCATTACATAGAAAAACCATTCTCATAGGCTCTAGAGGCTCTTTCGTTGAAGGGCAAATAGAGCTGGAGTGGAGAATGGATGACACTCATTTCGAGCAGCATGCTCATTTACAATCTTCTGTAACATTGGCATACCAACGAAAAGCTTAATTTCCTCTGGAGTAATGTGTGGACTGGGAGCACACACATGCATTTTTATTCCCACATCCACTTTTTGTCGCTTTAACACACACACACACACACACAAACACACACAGATCTCTTAGAGAATTGAGTCGGTGACAAGAGCTAGATTTGATTTTATCCCCTCTCTGCCTTCTCGGCTCTCCTTAGGGCCGTCACACAAACAATCTCCCAGCAGCAAAAGTAGATATGAGATTAGTTTTGCAGGTTGTTGGCAAGTGCCACATGCTTGCTTGCTGGCCTGCCTCCCCTGCAACCTGTATCTCTCTCTCTCTCTCTGTGTGTGTGTGTGTGTGTGTGTGTGTGTGTGTGTGTGTGTGTGTGTGTGTGAGAGAGAGAGAGAGAGAGTGTGTGAGGGAAAAAAAGGAGAGAGTTGTCACACACAAGAATTTATAGATCAGTGCCTCCGAAGGTTGCTTCTTGCATGAGTCAAAGACGGCCTCTAACATATTCATTATCACAGCTCTCCGACACACACACACACACACACACACACACACACACACACACACACACACACACACACACACACACAGTATAAATATATACAGTATTTATGGACACACACACACACACACACACACACACACACACACACACACACACACACACACACACAAACACATCACCTCAATCCCTGATAATCATCTCCTTTTGTAGTCGCCAAGGGCATACATGTCTGGTCTTGCTTTCACTGCAGGGGCTGATCCATGGAGGAGTCAAAACGGAGTTAAATGTTTCTTTAGATACATGGTACTCACATACACACACACACACACACACACAAACACAAGCACCTCTTCTCACAGTGCAGGCAGGTGCAGGTTTTACATGAACCGCAGGAGTGATGACAACAACATACTGTTAGTGTGACTGGAGCCTGCAGGCTGAAAAAGAAAGTGGTTTGTTAATTAAATGTATGAAAGAGGTAGAGGGGAACAGATTGAGAGAGAGAGTATGACTGAAAGAGAGAGAGAGGGGTTGATTAATTGAAAGTGAGAGGGGCAAGCTGATTAAGAAGAGAGAGTAAAAAAGAGGGTTCATGTCATAAAAACTTCCTGCAGAGGAGTACTATCAAGCAAGGCCCTGACTCTGATCACTCATGTGTTTGCATCTAAAGTAGACCCAAAATGCTTAGAGGGCATCGGCGATGTTTCACAGCAGCACTGAGCATTTACATATTTATCCACCAACAATATTCTGCCCGCAAAAGGGCCTTTTCTTCTCCTTTTTTTTTTATTTCCCCTACGTTTGCCTTATTTATTGATTGATTCGAGCGTAGTAAGCGTAAAAATAAAAATGCATAAAAATGAGCTGAGGCCTGAGTTTTCTCTTTAGAAAGAGCATTTGCATTCCAACCACCTCCTCCTTCCTACTGTACTGTTCAAATAACCCCTCCACGTATCTCTGTAAATCCTGCACGCACACACAGAAACAACGCAAGGTGCTCAGAGCTAAAGAAATCCAATATTCACGTACACAAACTCATAAACACGTATTAGCCCAAACACCGTAAAAATCCCAACACACATCTTTCACTCTCTCACACACACACACACACACACACACACACACACACACACACACACACACCCACACACACACACACACACACAGAATGCGGACTACTTGGCGGATGCTGGTCAGTGTTGGGCTCCATCTGTGCAGGGAAGTTGGGTGCCTGGCAGCATCCTCGGGCTGCTCGGCCATCCATCCGCCCCATCCATCCCTCCCTGCTTCCACCCGACCAACACCCCCCCCCATCTCCCACCCACCCGTCATCTTCTCCCCCGAACCACAACCGTTTCCATCCTGCCTCCTTTCATGTGAGGAGCGGAAGTGTGGCTGGCATCCACTGCTGTTGTTTGATACAGTGGCAGCGTGATGCCTGACTGCATGCATGCCTGGCTGCCACACACACATGCACAGAGACACACTGACGCATACGCACACACATGGGCAGTGTGTGCTGGCTTCATGTGCTACCACCCATTGAGCAGAACGCTCTTCCGTGAGGAGGAAAAAACTGACTGCTTTAAGGGTCTCATGTCAAAGACGGAAAGAAACGCACATATTGTAGAGTATATTGTTTATACACAAACTCCATCTCCTAAAAATGACATTCGTATACAACAAATCTGCGTCAGTATGTAAATTGTTTAGCAAACACAATGCTGTCTGGATATTGTGTTATAAGCAACATAATGAGGAAAAATTCACTATTTCAGCTTTTCCCTTCAGTTGTCATACTTTGCAACTAAAGCATGATTCATGTCATCATGCTTTGGTATTTGAGAAAGTTTTACGGTCTATATTAAATATTGAAAAAACAAATACTGAAAACAATCTTCCTCTAACCGTATCCAAATATTTAAGTGGTGTCAAAGTCCCTTGCTTTTGGCCCCATCCCAAGTACGCAAGTGCACAATATTAGATGAATCAATACAACTTAAAAAAATGAATAATCATATGAATTATATGCAGACAAAATATATAATCTACGCATTAAATTATGAGAAAAATCCAAAATATGTTTAAAAGTCTGCCCAATATCAAGACATTTTATTTTGTCAGAATACCATTTTTCCCATTATATTTTACAATTCCTCTTCTCATTAAGACAAACAAGGCACAACCAGTTATGTGATTTGCTTCTGTCTGACGGGTTCTGCCCTGTTTGTCTAAATTGAAATGTTTGTTATTTTATTCGTGTTTTTTTGTCATGTGAATGTCTTTCACTTTAATTGTAATTGAAAATTTTAAATTAAAATTCACCAAATTATTAACCGAATATTGGCCACTCTGTGTTTCCATACACATCCTCCTCTCTATGACTTCCCTGCATTATAGAAATGTCACACTTACTGGATTAGAAATCCCATTGACAGCGATCCAGACAGTACTTAGGTTTCCTCCAAAACATGACACAAATGATTGGTATATAATGTATTTTATAAGAGACAGGGCTGTTAAGCGCACACATTTGACATTTGTTGGAACTCATGAAGGAATCGATCAGTTCATCTGTCACATTTAAACCTTTAGCTTCATTGAAACTCTATTTCTTGAAGCAACTTTACAGTTTCCTTGGATGGCCATCAAAAAGCAGTAACCTACTGACTGTTATTTATAATCCATACCACAAGCTTGCCTTTCAGCCTGACAGGTTATTCCTCCTGGGGACTGAGGAGGGTCCATAATAAGAGTAACTAACCTGTGATTTACTGAGCCCCAGGGTAAACATCTGCCGCCTGTCATCTGGACTGCTTACAAAACACGTCTATTTACATGTGTTTAACGGTGGAGGGCCTTAAAAAAGAAAAACAGGTGCAAGGATTTGTGAGTCCTCAGCAGTTCTTACCACTACCCCTGCCAACCTCATCACCACACCCCTCTGTGCTTGGAAGAGATGTAAGACGAAGAGAGAGAAGAGATGCAGGTTTGACTGCCAGGTCCCTCATTCATCTTTGGGTTTATTACAGCCCCCTCCTCCCTTTGCGTTCCCGCCTTCCCACCATGCCTCTCAATCACTTGACAAGGTAGGCGAAGATAGAGACAGGTTGTTGAGTGCCAGAAGAGGAGAGGAAAGAATGAAAGGGGGGAGGAGGGGAGCCCACAAAAACAGAAAAAAACAGAAAAGGAGAAAAGGAGAGTATAGCTGAGAAAGTGAGTTTGAGGAGATGGTAAAATAGTAAAACAATATATGAAACTGCTCATAAAGTATGTGGGGAAAGAGTGCACCATTCAAACATAAAATTTGCTAAGAGGCCATTTTCCCAGCCTTCTTGTACGGGGCTGCATGTAAATTAATACCAGAAGATAATAATAAGATATAGATCATTATAATAAGAATAATAAGATAATAAATGAAGATCTTATTTGTGATTGAAAGTTATCGAAAGCAGAACCCGTATAAACATCTCCCAAGCATACAGTCCATTATTTTGCATTATAACAGAAAGCACATATATTTTCTCTGAAAATATCAACTTATTAAATCGGCGTAGTTTCTACATGTTTCATGTATTTTTTAGATATTGCAAGGAGGTTGTTGCAGTTTTGCCTTTTTTCTTAAAAAACATTAGTAACACTCAGGAGAGCCTTGCTTTTTTCAGAAAGTGAAACATAAGGTTCACCAGGCGAATCATTTTACGACAGTCCCTATTAAAGCGCAGTGCCTTCTGATCATGCTGTAATTTTTCATTCTACTATCATGCTTGATTTCTGGCTTTCCACTTTCTCCTCTGCAGATGGCTCATACCTCACCATCCAAATCCCACGCTCCCCTTCATACTCCCCGTGTCCCCTCACTCACAGAGCTAATGGTGACAGATAGAATGAAGGAGGGCTGCCACGAGCTAATCGATAATAGGCAACTCAATTACCATTGCTACTGCCAAGCCCCTGGCTGATGGAGCGCACCACAGTCAACAGCAGGGAAAGTGGCAGCTGGGGGGGTTTTGAGAAGAGCAATTTTGAAGAAGTCCCTTTCAAATCTCTGCGCTGAATTGAAAGCTTTTGATAGCCTCTCTCTCTCTTCATTGATTGTCTCTAGATTCCTTGCCCCCATCTCATTCTCTCCCTTTATCTTTCTGATTAACTCCCTTGCACTTTTCAATTGTGTTTCCCACCAAGCTCTGTCTTTAGTTATGTCTCTGTCTTCCCCTCTCTCTTAATCTTTTCAAACATTCGCGGTGTAATCAATCTCAGTGTCTACCACGGCTGTGTATAACAAACACCTATCAGTTTGTGGGCAGATGAGTGATACAACACGTTTAAAAGGAAGTGTGTTGTCTAATAACCCGAGTGAAGCCCCGGCAGCGTGACATAATCCACACTGCCATGGGCAGACTCCCACATTTAGATAGATTAAAGCTAATCAATTAGTACACACAATCTTCAAAATATAAATTAAATTAATCCAAGTAAAATGAGCTCAAATCATTAGCTCTCTCCCCTCCTGGCAAAATCCAATAATTATAATTGTCAATTTGCAAATTCAGAGGCCGAGAAGTATTTAAATCATGTAGGAAAACACTTGACAGAGAGGACCAATTAATCAAACTATTTCAACTATTTATTTGCCACATTTTAGCTGAAAGGAGGCATGTGCGGAGCTTGAAATCGAGCTGAGACCAGTTTGCAGATGCATGTGGGTGAGCCTCCATAACTCCACTCTCCTTAAAATTACGATCGTATTCCACGAGTGTTTTTTCCAAGTGCATTTTAAATGGAAAGTGATTGCTTTCTCTGTTCAATGGCAACGATCAATCCAAGTGTAACATTCTTAAACTTCCCAGAGGTCGTGGAACGAAGCCCAGGGTGGATGCTGGGTTGTGTTTAGTGCTGACTTTGACATCAGAGACTGAGTTTCCCTAAAAGGTTTTCCTCATTATCGTGATTCAAAAATGTAATTCAATCAAAACGTATTTGCTTTTGCAAATTAATACAGTAAAAAAACGCTCATAGTGAGCAGTGTTACAGTGATCAACGGCTTTAATGGATCAAAGAGCTTGGGACAGAATCATTCATATAAAAATGCTTCTTAAAAAATTTGCTTGTAGTAATAAAGTAGTCCGCTTACAGTGTTCCTTTTTGAGTCTTTAAATACTCAAGATTTGGATAAAAAACCCAACACTTAAACCTACGGTCATTCTATTTAATTTTTTTATACTTCACTCCAATGATGCTTTGCTTCGTGGTAACCTGTCTGCTTCCGGCTGGCTACCCGAAGTTTGGCGTTATTGAAATCATGACAGGAAAAAGAAAGTAATTTCCTCTCAATGAAAAACATAGTCTTCTCAAAGCTCATGACAAACTACCAAAACAAGACAACGCTCGGCCGCAGTGAAACTTGGGGTTCCTCAGGCTACTAAGTGTAGTCTACGGAAGGCACCTGTGGTTGAAGCCACCCTCGTCAAGGGGATTGATAATGCCCGGACTCGTAACGCCCCCTTGAGCCGGCCTACAGTAAACTGTATTTTTTATATATAGCACTGTAATGTAATATTGTGTATTTCGAATTACATGCAGTACAGTCATTTCATTTGTACAGTAGGCTACTGCAATCTGAGAAGAGCTGTATTTAAAACAGTTAATGAAATGCAGTAAACAGCGGAAATATTACATTAATTCATTATTTTACAAATGCTAATAAGATGGTAATATGTATAAGAAATAAAGGAAAAGACAAAAAGAAATTATAATAATCATTAGCTCATAGTTTTCAATTTGACCCGAACAGACTTGATCACTAAGAGGTTTCCACTGAAGTTCATGAATGTGTGAAGGTTGCCATAGGACCTATAGTCAGAAAAGTCATAAGATCTCTGCTATCCTTCTGTCAATCACAGGGAAAATAATACAAATAAAACAATATACCACTAGTGTGTGGTTATCCCGGAGATAACATAACATAACACCAGAAATATATGGCTAGATATCACTTGAAGTGAAAAAATATGTTTTTTGAGTACTTCAATGAAATGCAACTGGTAGATCCAATGGGTCATGTAGTAGAAAGGTAGCGATAATAAAATAGTAAAAAAACAAATAATGGACAAGATAAAGCTTTTTTTATTTTTTTTTAATGACATTTTTGCTATTATCCTCCTCCCCCACTATCAGTCAACCTCATCCTTCTTTTCTTGGCCCAACCCTGGATGCATGCTGGGAGTCGCGACCTGCTCCTTTATCAACACAGAGCCAGGTGCACTCTGGGAGCTTCCTGCTTGCCCTTTATCAGCACTGGCTACAGAGATGTAAGTCCGGTTCATGTGTAGCTGTTTGTGTGTGTTTGCTGGACACGGGGCTAGATCGTATTTTTGGGGAACAGATTATGTGTTTTGCAGATGTGCCTGCATGCATGAATGTGAAAATGTGAATATGTGTGTCCTGGCAAGTGTGTGTGATCGGAGGGATCAGATCCCAAGCCCCCCCATGGGGACCCAGGGAGCCTGTCACTTCAAAGGGCCACGGGTGCCCGCTCCGCCAGCCTGCCCGCCAAGGGGGGAAATCCTGTTTATGTGGCGGGGCCTCGCTTGGCAGGACCAGTGGCTAACACCACAGCCTGGCACTTGCACAAACTGCCACCACCCATGCAGGTTTAAATCCTGAACTACATTGTGAAGGCACAATCCCGCCTTTTCCCTCTTCACAGGCAAATATGTCTGAATTAGAGAGGATCATATTTCCGGACGGATTTAGCGCTTTGATTTAAGACCTCAACCTTATAAACAAAAGGAACAAATGGTAGATTGGATTTGTTTCTGAATGTTTAACAATGGCAATTTCAGATATGACATCAGTTCTTGTGTCTGATACAACAATGTCTGTATGATTTTTGCCTGGTGTCCTCTTGCTGCTTCATGCTGTGCTTGCAAAATGAGAAGCCCACTTTCACACCCTTGGTGTAGTCAACAATAGAGAAGAAAAAGGGAAAAAATCTCTAAGCCTTCAAAGTGGCAGACTGGGGAGACACAGAGGGAAACAGCTTTGCCTTTAAAACGTTTTGAAGCACTTTTATCTCATCAAGCTCGGCTGATCACAAAGGAAATTGATCTGTAGAGGTTCTTCAATGCACTTTGTACTCCTCAGTGATTTGCTTGACAGCTTCCTGCTGAGGGCCTTGGTTTAAGGAGGGTTTTGATGAGGCCAGGGAATAATGTTGATGTGACGTAAATGTGTCAAACAGTTTTGACTTCTTTAAAAATACAGATTGAATTACTTTTGGTGAGCATTTTAGCTCAGGATCCTCTCAAGTCAAATATCATAAAACAAGTGTACAGGTACTTTTACTTGATTTTAGCCCTAATATATATTAAAGAGTAACATTTTAACACACCGCCCCATATTTTAAACACTAATTAATAGCTTTTTGCCACCAACTAAGAAACAGCATTGAATTACAGAAGTATTTCAAAAGAAGAATACAACAAAGCAATGAAGTCCCCTGTGGTGCATATTAATAATATGACCCAGTAATGTCAAACTACAACACATTTAAAGAGGTTTCTTAGAGCAGCTAAATCACTGGCAGGATCATTTATGACAAGTCTGAGTTATGATTATCTACTTTGAATTGCCTTCTGCTACCCAAACCATTAATGCCATTCCAAACAGTAACTTAGTGGACTAAAGACCAGAGCAGTGCCCCTGACTGCATTACGCCTCTCCGCTCATCAGATCAGAGTCGTACAAGAGAGGAGGACGTTTGTTCTGGAGAAGTCTCCTTAACGCCACGACACTCTTCCGAAGTCGTCTGCCGGTGAGTTAGAGCATCAGCACTCGACCAGACTTAAATGGACAGCTGTTTCTAAAGGACACAACAACTTTCCCAAGACTCAGTGAAACAAAACCAGTGAAGTCATTTGCTGTGAATGTGATATATCTTCCTGCTCAGATAATCTGGTGGAAAACCGAAAGACGAGAGCAAGACTTTACTCCCAAGGAGGATACAATTTATGGATTCAGCTCAGTCAACATCGACCCCGGACAGCCAAAGGTGGGCATAAACTACCACAGTTAACCTCAATACCACAAGTGGAAAAAAAGGTTAATAACATGAATAAATCTCAATGAGACACACGTGGAGATGGCTGCAAATAAGAGTGGACATGGGAGTATTATGGAGAGCGCTGGCTGACAGAAAAAGGCGAAAAATTCTCATGGGGAGGAAAAGGGAAACAAGAGTACTGATTTACTGATTACTGTTTCAGTCTGTGACACCCATGGGCCAGACCTGATATGATGCACCCTGACACAGGTGGCCATGGTGTCAGCATGTTGATAATCAGCTCATAGATCAATCTCATTCTCATTCCCCTTCACTCTCCCCTCTCCTCTGCCTCACGCCTTTCAGGATTCAAATGATAAGATGAAAGCGCTGGTTAAAGCTGCAGTTGGTAACATTAATCAAATTAATAATTAATAATTTGTCATATTTTCTCAAACTGTCACTATATCCTGACAATAGTACGTGAGAGGGATAATCCGTGAAAAAAATAAGGTTCCTCTGCCTCCTTTTAGTGCCCTTTGTGGCATTTGCAAGATTGCCTCGCGCCCGATGAAAAACAACCACTCGGAGACGATTTTACAGAATCTCGATTTCTTATTTGATCAGTTCTGCTTATTTTGACAGTTCGTTTGGTGCTCGGGAGCTTCGCTAGCAGTGATTGACAGCTGCGCTAGAGACTCCTTGGCTCTGATTGGTTGTTTTTCTTCGAGCGCGCTAGAATCTTGCAAATGCCATTAGCAGCACTAAAAGGAGGCAGAGGAACCTGTTTTTTTTCCCCACAGATTATGTGCATAATGTGCTACTGTCCAGATATAGAGACAGTTTGAGCAAATATGATAAATTATATAAGATACGTTATTTTTCATAAAAGTTACCAACGGCAGCTTTAACGCTAGGATTAAATTCACCCCTGGTCACTGCCACATCGTCTGCCTCCACCCCAACCAAGCACATTCCATAACACCAACCTCACTGATAACCAAGATGACAAAATGAGAAAAGACCTCTCTCTCCCACCCGGGCTGATGAGACTGATAAGGCCAGCAAGGTCACCAAAAGTTTGGATCATCAGTCTCCACACACCTCCCCTCTTCGGGACATCTCTAGCAAGCAGAGATCTGAGATTATGGAACTGGATGTGATGTTAATGGATGCAGCTAAACTGCACTGCCGCATCTTGAATCACCACCATTCAAAGCCACACGAAAACAAATCTGCGTGGCATCAGCGCAGACAAGAGACAAGATGCCCTAGATAGGGCCCCTATTTCACTTTTTCTAACCCCCAAATTCTATAAATAAGATTCATACCTTTCACTGCACTGCTCGGCTTGTACTATTCTAATTTTGTGTATTTTCATCTCCTGATTTATTTCATTTGACCTTGTTTTTTTTTTTATTTAATTCATGTGCGACTTTTATATTGCCTTGTGTTTCCTTTATATTTGTTCTTAATGCCTCTCTGTCTTATGTAAAGCACTTTGAATTGCCTTGTTGTTGAAAGGTGCTATAAAAGTAAAATTGCCTTGCCCAGAGTCGGTAGGGAAATGGGTATGGCAGGGTATTGTTGGCAAACAAAACTAGCTGCAAGCTCAAAATAAAAAACAATAAACTACAATTTCATTTAATTAAAGTTATGCAAGACTGCAGCTAAGCGGGGTCAATCATTCACTCCAATCATCAGCCACCAAGAAGAGAGAAAGTGAACCTACTCAGTTAATATACCTTTGAATATTAGATTGTTTCTGAATTATTACAATTTCACTGCCACGGGGGGTCAATTGGGAATTATTCTAAATCCTGTCTCTTGCTTTTCTACCTGTCCTCTCACAATCATAAATATGCAAAGCAGACAAGGACAATTTCAAAGCAAAAATCCATTAAATGAAGCCTTTTTCCATTTCTTGTCCTCTCCCGCCCCGTCCTCCTCTGCCTTGTCCTCTCCCACCCTGTCTTGTACCTTTAGCTGCTGTATTATCTCGGAGACACTGACATTGACCATACTGGTCTTTGTGTTTGGCAGGCTTTGTAAAACTGGACCACCTTGGAGGCCACAGGGACTGAAGGTCCAGCTCTGATTTGCAATGGCCAAGCTCTTCATGTCTCGGCCAGGATACCTCAAAATATGTAAGGAGAACAGTACCATGTTTGACCAATGAGAAGATGAATTTGAGTTACCTTTCCTATATTGCACTGATGGTCATCAGGGGGTTATTTTTTTCCTCATAAGCCTGATAGGGAAGCTTGGAAATGTGCACAATTAAATAGTAGATTGGAAACTGAGGTGCTTAAGTTAGGGTCTGTCTCAAAAGTGCATGCAAATGGTTCAAGGAAGCTTTTTCAGTTTCTAGCTCCTCACCTGTGAAACATTCTTCCTGAATTCTTGTGGTCTGCTAGTCATCTCATTTACATCAGGGATTAAAACATTAATGTTTACTGCAGCTTTCCAAAAAATTAAATGCATAACTTATCTTTAACCTGTAACTATTTATTTGGTTGCTTTCCTTTTTGTTTTTATTGCTTTTTAAAATGTAATTTATTTGTAATTTTAAACTATTGCTTGTTCTCTTTTTATTTTATTTCATTGGTCTTTTAAATACAATTTTAATGTTTTCTTAATATCTCATGTTTAATATATTCCGATGTCTGGGCTCTATTAATATTATTGCCTAGACTCTACATGTCAATAGCTAACTCATTTTTTAATAGACATTTCAAACAGAATGTATTTTTAACTGCACCACCCCCCATTTCATGTATAATCTTCTTTTAAAAAAACAATGTTATAGGGCCCAATGAGCTATTTTGGCTTTTTTCACATCCGTCTTGACCTCCTCCCATTATATAGACAACCTACAGTTTATAAAGAAAATCATGCAATATGACTCAAAGCAATTCTGACTTTTATTTGTATTTATCTTTATTTATCGTGTTAGATTTTCGATATAGTTTTTCACCTCGACCATTGATGGTCATAGATTATATTTAGAACCAGTTTAGGCTGAATTGTTTTGTTTCTTACATTTCAAGATAAGGTTTAAATACAAATCATGTTTTATTATCAGATTAATTCAGTTAAAATATGATATTTTGTTGGTATGAGAAGTATAAATGGCAGACCAAATTATCCTCGCAGCTATTGCAGACGTCCACTGTCTTTTACTGCCTTCCTTTGCTTTCCTCTCCATCTTTCACTCTCTCTTCCCTCTACACTTCACTCCCCGACACTGATTTGGATGAAGGGATAAATGTAGAAAGAGTAGACAAGGAGAGCAGGCCCGAAGTTCTTAAGTTAAAAAACAAGAACACAACTGTAATTGGCCTCTGTGCACATTTCCTCTTGATTTAAATCACATACAAATTGCTTCCTGTCACAGAAACTGATGTTTTGGACTGCAATTGTGACACAGATTTTGTCTGCATGACTAAGCAAAATTGACCAAGAGTTGTTTGGGGCCAGAACCCTCACGGTAACATAAAGTACTTAAAAGCTGCTAGCTGCTGCTGCTATTGCGGTTGTTAAGCAGCATGAGAGAGATGGACACAGACAAAAGGAAGTGAAGAAAATAAAGGAACTTGAGGTAAGAAATGTATATGTATAAGAGATATGCTTGGTATGATAATGTAATGATGATGAGTAGGTAAAAAAAAAAACAAAAGAAAAGAATCTACAGTTTCATGGATCTTAAAAACAAAATTATATCTCCACCAGCCACATTGTGGCTTTTCACATATATCAAGCTCTGGGGGCAGCAGCTATGAAACTGCATCTTCAATTTTAACAAAGTTGGCCTGTTTATTCCCATGGCAACACACTGTCTTGGGTGCTATTAGATAATTTGCGCTTCATCATAACCCTGTTTTTCAAAACTCACTCCCACTCAGTTGAGGCAAAGCCTATGAGGAGTGCAGTGACTTAGGCTTTATAAACTCCCCTACAATATATATATATATATATATATATATGTATATATATGTGTATATATATATATATGCGTATATATATATATATATATATATATATATATATATATATATATATATATATATTTTTTTTTTCCACCTACACTATCTCAAGGGAGCCACATATCTGTTTTTAATTCAACACAATCAAATGTGTTGCCCTTTTATGTTCACAAGTTTGCGTGTTTCTTGAAGGCAAAAAAGGCTGTACGGCAGTAGGAGTCGTAGCTTGTAGGTGTGCTCACTGAAAGAACGTGTTAGCGTTAAATCGTCGGGCAAAAGTTTTTGTTTTTTTTTCTGCAGCAAGGGTGCAAGCTCACATGAGAAGGTCTATCTGCCCAGCTGAATGGATGTATTCCCAGTCATTGACCGTCAATGTCACTTGATATGTGCGTGTGTGTGTGCGCGTGCGTGTGCGTGTGTGTGTGAGAGCAGTTATAGACCAGCTAAGGACTCTCAAGTGGTTGTGTGGTACGAGCGCAAGCAGGAAACACAAGGTCTCCCGTTGGCTCAAAGTGCTCTTCACAGCTGGGGTGTCTGCTCTAGATCAGGCTCTCCTTTGGCTTTTTTTTATATGATGCAACCATTAAAAGGTTTTGGCTCACATTTTAGTAATATCACACAGACCACAGCTTTCTGAAGCACTAATATGTAGGTGTCTTCTCCTTAACCACATTGTTAAACCAACCCTTACTTGCTTTAAAGTGAGTACTAACATCTGAGCACTATATAAAGGTCTATGGTGTAGGATCAGGGGCTTTATTGGCAGAAATGGAATAAAGTATTCATAACTATGTTTTAACTTGTGTATATTCACCTGAAACTATGAAGCGTGTTTGTATTCAACGTATCCTCATACATCGGTTTGTATAACATCTTAAGAAAAATTACTTCTCATTTTTCATGCGTTTTCCGACAAAAGCCAGCAACAAGTGTCAATTTCTGTTCATTACATAGATACAGTCTTTTCGAAAATAAAATCAGTATAACATTTTCGTCCGGGAGATCATTCGCCCAAACCCCACTCAGGGTCTGAGGTCCACCCATCACAGTCTCACAAAATGCTGAGGGAAACACTGTATTATGTCATTCAAACCCCACCGCTTTAAAACTGATCCTAGTGCTGCTAGTAGGTAGAACTTCTTTTTAGTGTAAAGTTCCTTTTTTTGTTATTTCAAATATGATATTTCAACAAATACAGAATACTTCACAATGTGGTAAAATGTATTAATGTTTTGCTTTTTTGTTGTTTTGTATATGTAGCTGTGTCTTGTAATCCTACGTGGGAGTGAGTCGGAACGACCATGAGGACAAGGCCAATAAAGTCTGACCACTAAAATCCCTGAAATGCACACACATACTTCCAACGCCAAATTTCATAAAGAAAAGAAAAGGAACAAGAAAAAGAAAGAACGGAACAAGGAGAAGGGAACTCTTACCTTTCCTCTTCCGCTCACACACAATACCTTTGTACATAAAGTGTGCAATGCATGCATATATAAAATAATGGTGAATATACACTCCATCACTTACAGCACTATCAGACGCTGATACTTTGACTGCTTTACCCAGGAGCCACCATTCCATTTTTGGCACCACTGGTGGTCCCTTCCCACTTTTCCTCTTTGCAACATCTCGTGCTATTCAATAAAGAAGCTTCGGGGAGCTCAGAGGAGCAGGACGGAAAAATAGAGTGAGCATTCAATTCTTCCTGAATTATCCCAGGGTTTGTGTGCTTACCCTGATAAAAGAACGGAGAAGAAATCTATGGCTTATTTAAAGGTTTCTGCATCATGCTCAAATCCGTCTTTCCCCAAACAAGGCCTAAATTTTGCATGCCCATGAGGGAACCTCTTTACAGAGTAGCATGGTACATTGTTAAGTGTGACATCGGGTGTTGAGATGTCTTGTTGTACTAGAGCTGGGATGGGCCGTCAGAAGTGTTGCAGCGGTTGGCAGAGTGCATGTCCTCAAGCGGAGGTTACAGCTTTCCAGTTATTTAGTCAATAAAGTGTCAGTTCGAGCTCTGCGGAATACAAACTGTTACCTTATCAACAATAACTGTTTTCTGACGTTTTAATGAACATCGAGCGCAATGTTCTCCTGTGGTGAGGAGGATATTACAGATTAGTCATTTTGGTGAAAACCCAGCAAGTGAGAGGAAATTTGAAGCATATTTTGGGCACAGTGGCTTCTGGAGATGACACAGCAGAGAAGAAGAATAAGGAGGAGGAGAAGTGGGCGGAGGAAGGATAAAACACTGCGGATCAGCTCTTTACTAATAGAGGAGAAGCAAAAAGGAATACAGCTCCCTTCCTCACAGTTTACATTAAGTGGTCTGTGCACAAGAAAACCAGTGATGTATAACAGTGGACCTTGCATTTAATTAAGCAGGTCCCCTCAGCCTCTTACTTTTTTTTTTCTCTCTACCTACTAGCCTGCATAATCATTTCATATACGCCGTGATATCATCTGCTTAATGCGCTATTTTGCCATACAGTTAAACCTGGGCGATAAATCTGGCTGTGCTCTCCATTAACAGATGCAGGGCCTCGCTGAATAATGTGTGCATTAGATTAGCAGCGCCACAGAAGTGAACCACCGTGGAGAGAGAAATACTTCACGTTAATCTCTCTCTCTTTGGTTCCCAAGAGATGGGAACTTAGTGCCCCTTCCTGTGGCAGTAGGTGGAGGGCGGAGGAGGTGCGCCTGTGTCTGCACGGGACAGCGAGAATAAGGGCCAGACCTTAACAGAACTGCCTTCACACACCCTCCAGCCGGAGATTCAAATGAGCTCAATCCGAGCTCGACGCCACAGGTTAAAACGAGTCTTTTCAAAGGCGTCAACACGCTTGCTTCTAAATCTACATAGTTAAGATTGGCTCCCAAGAACCCTACATTACTGACATTACATTTCGCCCTCTGTCGCTCCTCTTTTCCCTCTTAACATACTGCTTTTCCCTGATTTCCAGCGGGTGTTGAGTGATTTGAGGTGACCTCGTTACAGAAGATGACAATACAACAAAAGAACGGGGTGAATGAAATTGAGAAATTATATTTCCACCCTCCTGGCCATTCATCTCCCTGCAATAGTAGGGAGAGGATTCATTATTTGGTACCCGCTCTCCACTATCTAATTTGCATACACCGCGTTCGTGAATGTGTGTGTATCTTTGTGGTCACGTTTAGCTGTGCTTGTGAGGACAACAATTAAGGCTGTAGTTGGGGTAAAGGGGGGGGTGGGGGTTAGGCTCAGGTCAAGGATAACCTCCAGGATATTAATGCAATTTAGAATAATGTCCTCAAAAGAATAGGCAATGTGTGTATGCACCTCTGTGTGGAGGACTGAGAGTATGAGTGAAAATGTAAAAAGGCAGCAATAAAAACAGAACGCAAGAGAGCAAATGGGTGTCAGCAAATCCATCTGATTGTGCGTGTACACCATGTTGATGTTGTACTCGTGCCCCATGAGCCAGCACTCTACCAACTAATCTAACCGCTTTGAGTTCCTGTAAGCTGCCGCCATGATGAGGGCCGCCCCAGTTCCCAGCGAGGGTGAGTGGACATTCAGCCCTCCGATCAGACACTCAAAGCTGAGTCAACTAAAGTGCAGCTTAAAAGCGAGAGTTTACCATGAAGGCCACAGGGCACTGCAAATCAAGCTATCAGCACAAAAAGAGAGCGAGAAAACAGTTTTGAAACCTAATGTGTGTGCCCACATGTGTTTTATGACTTAAGTGGGTTGGTATTAACTACACAGAATGTTTTTTGTTAAAGGGACAGTTTGGGGTGAACTGTCCCTTTAAGCTACACGATTTGTAGGTTAAACCAGTGAAATGCGTGGAAGCTGGTATCAAATATATTTCTGCTCTTGTTCTTGATGAACTTCAAGATACATTTTTGGCCAGAATTGATGCCACAGAGGCAGATATATGCCATCTTCCATTCCCTAGTAGCTGATTCAGAACCAGGTATTTCCCTCAGGAGATGGTGGAGACCAAAAACAGAGCTAAAAAAAGAATGAATATTGGACTTGTATTCCTCAGGTGGCCAAAAACACGATTCCAAATGAATGATAATGCTGTTCTGTATCTGCTGGATGTGTAACTAAAGGTGATGTATTTACAATGGTATACATATCTAGGCCCAAGCCAAGATAACCCATCATAGGGGGTTAGTTTCTCTGACGTTAGAAAGCTCCTTTGAAAGCCACAGAAAAAGCACATTACATCTGTTTTCACAAGCCGAGTAGTATGATGAGTAAACTGCACCTAATGTATAAAACTGGTGGAGTGCCCCTTTATAGAACCATTGAAAACAGATAAAAATCATAAACGGAGTGAAAATGTAGCATCACAAATGCTGAGAAAATGCATTCATAATTATTACATACTCCTCTAATGCAAAAATGTTAAAACATTCAGTATTTACTGTTATCTGATTTATCAAATGCCTCTGTCTCATCTCACATAAAACAGCAACAGCTGATAGCTGATGATGACACAGTGTGTCAACAGGAAAAGGAAAAGGAGTCGACCTACCTCCTCCCTGCCTTGTGCCTTTCACTTTGGTTTCACATGCACTCATGTGTCACTCCAAAAGCCGGGGCTTAGGAGGTACAGTGCAGGGAGAGAGTGAACGGTACTGCTCAGACACATGGACACGCTAGTAATATGAGTATGCTTGTGTATTTGGATGCTGACTGTGTATGATCCAACAGAACATCTCCCTCCCCTCCTGCAGCCTCTGAGTACTAAGACGTACGTCGACATCGCCCAAGGATTTGTTAATTAGCTTGCTAACATCTGTCCTCTCGATGCAGTATGGGATTAGAATACAAAAAAAATAAAGCCCATCGTCTAATCAAGACCTTCCCGCGGCAGCAGCCATAACAACAGATGTCAACCACCTCCCATCCCCACCTACATAAAAAAAACTCATATTTTATGTCATCCTCATTTAATTGATGTTAGCATGTTGTTGAATAATGCATGCCCTTCTTCAGGAGGGTACTATACTGCAATCATTTGTTTGTGTGTGTGTGTGTGTGTGTGTGTGTGTGTGTGTGTGTGTGAATTGGGGTAGTATCTACTTTGATGTGAAACTCATATCCCGCTTGTAATGTCCTCCACGGGCCAAAGGGAATTGATGAAATGATAACTTCTCTTTTACAGGATGGTTATAGCTGTGATTAAGTTGTTCGGGACAGACCTCATAGGTGGTGAAGACGAGGGTGAAATGGCCAAGAGTTATCTCCATTCGTTTCTCCCTCGGAAGCTTTGGGTGCACGGAGCTCGACGTGGTCTCCCCAGACGTTGACAAATGAAGTAATTACATTTATGTGAGTGTGTAGGATTGATTCATCAACCAACCCTCGCTACCAAGAGCTTCAGATTTAATTGGGGAGCAGGTGACACATGCATCTTTCTGTGATAACAGATCATTTTTTATCGAAATGAAATCACCCCCCAATATTATATACAGGATTCACCACAGCCCTGTGTCGATGATGTACAATTTGGTTTATGTTAAACTCTACCTATGGCAATTATTCATAATTTGAGTTAAAAGAAATATATTTGTTGATTGGTTTGTGAGACATGATAAATATTCTGCGGAAATGCTCCATAGTTGATATTTCAGTTGTTAATGCAAAATGTGCACACTCTTAAAGCATTCATGAGATGTTCTGGAGTTTCAGTGTTAAAAGGACCAATTAACCTAAAGTATAAACAAAACCCCCTATTTTTCGCACTCGTTCTGTACACTTTGGGAGAGATAAGGGTCTTGGTTAAGAATAGAAATATCTATGCTGATTCTGAGCGTGTGACACCATGAACATTCTCTCAACATATGCAACGCTTTGTAACCTAAGCCAAACCACACGTATTGTAGGACTCTCTCCTCTCCGAGATCTGGTTTCAGGATCGGGCCCATGTGTCCCTGTTCCAGGATGAGGTGTCGCAGCTCCTTTTTGACTGATTCATGTCCCTCACCTGGTTCCAATTTGCTTTGGTGGACCCTACCAAGAGCTATTGCTCAGCACGGCACAAATCCCTGACGATGTGTCAATTCTCAAAGGGGGAGTTCAAATTGTAAGAGTTAAAGTCATTTTCACAAAGGGCACCAAGCTCCTACAATTATGCAATCTAAATTTATTCCAAGATGATATATCTTGCATGGTAAGAAACCGAGGAGAAAATGTGGGAAAAAGCATAAAATCAAAAGATACCATGTTTTGATTTCTATATGAATATAGTATCCCTTGGTCTTGTCTAAATGCAGGTTTCCACTTGAAATATGGTGTTTACCAGCTAAAATATTGTGTTATGCCACACAAAGGGCATGTTATTGGTGTCATTCGTAACAGAGTGCATTTGCATGAATTTCACTGATTGTGTCGCATGCACATCACATATATTGTTGCCTATAGGCGTCCCTGCTGAGAAGTCGTAATGAGCTCTTCAACCCTGGAAAGGCAAGCATAACTCGTATGTTCTGCTGTCACTGTCACAATGGAGGGGTTTATCACTGCCAAAGGCTCGGGGGGAGAGAGTGTGAAGGAGAGGCGCTGGGGAGATCGGAGAAGGGTGGAAATTTTGTATACAAAGAGAAACTGAGATAGCAAGAGAGCAAGAGTGTGAGCGTGAGAAAAAAAAAAAAGGGCCTGCGATCTGCCATGCATACATAACCAAAGCATGTTTCAGCATGAGTATCAGCTGGAATTGCACTACTGCAGCTCACTGACAACTCTCAGGCAACATTGCCTACTGTGTCCCTTAAAGTAATGCTAACCCTCTGTGTCAGATGGGTAAAGAGCAAAAGAGTGGACATCTTCATCTTTACCCCCTTTTTACACAACAGTCCCCCAACCAACAACCAGTTATAGTGCCAAGAAGTGTGTGTTATGTTGCCTCGCCAGACCTTTGAATATATGGAACATTACTGACATGCCAGCGACCAAAGCGGTGGACTGACTGACTGACTGACGTGCCATCCCTAGCCATGCTACTTGTGTTGCAAGAAAAACCCAACACGTATGTAAGTTGCATCATGTCAGTAGCTATTAAAAATGCAATTTGAAATATAAACACTACATGACGCGACACTACAAAACTACAGCAGTGAGTGTCGTCAAACTCGGGCTGCCTGGAACAGGCTAACAAGCGCTGAGCTACTGTCTGGTACCAGTACATGAAAGAGTTTGGCAAGCCCCAAATCCCCCAAGCTGTATCTTCTTTATTCTTTGTCATTCCCTCGCATACAGGCAGTAATTCGGCATGTGCGGGAAGTGTCAAGGACTGTGATTATGTACGGGAACTTGTATCACCAGCAGCTGAGTCAAGTCAAGTCAAGAAGAGTATACAGGTTTGTAGTCCTGCTGCCTGTCCTGCATAAAGCAAGCTAAACTTGGTCACACAGTACTTGAGTAGGATTGTAGCACTGTTTAAGCTCGCTTCCATCCCGATCGCTGCCAGTTAGTTTGGCGATACATAAAACCAGAGTGGGCAGGAGATGGTAGGAGCTTTATACCGAACTTTAAAGAAGCATAAAGTAAAAAAGATTTGTTTCTTCTTTCTTTTTGCCAGCAGTAGAATCAGTGGTGTCTGATGACTTGTGGGACTACAGGCACTGAGGGTGTCTGCTTACACGCAAGATCTGTCGAAACACTTCTATTGACAGGAACTGAAAACGTTAACTCGTACAGTAAATCTGTTGCATGTGCAGTTTAAATTTAGAAAAAGTAAACACACTCCATCCATCAAACAGAGATAGAATATTGTAAGCTCTGAGAGCAGCTAAAACTGTAACATTTCAACTGAGCTACTTATTTCATGTGACTGCCTCGTCTCCTTCCAGGCAGCAGCATCCTCCAGTGTTTTCCGCCTTAGCTTTTCTGCGGCTGTAGTGTGAGAACAGGCTTATCCAGTTCAAGGATGTTTAATCTCAACTTCTCCTCCAACATCCTCATCGCAAAAGAAACTTTGCACAAGGGACTTTTGTTTTTAAGCGTTGATGACATAATAAACTATAATGCCCTGCCGTTTTCTCTTTTAGCTTTATATTGCATCACCACCTCTTGGAATAGATGGTGGAGTTCAGAAAGTAAATGACTACGGCAAAATAATACAACATATTTATCAAACAAGCAGTAAACAGTTTGTTAAAGTTGTTTATAAATTGTTGAAATAGTTAGCTAAAAGTAAAGGCTCTAAATAGTAATCATATTATAGTTATAGATCAAAGGAAGATAGTCAGCTACCGGTAATGGATACATTGTTAAAATAGTTAGCTAAAAGAAAAGGATAAAAGGTTGAAATAATAAGCTTACTGTCATGAATAAACGGTTGAAAAAGTTTGCTAACTGTAATGAATAAACAATTGAAATAGTTTGGTAAAAGTAAAAGTAAGCTAAGCGTTATATATAAACAGTTGAAGTAGTCAGCTGATAGTAATTGATAAATGGCTAAAATAGATAGATTAACAGTTGAAATAGCTCAACGAAGTTATTGGATAAATGGCTAAAATAGTTAGCTAAACTAATAATTAAATGCTGGAAACATCCAGCTTTAGCCACTCAAAGTGGTAGTACAAATGCTAACTTGACAAAACTGACCTAAACAATTTAGGACAAATATCATAACAACATCCACCGTCATATAATTAACAGTGTTAAATAAAATCCTGTTTAACATTAGTTCAAATGAACACAAATGTCAATGAAGGGGTAATTGAGCTCATCTGACAGTGGTTCGTCAGACGAGAATGTTGGGAACCACTTATGTTTATGTCATAATATACAACAACAAGGAAAAAGGAAAGTGTTGTGTTGGCAAACAGATTAAGTATTAAAGAAACAAAGCGAAATGTAAAGATCCATCTTCCTGTCTGACTGTTACGTACTTATAAATTATTTAATTGCACTGTATTATTTATTTATTTATTCAATACCACATTTGACTCATCCGATTAATGACATTTGTTGCTTCTAGGACTCTGTATGTGCCTCTAGCTATACTGAGGTTACTGCTTGTTCGAAGGCACAGTGGTTGTTTTTCCATTAAAACAGAAAATCTTCCTCATCCTCGAGGCTATACAGGGTCTCAAATCAAATCTTTACAGTATATCCCTTTTTGCTCTCTACAACAGCAGCCACAAATCAGTTCATCGTTTCTGCATCCCAAAATCGTTGTTGGAGCAGCACCAAGTAATAGTACAAGATAAATGAGGGCAAGCGCATTGTAATTTCCATATCAATCACGGATAGTGTCAGCAGCTTAACTTGGGGAGAACGAAAGGGAAAGGGAAGAGACAAAGGGTGGGAGAAAACAAGAAAAATATATGCTTTTGTTGCTGTGAACATTCTTCTCCCGCTATTATCTAATGAAGCACATTTCATATTTAGAGCGAGGTAATGCACCTCGTGGCACAGAGCCAAAAACATACTGACTGACTGACTGACCAAGTGACTGACTGACTCACCGTCTCTAACAATCCTTGAAACGGTTTAAGAATGTCAACCGTCTCTGACATCCGGGTGCAAGCAAAGTGCAGCTGTCATTTAGGCCATAATACATGTCCGGCGGATTTATCTTCCAGAAACATTAACATTGAATCGTGGCTGTCAGCATGTATGTCACCGAGCCTTGGTGTGGAGGTGGTGCGGCTGACAAGCTGGCAGGAAGGGGGAGAAGGGAGGATGAAAGCAGGCGGGAAAAGATTGAGAGATAGAACGAGGGGAGGCCCTCAAGGCCCCATAACAAGTTCTGGAGAGTTGGGCTGGCGAAACTTTGTGCCGGCATTATCTTGTTAAGTGTTGGAGTCATTGAAGGACACCAGACAATTGATTGAACAGAGTTGACTTCAGCACAATTTCCTCCTTGTGGCGACATGTATCAACCAGGCCATTGGTCCCTATATTCTGCAGCTTAACTACCTCTCAGACCTCCCACTGTGACAAATGGCTTCTGTCTCTTCTAATGTAATATTTGTTTCTACTTCTGAGAGCCTCTCGGCTACTCCGCGGCAAGTCTGTCTGCCGACTGCTTCATTGTGTTAGCTGACTTTATTCCCCAACCGGCTGTCAATTGGTGGACCGTCTGAGTGTTCCTCGTCTGTCTGTCTTTTGTCTCATTGCCTGTGCTGTCCTTTTTTTTCTCTCGCAAGCTCTCTCTACTGTTCCCCCGCCAACCCCTTGCTCTGTCTCACACTCGCCATTTCTCTGCCTCCCTGGTACTCTCTGTCCGTCTCCCTTCCGTCTCCTGCTCTCTCAGTCTCATTGCCTCTCTTCCATCCAACTCCCTCTTTCCTCTCTCTCCACCCCTCCCTCTACCTCCCTCATCCCCCTTTTTCTCTCTCTCTCTCTCTCTCTCTCTCCACTTTACCGCCGTGTCTTTGCTCCAGATGCTAGCTGTCTCAGCTCCGTGGGCTGCGTCTCAGTGATGGGCCCCTCCAGGAATTCAAAGCACCATTCTGGCATTTTCTTCCAAGCAATTGCTTTTTGCAGTAATAAAGGGGGAGTAGCTTTAGCATCTCTCTCTGAATGGACTTACTGGCCCAAGGCAAAACCAAGTGCACATCCATGAATCCTCTTGAGGTGAGAGCACACCGCAGGACTCTGTCCAGATTCCGACCTAATTAAGCCATCCCTCATAATTTACAGGATTGGTCTCAAGAAAGTACCATTTATCACTTTTCTTTGACAAAGGCTCTAAATGAGACTCCTGAATCTGAAATTCTGCGTTTGTACTTTAATTTTAATAAGAAAAGGCCTGAGCTGTTACACACAAACAATGTTTTTCTTTGACTGCGACCTGTTGAGCCCTGCAGTCATACACCACTAACAATATGATATGTAAATATTTTACTTGCAGTTTTTAAATGGTAATTAAAGTCACATTGACACCAAATTAATTCACGATGGGACACGGTGCATTTAAGGTGCAATTAGCCATGGAGGCTGCTACGGCGATATTTTTGCCTAACTGCAAACTCCAAACACTTCACAATTTGTTCTCACATTAAGTAAATGTCACAGCATATTAGCACGCTATTATGGCATCCAGGTTGTTGTTTTTTTACACACTAGTGTCTGGTTACCAAAGTGCAGGTGGAGACGACTTAAAACCCAGAATCGGTGAGTGAAACAAAAACGGAGGGGAGAGGATGAAGTGAGACAGAGAAGCGGCTTTAATGCAACTTTTACTGCCTCTCAGTGTAAACAAATGCACCAACTGTTGTAGCTGTTAACTGTTCTGAAACAGTGGAGCAGCTGGGGAGAAACAGGCTCTGTGCTGTTTCACTACAGATGATAAAAAGAAATTTCAAAACACAGGCATGATGCTAACTTGTAGGATTTACTTTAGCTACAGGAAACTGTACTTACCACTGTCTCTTTGCCAGGAGTGTTTGTGTACGGAATGGCCTATACACGTGTGCACGCATGCATGCTCTTCACCACAATGAATGGCATTACATCCTTCTTTTATTAAGCAGTTATTCCTCGTGTGTTTACCTCCAATCAATAGATTTAACAAGAGGCAGGCACACACACACACACACACACACTCAAACAAAGTGGTAATATTGAAACGAAGAGCACAGAGCCTGTAATTGATTGCAAACCTGCATTTATAAGTGTTGTGTGGATTAGGGCTCGTCAAACAAAAGGCCAGCATTCATTGATTCAGCGACAGGCTGCAGAAACCAATGCAGTGTTGCAAATACTTCTGCTTGATCTCTATGTTTTGATGTAAATCAGGGTTATTTTTTAGTTTATTTTTTCCAGATTTAGAGAATACAGGGTAGCTGCTTATTTTCTATAAGACGTAGGTCCATTATGGAACAAAACTAAGCGTCTGCAGCCATGCTAGCTGCTCTTTGGGGCTGTATTTAGACACAGCAGTTTTTGGAGCTAAATGCTAATAGCTACATGCTAACATGCTGATTCATCATCTTAGTTAGCTTAGCTAATAATTGGAGGTATTCAGTACATGTACAAAGATACATGAAATACACTGAATTAGTCTGTGACTAAATCAGTGGCTTTTAGCAGCTAAGTCCCCCTCACTGTGCTCTAAGCACACCGTTGTTAGCTCAGCCACAATACACAGTGCGTTACTTCCTCATTAAAAGCTTAATAAAATTCCACGAAAGACACAGAAACAATTGTCTGACAACTGTCGTAAATGCTAGATTGCAAAGCTATTATGTACAGCTCTCCTCTATGCTAGTTTTGTACCAAACAGAACTTAACAGCTTGGACTAGCAGCCAGACTGAGCGTACTACTGAACTGAAGACTTAGTCCGAGCTGAATGTAGTGGCATTATGAGCAGTGATGTGTTCACTTACGGACTGACTTACTGAAGTGCATTAGAATGGTGATGCTACCGCTTAGCACTATATAGTCAGTGACGAATCTTTGAACTGGACTGAATGAAGTAATTGGGAATTTCCAATGGTTATTAGCAGTACAGTTAGTACAGTGAGGACGCTACAGAAAAACTCAGGGGATAACCAAAGTCAGTAAAGTACATTCTTTGGGCAAGATTAATGTCTGTACAAAACTTCTACAGTTGAAGATATTTCAGTCTGGATTGATCAGCAGACTGACAGACCAGCATTACCATCCACAGAGCCTCATCACCAGCATGAGGGTTGGTAGAATTCAAGGTGAAACAGCAAACTCTTTATGCAGCATAACAGATGTTCGCTGTAAGAAATGGGAAACGTTGTTCAGAAAGGAAGCAATTCTACTTGTCAACTTTAGCACTATGTCACTGTGGAAGAAAAAAAAGAAACGGCTTTCTGGTTTGATGTAATTGCCTTTCCTCAGTCCAAAGTGTGCAAACATCAACACATTTTTAAAACTTATGGGATGATGGATGCCCGCTGCCTCACAGAAGGGGCTAAGAGCAGCAACCATATGGTTGAAGATCCCTATCAACAAGCATTCCCTTAACTCGAAATAGTACTGTTCACTCATTTTCCGGACAAAGGCAGCAACGGGTTGACACATGTGTGCAGGCGGCAAAGAAACACACACCGCCTGTGGCTACACTGCCATCTCTCATTTAATGTCAATGGGTCCTGCACACACTGAAAAAGATCCCATTGCTGCTTAATATTTCATAGCGAGAGTCGCACAATTCTTAATATTCCTTCCTTGCCTTACCGAACTTGAAGCTTTCCATCTGTGGCACGCTCATTACGCGATAACAGCAAACCACCACCCTCCCTCCCCCCCAAAATGACACTCATCATGGTCTTTAAATTTTGCAAAGCCATCTTCTAAAAAGCTGTTCAAATATGTATGCGGGCTCTGGCCCCATTTCCGGGGGTCCATAAAGTGGCTTTTCGCTTTCTTGGTGGAAAACTCAACAAGTTGACTCCCTTTATGAATTTACGGCCCCAGGCCATCGGCAGCCCTCTCTGCTGCTTCCTGACAGTGGCTCCGCTCTCCATCTCCCTCCCTGCAGAGAAAGAGGCTTGAGGCTATGCTGAAAATAAGATAAGATATTTAAATTTGTCCGCGCGTTCACCTACAAGTTCTTGTGTTTTTTTGAGGTCAGCCGAGTCCCCTTTTCTCGGCTGGTGAATCAGACATCTTGGATTGTGTGCGTGTGTGTGTGTGTGTGTGTGTGTGTGTGTGTGTGTGTGTGTGTGTGTGTGTGTGTGTGTGTGTGTGTGTGCGCGCGCAAGCTGATACGAGCTGAGCCATATCACTACCTTACTGTACTGCATATTTATTTGGGAGCATCTACTGGGCGACAAGGTGAGATGCCTGGGCGCGTCACACCATCTTTTCTCCATGCATGCCCCCGGGCTGCGGTTCAGTCAACAGTCAACAATCCATCGATTCAGCCGCAGAACAACAGCGATTCATAAACAAACGGGCAGAAGGAAACACAGGAGACCACACTGACAGACAGAGCGGTGACGCTTATAAACAGCGGCAGAGAGCTTTCGTCCCTGGCAGCAGTGCAGTGCGTACTCATGCGTGTGTGTGTCCAATCCCTGAATAACCGCTTTGACGCAGTTGTGCTCCTGTGTGTGTGTGTGTGTGTGTGTGTGTGTGTGTGTGTGAGAGAGCATCAGTGTAACCTGTTTTCCTGCTCTGATGTTATGTTCATTAATATCTCTAATATATGTATTTGCCCTTGAGTGATTATATCTGTCTGTGCATGTAGGTGGCTATTACTTTACAGGCTGGAATGAATCAGCAATCGCCACATTTTTGACACTTAAGGTTGCTAAAAGAAAGAAGTTGTGCATGACCTCTCCTCTTCTCTTTTTCTCTATTACTCCCACCACCTCCTTCTCCTCTTTTCCCTTAGTGCTCATGACTCTCTCCTACCCTTTGTGTCCGTTTGCAGTTCAAACCAGGACCCCGGCCGTGGCTACATTCCTTCGCTGTCCCAAGCTCAGATTAGCATACTGATTAGCTAGCCTTGTGGCTCTATCTTCGCCTTCCCCCGAGCTCACATGCAGGGCTACAATCTCATGAATACATAATAGCAACATCGGCAAACACATGCTTGGCTGAGAGCTTCCAGAGGAGGGAGCTATAGTGCACAGAATACAATGCTTTAATTTTTTTGTCTTTTGCAATGTAATCAGAGGGTACTGAGGCATTCTGGTGTGATTAGATGTTTCCAACACGGTATGAGTGGTTAAATTGTCGAGCTTCTGCCATTTAGCTTTCTCTCCTGAATCTTTTCCTGCTCACCGCCCTTCTGCTCCCTCCCCACCATGCCTCACCCTCAGCGGGGCTTCTCTTTCCTTTGATCGTCTCATTTCACTACCTCTTTCTTTCTCTTCCATCCTTCTAAAATGTACGTTTCATTAGCCCCTTCCTCTACTCCCTTCTTGCCTCCTCCCTTTCTTGTTCCCACACCTCTCCCTTTTCTTATCAAGGCATCAGTGAGGATGTCAAGCCACCTCCTGTTCTCACCTCTTTCGGTGCCACTACTTCTATCCGTCCATCCGCCACATCGCTCTCCCTGCTCTTGAATCGCTCCCTCTGAGAAGGGCCTGAGTGAGGACGGCAGATCGTGTGAAGTTGGATGTTGATTCTAGGTGACAGGCACCATATGAGTCATAGCCATAATCACAGAGCTCCCCTCAACTCCCCCACCCCCTTTTGGCAGCACAACACAGCAGCACTGCAAAAGCGAAATTGCTCTTGGTACAAAAAATAGCTGTATAGTACACAATTTGTTTTTATGGATAAATTTCTATTCAAAATGTCCCTAATTTGTGCAGTATTTTTTCTCTCACACAGACACCACTTCAGGAGCTGGAGTCATTCGGACTAGTAGAAGTGCATATTACAATCCATTAAAAGGACAATAATAGCCACATGGTCCAGGAAGAATGCATGTAAGTAGATTTGCATAAAATCCCCTTAATATATCGTACATATTCTGGAATATTTCCCTATGCATATGTATGTATAGATATGTAAATGTGAATTTGTAAATAGCCATTTCAAAGCTTTTATGGTTTTCCTCCATGTAGAATTATTATTAGAATTGAAGAAAAGATGTATTGATGGCCAAGAAAGAACCATAAACTGCATATATGAAGTGAACGTAGTCACCATTACATCACCCATTGCCTCGAGTTCGGCATTTTGGCTCTCGCCAACTTGGGTTTTGGCCGTCGCCATCTTGGTTTTCCGCAACCAGAAGTGACACGAAAGGGTGGAGCTTAGTACAACCGAACCGAACATTTTTTGGCGACCACAAAAGGTTACAATTAACTTATAAACGTATAAACACTATAAAATAAAATACAGTAAAATCTAGTAGAACTGCACTGATTGACCCCTTCAGATCCCCTGACCACTCAAATAGCCATAGCTTTTCTAGGTTGTCTAAATTTTACCATAAGGAAAATATGGAAATTAATCGAGAAATACTGTTTGAGTTCTGAGTTCATTGTCTAATGATACAATCAGCTTATGATACATTCTATTGATTATGAATACAGAATATTCAACTCTGGAGATACTTCAGAAATTTAGGATATTCAGAGTAGTATTGACCAAAGAGCGATAGAAAATATACATGCAATATGTTTTAAATCATCACTTTACTCTTTTGTATGAGTTAACCATTTCATGATAAATAAATAAACTCTAAATTGTACTGTTCACTCATTTTGTACTGTTCAAAAATAAAAGTTTTTTTATTTTTAAAAGGTCACTTAAGACCATTTATTGTCTTTAAGTGTTTTTACACATTCAGATTATTGGTCCTTTGGAATGGACAGAAACATACATATATATTAATCAATTTGTTTTATTGCTAATGATTCATGACTACATTTAGAGTAGGAATCCACCACTACCATTATTGTGTTCTGTGTTTGGAACAAAATTATTTCTCAAACAAAAATGGCACATTTGACAATTCCAGTTTCAAGAAGAGAGCTTTGTCTGCTTTTCCTTGTCCTAATGTATAGTACTGAACATCATTGGGTTTCAGTCACAACCAAGACATTTGATGACTTCACCTTGAGCTCTAGAATATGTTTCCCTGGCAGTCACTGACAGTATTAATTGTTTACTGATGTTTTATGGACCAATTGATTAATAAAGAAAATGATTGGCAGACTAATGAATAATCTCAAAGTTACAGCCCTAACATGTACATACCTTTACCATGAATATTATACAATCTGTGTGAGTTTCCATCACAGGAAAGGGACAACAATGTAAAAGTAAACATTTATTTCAACAAGTCAAAAAAATGTCAAGTCTAATCGAAATGAGAAGAGAAGAGAAGAGAACAGCAGAGAGGACAAGAGATGACGAGAGAGGGGCGGCAAAAAAAAAACTGCTGAGATAGCAGAGACCTCAGACAGAATAACATACTGCTCAGCTCAGACCTTCACCAGAAAAGAGACCCACAAATGAAAGGATGCGAAATAAATGGGACAGGGGGAAAGAGAACGAAAGTACATGTGCAACAAAGAGAAAGAGGAGAATAAAGTATGAAAACTGAGAATTAAATGGAGTTAAAGAAAAAAAAACACAGGAAGTTAAGTAAAATTAGAAGGTATATAACATATCAAGGGGAAACTGGACCAGACTACTGACCGAGACATTGAAGGACACAAGGACAAAGTAGAGGAGAGGGTGAGATAAATATAAAAAAGGACAAAACAGAAAGACAGTCTAGATGAAAAAGGTCAAACAAATTGGAAGTGGATGAGAAGAAAGACGAAGCAGAAAGAGGAAATACTCTGGGCTGCAATTTCAGATGATTGTAGATTTATCAGCCAAAAAGACTAAAAGCTGAGACAAAAGAAAAATCTAAAAAGGGATTAAAGATAAGAAAGAGAAGCAAAGAGGAGAAACCAAACAGGCTCTCGGGCCTTAGTTTTAATTTACAAATAATAGTGATAAGAAAAATGTTATGTCACTGGACTGGACTGTTTCTCTACAAAGTGAAAATACCTTACAATAAATAGAGTGACTGGAGCCTCAGTGTTGCACAAATAGCATTTCTAACTAAAATGACCAAACAATTCTGAGCAGGGATGAAGAGCTTATGAAAGAGAATGAAAATAAATAAATAAAAAAATCACTGTTGCTCAGATTATTAAATTCCAGAAGGGGTGAGGTGTTGCCAGGAAGCAGGTTGAGGTTCTTGTTGGGGGGGAGAGGGGGGGGGGGGGCTCAACAGACCGCTGGCTGAAACAAACATTGATTGGACACAAGCAGAAGATCAATCGACATGGCCGAAGGCACCATAAAAGAAAAAAAGCCCCGCCCCCCTATCAAGAAGCTTCCGCTCTTATAAACCAACCCCCCTCTCATTGATTAACCTGGGGCCTGTCTGATTACAAAGCAAACTCAATCATCTGTCCATTGTAGAATAAATAATAAGGAAAGAGAGCAGGGGCTAATGCAGAGGCTATGAGGAAAACTCAAGAAAATGAATGTAATGAATCTATTAATTTCTGTACAACACCAGCATAGCTAATGTCCTCGAAGACAAGACGATTATATTAATCATTAGCTCGGCGGCTAATGAAATAGCAGGTTTTTTTTTTTTTTCTTTTTTTTTTAATGGGCTTATCATGGCTCTTGCACATATAGAGCCTCCGTTTTTTTTCTTCTTTTTTCTCACACATAGCAGACTGGAGCACAGTGTGCCAGCTGGATATCTCCTCAGAAGTGAGTCAGAGAAAGGAAGCGAGAGGGAGAGAAGGTGTGAGGGTGCCAGGGAACAAGAAATGAAAAGACATCCTCTGCCAGAGAAGTAGCCCGAGAGAGAGAGAGAGAGAGAGAGAGAGAAAGAGAGAGAGAGAGAGAGAGAGAGAGGGGGGGACTGTGTGATCGTGTGTGTGCTTGCATATATTAGCCTAATAAGGTTATCCCCAGGCAATAGTTGAATACTGCCGGGTTTAAGACTCACCATTTGTCCAACTAGGAGGGGGCTTATTCCTAGATTTATTTAAAATCTGTTTTTTTATACTGTATGTCTCATGTGGATGCTCTATTTCCTGCAACCAGTGTTTAGTCCAGAGACAATATGACAGATGCATGACCGTCTGACCTCAGTAAGTGAGGCTGACAGTAAAACAGCCCTCTGGACAGAGACGTGCCTTTTTCGTGAGACAGAGAGAGAGAGAGAGAGAGAGAGAGAAAGAGAGAGAATTAAATGGAGCCACTATAGGACCTTAATTAGACCTCTGGGGCACTTGAGTTCCAACTCCTGTCCAAAGAAAGTGTTTTCACCAGACAATGAGACACATTTCCCTCTTATCTAAGCTCCCTCTCTCTCACTCACTCACCCTCTCTCTCTCTCTCTCTCATGCCTGTCTGTTTGCATGAGTAAGGGCAGTAGGAAAGGAGATTAAGGAAGTACGTGGGTTTTTGAGTGTGCACGCAGCTGCCAGTGCTTTTTCCCCCCCAATAACTGTTAAAGAAACAGAAAACAAAGGGCACTACTGAGATCAATACGCTAAGAGCGATATCCAGCGGCAGCCCCACACCCCCACCCACCATTCCCACCCACCACGACACGGTCACCCACTGCGCACCGGCGTTTGTGCCCAAATGCCGAAATGCGTGGTCAAAAAATGAGCGCCGGGACTTACCGCAGTAGAGAACCAGCAGCGCTGTCAGAAGCACCACAGCCCAGAAAGTTGACGACATTCTCGGCCAGCGACCGGCATCCTTGCGCCTTGCCAACCTTGACACTGAAGCCATTGAACAAACGAAGCACTTCCTCTTCGAGGAGACGAATAAAAAGCAAAGATGGTAATCTCACAATCCAGCTCGGCCTCTCACAATGCTCATATCTCCGCGTGTAATCCCACAAAAAGACATGTCAAGACGGAGCAACTGATAGAAAAGCAGTGGTTCGCTCCTTAGGTTTAGTCGGATTGCCGGTGCGCAAAAGAAAAGGTCACATCTTCCTTAGGAATCCCAGTTAGGAAATAAACGCAATGTTTTTTTTTTTTATTTTGTATTATTCTATTCGTCCAGAAACACAAGTTGGTAAGCGTCCCTTTTCAGTCGTCCCAAAGTGTGTGAACCTCAATTTTAGTCCTATATTTCAGTACAAGGAAGCGCGCGGCGCTGGTGCCCGAAGACTGCGTTGAGTTAATTCTCAAAGTGTTCAATCACCTATACCGCAGCGTCGTAAAACCTCCTTTCACCTGTGGTAGGTTTCCTCGTTTCTCTCGAGCCTCACCAGCCCCGACGGCATAGCCCAAAGACCGGGTTGAAAAAGGAACGCGGTGCTATAAAATCCGCGGAATGAACGCCTGACGGATGAAGGGGTGTTGATCGTAAAAGAGGGAAAAAGTCATTTAAGCTCTCGTTTTGGGAACGAAGTAGATGAGGGATCCCAGCATGCTTGCAGTGAGTGAACGGAGGATGGAGAATGGACAGAGCGACTGTGGGAGAAAGGAGCGGGAGGAAAAGTGCGCACTGTGCGACTCCAAGTGATTTTTTTTTATTTTTTTCCCAAATTGAAACATTCAAATAATCGATATTACGTCAGCAATAAGCCACTTGAGGTCGCAGTTTATAGTTATATCACAACAGCTCGATGCCGTACAGGGAATACATTGTCTTACATCATAAAAGCAGTGTGAATTACGGCGTGGTATTTATTGATTTTATATGGTGTATGTCAGTTAGATTTTTTGAATCGATATTGACAGTGATATTTAAATAAGGGACCTTCATCAATCAAGATACACATTATTCACGCACGGTGTGAAAAGCAATTTTATTTATTTTGTATATGTGTTGCTGCAAGATTCACATTACTCTGAAAAGTGTCATCGGGGAACAAATGGTTCGAGGTGCTTTGACTCTATACATACATGTTTCCACTATGTTCCTTCTCTCTACTACATTCACCAGAGGGGAATAATCATTTCTATACATTTACAAGGCTATATTATATACATATAAAAAAACGCATACTGTATGATGATCTCATAAAATATGACACGTCATAGAATGAGCAAACCAAAAGTGAAAATGATCGCTCCACCAAAACCCACAGCTACTGTGGTATACAAATATAACAACCTGTGTTTCTGCACAAGGGTCAGTTTTGATACATTGATAACTTATCGGACATAATAATAATTGTTTTTTTATATATAATAATGTACTAAATCAGTTTTTAGTGATGAACCTTACAGAGAATTAGACAGCCACACTAAGTTGGTGACTAAAGCTGCTGAACAAGGTGGAGCATTCGGCGGCTTAAGAAGCAGGTATTCTCTCCAGGAGCTGGTGGAGGCCAACAACGAAGCAAAAAGAGTGAATATTGGACTTGCACTCACCGGGTGGCCAGAAACACGACTCAAAATGAATGCTAATGTTGTTCCATAACGCCACCGTCTGATGTGCCTCAGTATTACAGACAGCTGCATTGGCAGCACATCTGGGAGTTGGTGCCACGGATAGCACTCATGATTAACAGCCCAAAGGACAGAGTGGTGGAGCAACTGGGCTTTCAGCACCACGGACAGCGCCACATACAACCCACGTGGACAGGACAACGGAGAGTTGGTACCACGGACAGCGCTGGTGACAAACAGCCCAATGAGCAGTGCAGTGGAGTGATGCACTTTCAGCACCACGGACAGTGCCATGCGGACAGCACAATGGAGAGTTTGGACAACACCAGGCCTATACATGCTCAACCCCATTACCCACATAAAGTGGTAGTTGCGGCACCACGGATAGCACCAGTGCCTGCACCTCAGCACCGCGGACAGCGCCACTGGGCGGCTGTACACTCTGGCTGCTCCTGTCAAGCTGGAGCTGGCTCAGTCTGCTGGCAGTGAGGCTCTGGAGGCCTCTGTGCATCCACCTCAACACCCCCTGTCATGCATACTGAAGCTAAGCCTCTGCCCTCACCATATTGTGGTGAATAAATACGCACGAAAAATGAAATATTCGAGCCAAAAACTGCAGCTCCTGTTCTGGAGCTAATCGAGATGGCCTTTCAGCTTGGCTATCGTTTCCAAACAGTTCCTTTATAGAGACTCCAAGTCACCCCTGCTTAGGCTTGCTGTAGCAATGTGCACTAGACTGGAGCTCTTGTAAACCACTGGGTGTAGTAAAATAGTCAATTGCTGTGTGTGTCCTTATCAGTCGCTGTAAACCTCTAAATCTGTATGTTGTTGCTCTCATCAGTAACATTTGTCCGTAACAATGTGAAAAGTGGACATATTTCCCCTCGAAATCATCTGTGCCATTCCCCCTTTCCCCATTTGCCTTCTCTCCATTTCCTTGCTGCGGCGCTGATCTTAAAAGCAGTGGACTCGCTGTAGACAGTCAATTACAGCCCTGGTGGGAAAGCACTGGCATGGTGCCTCCTACGTGGTGGTGTGTCAGGGACTGAGGCACTAACTGTACAGTGAGGCCAAAGCCTCCTTGGCGGGCACCCACACCTACACACACGCACCAGCACACACAACTACACACGTTCTTTCAATGCAAAGTGTGTAATTAAGCATGTATGCATCGGTTTCATCTGTCTTTCTGGTTTTCTCTCACACATTCACACCAAAAAAAAAGCAGACATTTGCTATCAGCTCGGATATAACGCATGAGCTGTGGCCTACATATGTTATCCCCCTCCTTCACTTTTACATAACAATTCTCAAACTCCAAACCGAATGAAGCACACAAGGCATGAAAACAATGACTTGGATATTGCTATTTTGGAGGATGTTACCCCTCCCTTCAGAGGCTTCAAAGTTGAACAAAAAGATACTGGGTGACTCAATGTTTTGGCTGTGAACCATGATAAAATATTATCTTATTCCCTCTCTACATGGATCAACATTGTGGCACTGGTTCTCCTGCCTCTCTGTGTTCACTGGTGCTTAGCGCTGAGGTCTGGCCTCTGTTGAAGTTCAAATGGATTTGTAAAATATCTGTGCAGTTTAAATGGTGTTTTAAAATGTAGATGAGGCTGCCAAGGGCAAGAGCTCGGAAAAATCAAATAAACATATTCCTTTGGTAGAGACATGATCCACCAACTTAGCGAGCTCAGGACTAGAAAAAAAAAAGCCCTTTTCCATTCTTCATGCAAAGCTAAGTTAACCAGGTGTGGGCTGAACCTATACGAGACTCTTATTTTTCAATGTAACTCTATATATTTTGCATATCAGGGTTAACATATTTTAATATCATCATGTATTCATGTCTGGTCTTCGATTGGTCACAGGGTTGTCAGTCCAACAGGTTGGCTAGGAGCAAATCTCAATACTGTGGATACTCCTGCTTCCCAGACGATGATGAATGATTTTGATCACCTCCTGAACTTCACTCTAGCACCACCCTCAATTACAAACCGTACAACTGGTAAGGCTGGTAAAGCTCTAAGAATATGAAGGTAGATTTGTGTCTTTATTACGCAAACAAACCAAAAAACTTTTGAGAGCAAATTTCTCGTTTGTAAGTAAAAATATATAAACTGAGAGTTAGTTTTGCTTATGAAACTAGAATTTTTGGCTGCAAATCAAAAACTTTTGATCTCAGAAAAAAAACCTTTGCTCTCAAAAAACAAACCTTCGCTCTCAAAAAAAAAACCTTTGCTCTCAAAAGAGAAACCTTCGCTCTCAAAAAAAAACCTTTGCTCTCAAAAAAAAACAACCTTCGCTCTCAAAACGAAAAGCTACGAGCTGAGTTTGGACGTAGTGGGCGGGGCATACGCTGCTGAATGAGCCAGGAGTTTCTATCGGTGGGTTTGACTTGCTCTTGGCACCTAACGGGAGGTCACGGTGAGGAGGACATGGAGGTAAGTTGACATTATATTGCTCTGTTTTGTCAAAATTATTTTAAATGTAGCAGCACTTTACTTTGTATTCATGTTGTTAGTGTCGTGGAGTCTCTTTTTTTAAAGAACGACATGGAGGGCTGCTGTGTTGACATGAAGCCCCACTTTCTGTGTGCATGTAACGTTAGCTACGTCCAAACTCAACTCGTAGCTTTTCGTTTTGAGAGCGAAGGGTTTTTTTTTTGAGAGCAAAGGTTTTTTTTTTTTTTAGAGCAGAGGGTTTTTTTCTGAGAGCAAAGGTTTTTGATTTGCAGCCAAAAATTCTAGTTTCATAAGCAAAACTAACTCTCAGTTTATATATTTTTACTTACAAACGAGAGATTTGCTCTCAAAGCATTTTGTTTTGTTTGAGCAATAAAGACACAAATCTACCTTCATATAAGAACAGATAAATCAATGAACACAGTATACTGCAGCCAGAGGAAGTTGAAGTTTATTTCATAATGCATTATTTATTTATATAATATTGGACGCTTTGGGCCTCAATATCTTAAAACAACCCTTCAATCTTCACAACTGTTTTCATGCCTCTCCCATTGATAAGCCTCCTGCTACAGCTCTGTAACTGATTATTGGCAGTAGCCAACAAGATTTTTTATTGATTTCGCATGAATTTTACAAGTCAGTGGAACCGTAATAAGGCAAAGGGGAGGAGCAGGAAGAACTTTACACAGTTGTATAGTGTAACGTTACAGCAACAAAGAAGGAAATTCACTGATTTTGGCAATACAACACTCATTTCCTTGAAACGCTTAGGAAGCAAGTCAAGCCCCAGGAGTCATGTAAAAGATGCTTTGATATGGAGTAGCTCCTTTACAACGCTTTGCGTAGGGAATCTGAAAAGTGCACGCAGTGTGGTTGCAGTGAGCCTAACAACCTGTGTCCCTGTAACTGACAACTTTAACAGGCATACACTTAAAATCCTGTCACAGGATTTCCGAGGCGTTACTTAAAACAGCATATCTGCTCATACACCTCAAATTAAAATAGTGTACGTCTATGAGCAGCAGGTTGGATTAGTCAGGGCGTCCAGTATCTACAAGGTCACATGTTCAAACAAGGTGAATCCATGAGGTCTTAATTAGGTGGGACATGAGACCTTTTTCCGCCGAGGCGCCATTTTGCCTTTAGGCTGATGTATATTTTGACATAACAGATTTTATCTTATCAGGAGGCAATTTGGAGCCAAGACACTGCTGTTTTCTCCTTTCTATTTTGAATGATAATGAATGAGGGCCTAACATGTAAAATAACAGATTACACGTCAGCAGTCGTTGTGGCAGTAATAAAACCACCTGGTGGGGAGCTGGAGCTGGAGCAGCGCTGAGCTTCTCAGTGTGGGAGCGTCTGAGACCTGACCTTTCTCTGAGCGTCTTCCCTTTGATCCGTCCAGACACAAGCTACTTCCTCTTTATTGGGCCACGAGGAGGGCTTTGAACTTAGCTTGCCACTCAGGGATTTAAGTGAACAGAGTGTTCTTATGGTACCACAGCAGGCTCCCTCTTACTGTCATGGATTAAGAGAAAGAGAGGAAACCGAGAAGCCTTTTCAGCTCTCTGAATATCTGCGAGACAGTTGCTCACCACTGAGAGGAAGTAAGACAGACGTCTCTGTCTTAATACTGGAGCTGAATGGAGTCAGCAAGTTAATTGCTGTGCTGATAACGCGTCAGCATAATAGTAACGTTTCTCATTCTGGCTCTCAGCAATGATAATATCTTCTAATATTCGGCTTTCATTGAAAACAATATCAATGTGGTATGAATGGTTTGGAATACAGATAAATATAATATATCCTCGTCTTTTTTGACTACTTGCTGAGATTGTTTATTTAAGTGTGAAAAGTCAAATTAACAAGTAAATTATAAACAAGTATGACAATATCCCATTGTTGTATTGTACTTAGGCAGAGCAGCTCTTTGAGCGAACTATACTTACATCAGCATGCTTACATGCTCACAACTGCAGGTAAGACGGGATTTTGTCGGCCAACCCTGGAAGTTAGCGGCCACACTAGTTCCCTCTAAAGAAGACAATGGGATGTTTCCATTGTAATTTTGGATTGTTGCAGAAAATAACTTCTGTGGCTGACAAACGCTTATGATACTTGCAAGTTTTGTTCAGCAAAGATAATCTTCACAAATAAACACCACTTTGATGATTTTTGAAAAGTCAATGCAATCGACAGAAGTAAAGAGCTAATGTCTGGCTGTAAACAAACTACACCAAGATCGCGTGAGTTGAATATACACAACGAGCCTGTGAAGGTGGAGTATTTGGCATGATGACGACCTTTTGTAAGACACTTAAAAGCTTAATAATTCCCAAGAGGGGTATTAACTGACATATTTTATATCAAAGTACAAACAATTAAAATCTCTTAAGCTTGTGTTGCCTTATTTTAGGCAACAGAAGAAGAAAAAAAACATTAAAAAAAAACCCATTGATTTAGAGATGAGGGAACTGGAAATGCATTCATGCTGACTGATTTCTCAGTTTTCGGACTGATTCCTGCAGCACTCTGTGACAATGCCAGCGTGCCAATGTTCATGCTGCATTCATGAAATGTGGGCAGAATGGGAAGAACGAGAAAACTGACAGTAACCGACTTGGAAGTTCACGCATTCACACATTATTCCAAGATAGCTAGCCTCCCAGCCTTGTAGTAATCTAAATAGATTCTGTATTCATAGGCGAAAGCTGTGGGCAACGGGGAGATTTGGGCATCGGATGCTTTCTGGTTTCCGTTTGTAGTCTCAGTAGAATTGACCAATCACGTTTGAGCAGGCTTTGGTTAAATGCAGGTAAACAGTCTATGTTGAGTACATCGGCCTAAATGCAATCTCGGAACCCACCGGCTATTATCTGACAACGATTTCGATTTTGGGGGGTTTAAAATTAGCGCGTAAACTGGTTACCTGTGGAAAACAAATCAGTCGGACACGTCGCCACTCAACTCAACTCCTGTCTTGCAACTCACGTAGCTAATTGGACTGTAAACAGTGAGCAGTGCACGGAAAATAAAGTCTTGGCCGGATATCCGCTGGCTACTACGGATCCTCAGAACTATAGCTCCCTCGCCGACGGGTTCCGAGACTGACCTTGTAGTCACATCGATTGAGTAGCCGACATTTAGATTTAACTAACTGGGAGATGAAGCTTTCATTTCTGAAGTCTCTCATGCCATTGCGGAAAAATATATTTTCTATCTCTTTGTTGACATATGAGAAACATGAAATCACTGATGAACTCTCATTAAAATCCAATATTTCACATTAGCATCCTCTTCTGATGTACTATTTATACTTAAAGTGTTAAAAGTAAACCGGTGTCATATTTTTTGCAATTTATTACCAGTTGCTGTGTGATAAATTAATTACAACAACATTTTTCAATCCTGTATTCAATATCTCGACTCACTCTGTGAAAAAGTTAATGTTTTTTTTATTTTTGGCATGTAATTCGCACTGTGTTTTCGATGTGGAATCGAAAGATAATTTTTCCACTCTTCAATCTAGTTTTAACATTTTCTGACAGCTGGCCATAACCGAAACAGCACTGACAGAACATTCAGCTATGAGATGGAATAATAATACAGTGTAATTTCCACTCTAATGGAGATGTGCGACTACAATCAAAGTACATTCTATTCCAGCACCTCCTGCTGACATCTCTAATGACCTGTGATCCCACATGGAAAGGGTACATATGATGTGCATGTGTGGTGGTGTGCATGCATCTTCTCCCACATGTGTGAAAAGATTTTTTTTTACAATTCAGGTGATGATGCCGACTGTGATGATTATACGCATGAGATTAATGTCTTGACCCGCCATCGCTCTAATGTCAAGTTGACCCGAGTGCAGTTGCCGGTGAACCCCTCATGCCTGTTTTCTCTTCTTGCAGCGAATTATTATTTTGGCACAGCTATTTGACAAATGGAAATGTATCTAAGGGATAATATGCCTTGCAGCAGCAGGGGTGAATGCTAATCCCAGGTAAATGGGGGGAACATAGTGACCCACCTGTTCCCCGCACCAGTCTCTCTGCTGTCATTTACAAATGGATAACAGGTGCATTTGCTTGTGTTGCCTTCCGGCTTGGCATCTTTCCGAAAGCTGTAAGAAAAATTAAATAGAGAAGAGGAATGATGCCCGAATTGAAAAAGGCTAAGACATAATTAAAATGTTGTCACACACAATACCGATCAATCAACTATCAAAGACAATGTTTTCCCCCGCTTTAGTGGTATTTCTTTGTTATATACTGTCTATGTGTGTGGATAAAAAAAAAAAAGGTTATAACATTAACATTACACATGGCTTCAACTTGTATGCTGCATTTTCTTGTTTTTGCAATAGTCAAGCTACTAATTCAATGGAGTCAACTTTGCAACCAATAGTTTTTGTATTTGTTTTTGTTTTTTTAAACACAGCTCATTTGTTGTTTGCCCTCCGTGGCAAAGATTTGCTGAGCTTGAGCACACACAACATGCATCCAATGACTCGATCTGTATTTGCTCGGGGCTGTTTGTCTGTCACCTGGCTCTGACCCCTATCATGGCGGATCATAGATTATCACCATAGTGATGGACTGGTTGGACCACTCAAACATAGAGCCTCCTTCTTATCCTTCTCTGCTACCTCTTCCTCGGGATTTAACATTGTTACTTATTTTACGACACAGATACAAGCTGCATTTTTTGAAAATTGCCTCTTTTCTCAATGACCCTTACTTCTGTACACAGTACATTTGGGATCCTTATGTTTGGATAACTTCTATCCTCCGATTGCACACGTCTCTTTATGTCTATTCCCAACCTCAATATTTCTCCTCCCCAATCCCTGTTAATTAGGATTTCACACCGCATCCGTCGCAGCTGGGTGCTGCAGGTAGCCTATTTGCATACATTGTTCAAGAATGGTAATTGAATGGGGTGCTCTCAGAAATCATGACGGAAATCATTTTGTGTTGCTTTGTTGTGAGTATCGCTCTATTCATGGCAGATGAAAGAGGGTTTATTATCCCATTATGGGGCGATGTCGCAGTGACGCGATGGCTACCGTTTCCTCTCAATGCTACGTTTTACTGGGGGGAGAACTTTTTAATAGGATCCCGACAATGACAATTATCTGCAGGCAATTCTCTTTCTTGTGAACGAGGTCCCATTAATTGCATTTACAGACTCTGAAATGAAGTATGGCGAATGCTTTAAGTCAACGACTCCCAAACTAATTTGCATGGTAATGAATATATTTCTCTGGGAATCTGAAATTCTCCCATATGGGATTTTTGGAAGCAATGCTATGAGATGCTTGGAAATAGAAGTCAGGGAATAGGAGGTGAGCGTGAAGCAAGGCTCTAATCAAAGCCATTGTGTGTAAATTTCCCGTTGGTTTAAATCTGCCACGCTCAGTCTAAAGCCTGTAAAAGGGCCATTTATAGATGGGAAACTGTGCCTCCTTACAGAAGCTTAACTGACGGGCATTGTTTTACCGTAATAACACTGTGTCTCAGAGAAAACAAATCCCTTTTTGAAAACATGATTGATTTCTAAATGGGTTAAGAACTTTCTGAATTAGATCATAAACAAATACAATGCTAAAGATTTACATGAGGAGTAGAGGAAGATTTCATTTTTCCATCATGCTTCTGGCTGTTTGGCTGTTCTGCTATCTCATCATCCATATCCGATCAAGAACAGCCACCTTGTTGGGTATTAGATCAATCCCAGCCAGACAGGCAGCAGTCTAATCTCTCCTCCAGTCAGAGCGCTGCTCTAGCCTTTCACCTGCCCTCATCTCCGATCTGAGACAACGTTTCTAACTTTCCTTACCACGGTGCTCACCTTCACTCCCTTTGCATACTATTTTTCCAACCCTGATGCCCGGCTTCAATCTCAACACTGTAGATTCCCTTCAGATCGTTTCCATTCTGTTGCCCCGAGCTTTCCCCTCTAGCATTTTAATATCTTCCCATTGTCTACTCGCTCCCCCAGCCCCTGGCCTCCACATCGCACCCTTTCATATTTTCTGTCAAACCCCAGGACCTCTCTTTTGGCCAAACTCTGCCCTAACCTCTCTTTCATTCCGCAGACCTCTTTACAACTCCAGTCTCCTTGGCTTGGCCCAGACTTTTGCACATCTTACTTTCTGTCTCTTTCTTTTTATCTCAACCCTAAGAACTGAGTGGTAGAAGAGAAGCATGAAGGGCAGGAATCTGTATTTTTGGAAAAACAAACACAAATTGACAGACCTGAATCCTCAGGGTGGCTTTATGGATTCTCAGCGCGGCATTGAGCAAGAGCCTCGTGCAGCCATGCGAGACCAGCCACTAGAAGGCTAAATACAAAATAACCCCGAAAGAGATCCGGGGGATATGGGATATGTGTCTGCACTATCTAACAATCTCAGTCGTCTAGAATAGCAATATACAGTAAACTCAGGGGATGAAAGCTTGCTGGAGGAATGGGTAGTTTGGTGGGGTTTTTTTTTGTTTATATGTGATCATGTGGCAAAGATTGGAAAGGTGTGATCATTTATTTTCTCGTGATTTCCGGTTAGAGCGCAACAAAATCTGACCTTGCCCAGGCCCAATCTGTTCTTATATTGCACCAAAATGCGTTGACAGCCAAACAAATGTAAATGCATGGCAAAACAGTCTGCCGAGCCATACTGCGGAGTGCGGCAGGAATTGGCCGGCTCCCAGCTGACTGAATGAAAATCTGGTTTGATCCAGGGGACAAGCAATGCCACAGAGCCTTGTGTGTGTATTAGCTGTGTAATGTGAAGAGGCGGAGGAGAGCTCAAGGAAATCGCTCCATAATCTACTCCACCATTCACAGTACCTTTCTTGCTCAGTCCATAATACCCCCAAATGGGTTTTACTGCCTGAGCTCAAAGCTAGCCAGAGAGCTCCGGAGACGAAGTCCTATTGTGATGAAAAAATGCCAAACTGCAAACAATGCGGCAGAGATGCACACAAACACTCACACACAAGTAAACAGGAATGTCTCCACGTCTGGCTGGGAAGTAATTAGAGAAGGTTGAGTCGGTGAGTATAGCTGTTGGCATATCAGTCTATAGAACAGAATCGCTGTTTTCTCCCAAATTACCTGCCAATGTCTTCTCTGTCTTTCAAGCACAAACACAGTGCACGGGCAAGACAGAGAGCATGGGAGATGGAGGGAATAAGTGAGTGATAGCGAAAGAGCAAAAAAAGAGCGGGGACCAAGAAGCAAGGAGAAGTGACAAAGGCAAAACCTGAGAATGTGATATTCAAAAGGCAAAAGGGACGACAAGAGATTAAGTGAATGGCAGAAAGAAAAAAAAAAAGAAAAAGGAGCACACCCCCACTGTTTATTTTCTGCCTCGTAATTACTGGAATGATTAATGACCGCCATCAGGAGTTTTCATAGCGTGAGAGATGATCTTACAGGAGCTATAATGTTTTGTCGGAGCCGCTGTTAAGTTTTGTCATGCCTGGGTTATTGACATTCATGTTGTGTCCGTCCGCAATTCCCAATCCCGTCATAACTTTAAGGACCTTATGACTGGGGATGGGAGGAAGTGCTGAGTCTGTGCATAACAGCTCCACACAGAGAGGTAGGTTGTTAAATTGGCTACTTTTTGTGTGGGAACAGTTCAGATGCTACTGTTTGTCTCCACAATGCCAGTACAGTCTGTTTGCTTCCTGCAAAATTGGTTAAATGGAGTGTTGTTATGAGTCATTGAGCTGAACTTGTCTGCATGCAGTCCATTAGAATTTTGCTCATGGCTCATCGCTCTCCTGTACATTATTATCTATTGTCAAAGAACTGAAAACAGGAAGCGTTATTAAAGCTTACCAAAAGGTAATGAAATAGTTCCGGCACATATCCTTTCGTTGGTATACAACATGCCAGCTGTTACACCAGAAGGATAACAGCAACAGTCCCCAACATCAGCTAATCACCAGCAGGACCAGCAAAAAAAGTATCAAAAAACAGTTTTGCTGGTCTATGCTTTTTAGTTGTTCTTCACTTGAGTATTTTCATTTCAAGCAACTTTACACTTTCACTCCACCACATCTCCTCAGAAGGAGATATTGTACTTTTTAGTCCAATGCATTTGTCTACCCTTCCTGTACAGTGAAAAGCAATGCATCTCCAAAAATATGATGATCTTATAGAATATGATGCATTGCTGTCGATTAAACTACCCAACAGCATATAAACGAGTTAAAATGTTGTACACTCTTGATACGAGCAGTGAAATGCAACATACACAGCAATGCACTTGTAATATTACTCCAAAAATATCATATATAATACTGTAAAAAATACTATAGATATTAGGTATTAGTACATATAAAAAGAAAATACTACCAGGAAACAAATTTACTGCACAATGAGGATTTTCATTTTTGCTGTACTAAAAAAAAAATACTTTTACTTACATAAGGTTTTGAATGGTATGGCTACAGTGTGGATGTTGTGTTGTGGATGTCTATTGTGTTGCGGGCATATCTACTGGCATGAGTATGCTAACTGACTAGCCCGGCCCGTACTTTCTTGCCATAACACTTGTTCCTCAAGTAGTAGTGAGTATTTATAGTTTATTTATTGGATTTAATATAAAGTGGCACCAACGACACAAAACGACTCGCAGCCTCGCCCTAACCTAATCTGTGACTCCCGCCGCTGCGCGCTCCCCCGTCGACTTAGATGAAGAAACAACAACCGAGTCGCTCCCTTGTCTATATGCCACCGGACCCAAGCAGATAAACAAGCTATCGAGACATAACGTTACACGGACATACGGGCCCCGGTTAGTGTCACAGCAAACACACAGATGGCTTACGTTAACCGTAGGCCGACGCAACACGTTGTTTCACTGGCTCTCGGAGTTACAGCAGTTTGGTTTAATCTTACCTGTTCTTGTCCTGCTGTTAGTTAGTAGTTGGCTTTATTTAATATAAATAATGACTGTCAATTCAGATTGTGTTAAGCCAGTACTAGAGGTGAAATGCTGCCCCACATTCTCAGTTTCACTCTAGATCTGTCTTACTTCACTACCTATCTTTAATTAAATATTTCTTTTATTTACTTTTGTCTCACAACACATGATTTTTTTAAAGCTGGAAGTCCCTTAATCTCTTCATTTCCTTTTTCTTTTCTTTTTGCAAGATGAGAGAAGGGGGAAGCAGACCAGAATTTGTGCAATTTCACTATTCCTGTCCACATTTAAAATATGATCGTGAGTGGGAAAATACACAGAAGTACAACCTGCGCATGGGAGGACGTAATTGCATCAATATCACCCCCTGCGTCACATGATTTGGCTGAACTGAAAAATGTATTGTTATCGATTAGGCGTGGTGTTCATTATTTATTTCTAAATGCCAAAACCCCCTAGAGTGGGCTTAATCAAACAGAGTCAGATTCTCATACTTCCTGCTCTGTCATTGTTTTCATGCGGGGACATCTGAAGCATGATGCCAGAGAGATAATATCAGATTAATATCAGGACAAGACATTTACAAAGATCAATTGTTTCATGCCTGTCAGGCAATTAGGCGAGGAAAAAAAACCATTTGTTTCATGTAGCTTGCATTGCAATACTGATTCCTTAAGGCAGGATTTCGTCTTGGCTATCTGTAATGCAACACCGTCACTTACTTCACCTCACTTGTTTGTTTATATACTGATGCAGAGGACTTGGGGTGAAGACTGTCATCCACATTTCTCCACTCGAGTTAAAGTGACACGCCTGCGCGCGTGTGTGTGTGTGTGTGTGTGTGTGTGTGTGTGTGTGTGTGTGTGTGTGTGTGTGTGTGTGTGTGTGTGTGCGTGTGTGTGTGTGTGTGTGTGTGTCCCGAGGTGAAACTCCAGCCTTTGTCAATCTGTAGGTGGACAGCGGATAGGATTCTTCTTCCACCTCAATTGGCTTTATGAGTGTGTATGCGTGGGTTTTTATGCGTATGTGCACCCATCAGGGGATGTGTACGTGTACCTGACAGCATACTTGTGTACTAGATTTGTGGCTGTGTGTGTCTGTGTGTTAGTTTGGCTTTGTGCATGCCTGTCAGACTGTGAATAGCTTCTGGGTGTGAAGAGGGACTGACTCGAGGCTGACAGCCCACGGAGGGAGCTGTTTGGGGGGCAAATATTGCTGAGGTGTAAAAGCCTCACGCTGGTAAAGTGGAGTGAAGGGCTGGAGCTGTCAGGTGTTTCTCTTTTTGCCTATCTGTCTTTTTCTGCCCCTCTCTGCTCCCTCTCTAATTTTGTCTACATATCTCACCTTGCTTGTCTTAGATCAGCAATGAGTGCTGCCTCTCAAATGATGTCTCTTCTCTCCCATAAGTAACTGCAAATGCAGAATTTCTGACAAGTAAAAAAAAAGAAAAAAAAAAAAAAAACTGATGATTCATTGCAATCCTAATCTGTTGAATTTTTTTTTAAACAGTGTAATAAGGGGCGACGTGAAAATAAGCTTTTCAACCATAGATAGAAAAATACCCTGAAATTAAAGCTGGCAGTCTGCAGCGACACTGTCATTTCACATCCAGAATAATAAGAAAGTGTGTCACTGTCCAAATACTTGAGGAGCTTACTCTGTAAAGCCTTTCCCGAGCCAAGATCCAACAGTGGGAAGAAAAAAAAAAGCCTATATTTTAATGTCATTATTCTCCTGGGCAGAGCTCATGGGTAGAAAAGCTCCCTAATCATCACCCCACAGTTCCCAGTAGTCACTGATCACAGTCTCAATCTTTATAGGAGTCAAATTATGGTTTTATTCAACCTCCCACCATCCTCGCTTTGAAACTCACCATGGCCTGGCACAGTCATGGTGCCGGTAAAAGATGGCATTTGTCAAACTTAAACAGCATTGTGATGAGCTTTGCTTCGCTGCTCCGCCAGTCCCCACTGGGAGCCAACACAGACGCCACACTGCTGGAGGCCCGGCCTGTATTGCTGTGCCTGCAGGGAGGGAGGCAGGCACTGGAGATCTGAACCAGGACTGTCAGATCCTGCTGCAGTACAATTAGAGGTTTTCTAAAGAGAATCTGGTGCTCGGAAACACGACAGCTTTTGTCCACAGGGACCACTAGAATCAACACAAAATGAAAGCTGCTTGCAGTAGCTTTAAATATGAATTACGATCACTTTGTCAAAGGGAAAATATACTAAACTGATACTGTTTGTTTTCGATTTCAAAAAGGAAATCATCTTTTTTAGTTTAGATTTAGTGATAAAAGACATGTCCTCTTACAACATTCAACAGTCAGTAAGACCCATAAGTGACAGTGTTAGAATGTTTATGATCTCCACTATGACAATTTTGTTTTCTTCTGTTCATCATGTTAAAATTGGATGGCATACAAATGCAGGTTGGATATCGCTCAACATCATCAGCAACAAGTTGTCTCTCCAACAGCAGCAGCAGGATGGGTGGTGCAGACACTTATTTTCTCTAACATGCCATCTTGAGGCAGAATCAACACACTTTGTTGCATTCCAACAGGATCCAGCAGCAGGTTTACATCGAGGCTGAATGTGGTGCCCCTGGAGATTCATTCCCCAGCTTCACACAAGATGACAGAGCACAGCAAACAGCACTTAACAGCAAAAGCAATGTGCCGCAGGTATGACGAAAAGGCAGTGGCAGGAATCCAAACACAGCTGGATGTTTGCACCCGCACTAGGAGAAACGAGAAGCATGTTCTACAGGTGTGGCTAATTGGATTGATAAAGAAGATGGTGATTAGTGATTCGTTCCTGGGTGGGTATGTGAGATGAATGGTAGATCTAGGCTTGCTTGCCTGATTGGATGAAATTAATCATGAGTGAGTTGCTTCTTAGATTTAAGCTCATAAGATAATAATGGGACGCAAGGAAATATTTGAATGGAAAGGAGCCAGGAGGCTGAGAGGGTGATGAATGAAGGATAAGATGAATGAAGTACAGTATATCAGGCTCCATATCAGGTAATATATCTCACATTTACAACATGCTGTCAGAGTCAGAGTGAACTGGTATGAGCCCAATATGATTTTAATATCGAGGAAGAGCAACAAAGAGAATAATTGCCTCAGGGCCTTGGTGCTTGAAAAGCCGCTCTGTGTGTGGTGGGCTGGCCCGCAGGTTTGCAGGACCCACACGTTCTTTGTCCACGGCCGTATGTGAGGGTACGTCATAATGCACAGTCATGGTGCTGGAAAAAGATGGAAAACAGCAGGAAAGTCAACAGCATTTGGGATGTCTATTAGGGCTCTTCAATAAGAGCTGAAAACTAACATGAAATGTGATGGGGATTGTTGCAGAATACTGTTTGGTGGGAGGACTTGATATAAGGAGCTGTGGATGCAGGTGGGTGTAGGAGAGCGTCCGATTTGTGTGGGCTGTTTTGGTGAAAAACCAAAGAGAGAGTAACTAGAATCCTTCCTCAAACACAAACTAGGAGAAACAATACAGCAAAAAACCACAACATATAAGCAGAAGATTCATCGGTTTGTCAATGTCTTTCAATGTAATAACACATAATTTACTGGGCTAATGATTGCTTATTGGTGCTACCGCAGTTGCAATATTCCATACTATAGTTTCCATACTATCTAACTATAGGGAGACAAAAGGTCCTACAACACACACACAAACACACACACACACACACACACAGACACACATGTACATACAAACACTTTACAATCCACTATATCATACTGTGTTAGACCACACGCAAACAGCAGGGAAGTCGCTGAGTAATGGGACAATCCATCACTGGCGGCTGCATGCTGCTGCATGCTGCTGCATGGTCTTAGTCAAAGAGACCCACCCATGGAGACACTGAGGCAGCGGGCTGGAAGAAAGCAACCGCAAGGTACCGATTTAGAGACCAGAGGTGATAAGTGGCTAGTAGGAGGAGGAGGCGGTGGCAGGACATTTTTGCCAAAATTGATGAGTGACCAGTCTGGGACTGTGTTTGTGTGTTTTCTGTATCTTTAGTGTATCTTTGTGTGCGAAAAGTTAAACTGCATGTCAAGAATTAAATACCAAATCATATATTCCATCCATCCATCCATCCATTTTCATCCGCTTATCTGGAGTCGGGTCTCGGTGGCAGCAGGCCCAGCAGGCTGACCCAGGCTTCCCTCTCACCCGCAACATGATCCAGCTCGTTCTGGGAGATCCTGAGGCGTTCCCAGGCCAGCTGGGAGATATAATCTCTCCAGCGTGTTCTGGGTCTTTCCCGAGGTCTCCTACCAGTTGGGTGTGCCTGGAAAACCTCCAGTGGGAGGTGCCCAGGAGGCCTCCTGATTAGATGCCCGAACCACCTCAGCTGACTCCTTTCAATACGAAGAAGTAGCGCCTCAACTCCAAGTTCCCTCCTGATGTCCGAGCTCCTTACCCTATCTCTAAGGCTGAGCCCGGCCACCCTACGGAGAAAACTCATTTCGGCCGCTTGTATCCAAGACCTCATTCTGGGTCGTGACCAAATCATATAGAGTTAGATAAAAATTGATAAATAGAAATAAAATGATCTATTATTAAAATAAGTATGTTTTTGTTGTGCTCTGTCAATTATTTATGCCACATGATGCCAGTTCAAATTAAACCTTCTCTTCAATATCACTGATTACTGTGTAAAGGTTGTAATAAATTAATGAAAGTCTTGAGAGCAGTAGTAAAAAAGGACTCAATCAATCAATCAAACTTTATTTCAGACTCAGGGTCCAGATAAGACAATACATTAAATAGAATAAAAAACATACAAAAGCACAATTAAAATACATAGACCTACCAATGCCTTATAAAGAGACAGCTGTGCCAATGTCTCCACAGCTGGGACTGGTAGCATGTAGTGCTAAACTTTATGTCTGATAAAATCAAGAGTCATTAACCCGGCAAATACATTTATACATAAGATTTCTTAAAACAGTTTGGAAAGTATTAACTCCTGCAGCCACAAACATTTCACTGGCACTACACCATCTCTGTATCTTAAGTAATATTCTCATGGCATCATTATAAGCTACTTGAAGTCTCTGCAGGCTTGCTTTTTTGTAATTAGACCACAAGTGTGCAGTGTAGAGTGATGTACAATATGCTCTAAACAGAGACATCTTCACTCCATCTCTACACATACAAAACTTGCGTGAGAGAATGTTTGCTTGTGCATACATTCTATGACATTGTCTATAAATATCATCATCGGTCATCTGTTCTGTAATAAAATGAACAAGATATTTTACCTTATCACAGACACCAAGGTAGTTATCAAACAATTTGAAGTCAGGGAATTTTAGACTGTTATCCATCAAGATCAAGATAGCACTCTTACTGGCATTGTATTTGATATCATGTTACACACCATAGGCAGTACATACAGTAAGGAGCTGCTGAAGACCAGCACTAAAAATCACAAGATCATCTGCATACATAATATGGTTAACCAGATTATTACCAATCATGCACCCTATTGCAAGCTTTCAAATGCTTGGACAGATCATCAGTATATAGATTAAAAAGAACTGGGGACAAAATGCCCCCTTGTCGAACACCATCGCTGACCCCAAATGAGACACTTTGGCTCCATTTTACTTGCATAGTCTGGTGGGCATACCAGTAAGCCAGAATTCTCACTATGTATTTGGGGACACCTCTTTGACTCAATTCTACAAACAACTTTCTATGATTAACACGATCAAAAGCTTTGGAGGCATCAATAAAACACATGAGAACGGATGAGTTTTGACCTCTATATTTGTTGACAATTTCCTTCAAGGCATATATACACAAGTCAGTGCCATGTTTGGCTTTAAAGCCGAACTGGTTATCTGTGGAGTTAATAAACTCATTTAATCTGTCTCAATATCGTTCACCTTCTACAAATCAGTTTTGATACAATTGAATAAGGTACTATAATGCTGTCGCCATAACTCAGCAATATTGTCGACTCGAATGAAATAATGAACAGTCATGAACAATAAATGAAAAGAAATGCATAATAACTAGTAATAATACATTATACTTCAATAGAACAGGTGGGACTTTTTTTCTTCTTGGTTTCAAAACTTCCAAACGGTCCATTTCATTTTAGGTAGATTTCATCTACAAGCTAAAATATTAAATATAACCACAATGTGAGACCCGTATTCCCAGATCACCTGATAAGATAAAACATGAAATCTTAATAAAGTCACTCTGAGATGACAGTAGCTGGTACAGCACAAACAAAGTGTCCTGTAGAACAGAGGAAAACACAGTAATGAATGGATTTACAAAAAGTGTTGGGTCAGCTAGTACAATTAACTGATGTTAATGCTTTCTGTTGGTTTAATTCCAGTTCAACTCATCTGTTTTTTCCTAAAACATCCCCATTTCTTCAGTATGTATGGAGAATTTTATATTCTGATTAAACACGCAACACACAGTCAAAATCAAATCAAAAACACACACCTGCTGCCATGGAACTAAAGTCTGATCTCTTCAGAGGCTGATATGCCTTGATCAAATTCAATCTAGAGCTCATTTAAGACCTGTGTTGCTGGAGACATGTGGCCAAATCACCAAGGAAAATGAAATTAGTGGAGATTTAATAGAGCTGTATCGGGCAATGAAGAAACCTGTGCTGGAATCAGCCCTCCATCCATCGTCCAAATGGAGGCAGGTGATCAGCAAAGACATGGCTCACAGATACAATTAACAAAGAATCAAATGGCAAAGCTACAAACACAGAGACAGACATGGAAAAAAAACAAAGCGCGGAAGAAGTGCATTTCAAATGAAAACCAGAAAGAGCAGTGAATTGAAATCAATGTACTACACACATCACAACTAGACAGACAAGCACGGTTTAAAGGTCGTGACAAATTCGAGAAACGTACTAGCACATACTTGCAGAGAGTTACACACACACACACACACACACACACAAAACAGCCCTTGCACACTAATCCTACCTCCAATCCTACCTCCTTACTCATTCATGCCACGAACGGACAGATCGATTCCTAACCTGGGTATTCAATAGTAACCACATTAATCCACCACTGGGCACAGTCGGCATGTCTACCAGACAGGCACTCAGTCAGCCACTATGCTGGCTTAGGATCAGTATTGGTTTACAGAGGGAGTCGGGGATGAATGAATGACTGCAAGGCCCCCTAAAATGTCACTCTGTTTTTCTGCCTGCCCTTTGCAAAGATGCCTGGCTGTGTGGACCCAATCAAGCTACTGTGTAAGGCAAAGTTTAGGCAATTAGTCCCATGCTTGTTTTGTATATCTACAAGAGAATGTCATCCCAAGAAAAATAAAAAACGCATGGAGTTGTTTCAGGAACATGCCCGAATATAAAATATGTTTGTATTCAGAGACAAAAACCTTTAGCGGCTGCAGATATTAAGACTTATGTCAACAAAGCATGAGACAGCCTTTTGTTTCCAGTTAACTATCAACAGTCAGCATTGGTTTATTTTAACAACAAGGACAAAGTAGTTATTCTAATCCAAACCAGGCTCTTCCCCTCACGCTAACCAAGTCATTTCATAACTAAATCTTAACCAGATCAGAGCAGGCCGATTGCTTGGCCCATGGTATTGCTGCCTGCAGCGTTCTCTAGAACATGTTGACTCCAGGGAAGTGAAGCAGAACTTGGTTGTAACATAATTTTTTTCCAGCACCCAGCAACAAAAGCAAACTGCAGTCAACGAGCCGGGGCCTGTAAATGCCTGCCTCGGACGACACGCTTGACTTAATCCACAGAGCCCTAAAAGCCCCGCCCCCGCTGCAAAGCGCTGGTTGCTAGTTTGTTCAAAGTTTATTAATATTGAACGTGTCAACCTCGACACCTTGGGTCCCCGGCAATATACCGACCAAGCGTTAAATAGATCGTATGAACGTTTCTCGAGATATATGCGAAAGACACCACACACACACACGCACACACACACACACAAACAGATTCCTTGCTTTACAGTGAGATTGAAAATGGGTAAAATCCTCTCTCCACACAAACACATTGACAACGGACCCTTCTGTCGGGGCCTATGAAATCTGTTGTCATTTTTTTTATTTTTCCTAATTCTGTGTTTTTTTGTTTGAATTTTTACTAAATTCTGTGTTTCACGATTTAAGCACCTTTGTCATCACAAAGAGTGTCTAATCAATTCAATCACGCAGCATATTCTGTTTGTCTCTGCACTTCCACCGACCTGTTCATGCCACCTGGTAGTCTTCTCAAAGTGTGCTCACCTCTCCTCCCAAATGGAAAGCTCTAGAATTCACTGAAAGGAGAACAATTTGAGCAGCCATGCCAGTGTGCAGGATGCTGGCAAACTCCTTAATGAACCCATTAAAGCCAACAGTCATTTCCCAGACTGAATTCAAAGAAAGCCCACCTTCCTGGATAGCCAAATCCATCCTCTCTCTCAGCACTCATTTAGATCAAGTATATTTTCTCTCCATGGCCCAGTGGTAGTTCAATCGTCTATAAACAAGGAAGGTGTGAGGCTGATGCCTGAGCCTGACACGACCTGAAAAGACCCACTGGCTTTCAATCAGGCAGTAGGTTTTACTGCTTTGGCTAAGATTATGGGTTAAAATACTGTGAAGAAAACATTAGAAAATAAAGAATGTTACTTTGTGAAACTGGTACAAAAATGCTTTTAAATGAGTAGTTAGAGGCTCACTACAGGAGTGTTGTGAATGCAACCAGAATGGGTGGAGTCTTTTATCACTGAATTTTAGTTTAAATGACTCAGATGAAAGGAAAATGTCTCTGATGATCACAGACATTTCCTTTGATAAATGTGCTAGTGCGTCAATGTGTGATTAAGTTAGATCCAGTCACTTTCTTTCCTTGCTTGCAGTATTCCCATCACACTCTTTTTCGATCTCTCTCTCTCCCCCTCTAAAATAGCCTTAGGAGATATTGCAAGAGTCTTTTGTTATTGACTTGAATTAGGGAGCTTCAAAACATGGTTAAATAGATTTTGATGTCAGAATAAATTTGACAGAATCACATATTTTGAAATGGGTTTGCATACACGAGCAAAGCTGCCGTTCAGGATAGATTACACTTTGAGATCATCACCTTTACTGATATGCATAGTGGACTCCCACTAAGTGTGCATGATTTCCTTTTTTATGTTTGCAGTGTTGTGTGTGTGCCTCTAGTGTCCTCCTACATAATTGACGTCACTGCATTCATGCCCTTACCGCTGTCCAACCTACTAGGTGCATGCTCAATTACACAAACACCTCTGCCAATAGGCCCGTCTGGTGTTCAATACCTTTTTCCTCTCACTCTCCACCTGCCTTCTTTTGTATTTCCTTCGGGATCCTCACATTCTTAATTCATGCCCTACGCAACATTTAGCAGCACCGAGCACAACTGCTCGATGCAGTTTCTATCCTTAATCGATGTGAGGAAGTAAAGCAAGCAAAACACGATTCACGAATAACTTCCTCTGCCGATCCGGTTTATCATATCCTGAGACAAAGCCACGGTCACGACAACACTACTAATATGGAATAATTGTGGAACTCCCTTGAAGCTAAGTAGCTTTACAGGTGTTTATTGAGATTATAAATCAGCGTTCATACTTCTAATGCCTTCCAACCACTTTGAAATTGGAATGAGTAATAAGTCTGCTGTATTTCATGATTGTACTCTTTTTTTTAATTATGAATGCAATAAACAAAGGCTGTGGATACATTTTGTGTGGGGTAATTACTTATTTTCGGGCGTTGACGAAGGGATGATGAGTTCTGAATGCCTGTTGGTCAGTCCACCACTGTGGTTCAGACTGAAATAGCTCAAAAACTATTAGGTTGATCGCCATGAAATGTCAATTTCTGCTTCCCAGATGATGAACCCTAATGATGGTGACGACCCCCTCACTTTTCCTCTAGCACCACCTGGAGGCTGACAATTGTGAAGTGAAATGTCTCAACAACTGAGTGAATTGTCATTACACACTTTCATGTCCCCTTCTCTATGGATTGGAATCCAGTTGGTGATCTCCACCAATTTTACACACCAAAGTCTCTTTACAGGTCTTGTGGAGTACTACTGCATATGTGAAAAAGAGAAAGCTGTGTGAAATCTGATAAATCACTTGAGTCAACATCAGTTGGGGCTAAAGACTGTAAGCATGAGTAGGCTAGATTTCAAACAATATCCGACTAAAAAAAAACAGCGCAGTGTTACCAATTGTTTTCCAGTAAAATATACCAGAATGTTTTTTTCTTAAATTTTTCATCTAGTGACTAAATTTTAGTTTGGTCAAAATTCCAATATTTCCATAAATGAATAGCATTGCCATCAGCCTCGGCTGAACTTTGTGTTCAGTGCTAATTATCAATTGTTAGCATGCCACACATTAAGCCAACATGGTGATTATGGTAAACACTCCACCTGCCTAGCATCAGCATGTTAGAACTGTCACCGTGAGCATGCTAACAATAGCACAACACACAGCTGTGTCCAAGTACGGTCTCACATAGCTGCTAGCATAGCTGTAGACTGTTAGTGATGTTTTTTATTGTGTGTATAAGTGACAAAAAAAGATAGCAGTAGCAAATGAACAAATCATTATGTTTAAGTGAACTTTCATGTTTAATTTAGAAACAATAAATGAAATGGCCCCATTCGCTACTATCGCAGACTGTATGATTACATTTCAGAATAAAATGTCAGTTTTTGACAATCAAAGATTTGTTCCATGCAATTATTGTGATTTGTGTTTCTAGTTGTGAGATAAGAGGTTGTTCTTTGTTATAAATTTTTTAACTATAAAGCAATAAAAAGCATGGCGACACTGGCTGTGTGGATGTGGATGCAAGGTAAAAATGTATTTGTGATTACTCTGTATTCTACTACAATGAGCATGCAGGTGGTGTTCTTCGTTTGGACAATTTCATGACTGCCGTTATCTTAAATGGTCATATTTGGCTGATTCATGTGCATATAAACTAAAGAAGAGCCACATTTGAGATGGAAAAGTGAAGGAATTTAGTTGATGCTGTCCCCTAGGATTCCTATCATAGTAGGTTAGTGTGATTGGTTCCAGCCCAGTGCTGCCTGGGCCCATTAAGATAATAAAATGGCCCACAGTCTCGGGACTCATATATACAGATGCAAATGTTGTGCATGCACACATGCACACACAAATAGACACATGCAGACAGGGAGAAGGACAATATTTTCACAGGTTCTTGTGCACAGACGATTCAACAGGCATAAACTCATCTGAACTCTGAATGTGAGTCGATCGCATTGGAGGAGGGAAGGCACTGGTAGCTGCCTCCATCTAGTTTAAAACTGCTACACGTGGTGAATACACTCTACTCTAGGTCTTTCTCAAGATCGACTTGCCAGGATATTGTGCCACTGCTTCACCTTTGTAATAGTGTTTGAAAAGTATCAAAATATATATTTTTTTCTCCCCTTCCACTGGGTGAGTAAGAAAGAATTGTATGTAGGGGGGTGAAAAGCATCACTGAGGTGTCATGAATCATTTTTAATCTTGTTAGGAGCTGTATAGAATGACCTTTCACGATGCGTCTGTGTTTACCTGCCAGCCACTGAGTCTATTGTGCAGTTTATAGGGCATGCAGCTCCTACACATTGTTAGTCAAGACTAAGGTCAGAATGAGTCATTTTCTAAACCACTGGGTGTGTAACCGGCCTTGTGTGTGCACATATTCTGTAAAGAAGCATGAAGTTGAGCTCACATACACCTAGCTGGTAAAGATGCAGGGCATGGCTTGGGTGGCTGCACCAGGTTTTTCTGGAAAACTGGTAGACTGCAAACCCTGCCCAATAATCGAAAAAAAAAGATACAAATTGATAAATGATGGATCTTACAAACTCTCTAGCGCCACCATGAGATTATTATTTTAGTGAAATACCTCAACAACTATTGGATGGTGTACTACTTTGATTTAAGACCAAATACATGAAAACAATGACAGCCTGAGCTGTACTTGGTCTGAAGGCAGGTTAATATATGTTATAAGTATCCAAATTGACACGCAGTAAAACCTGGTGAATACAGTAGACATTATACTTGCCAGACATCAGCACGGTTGGTGCATCTATTTCTAGCGAGCTTACTTACTGGACAAACGGTCCATTATACAGAAGTAATAACACGTGTCTATTTTAGCACATGACCACTGATGTTTTATTCCAAGGGTTGGTGTGCCGTTTTCCACACAGGATTTACCCCTTGTTCCCGATAAACACGTGTGTGCATGCTTTCTCACAAAGCGAGATGCATGTCAATTAAACTGGATGAACACAGGTATGACATTTGAGTGATGTCGGCGTGTTCCGCGTTATTTCCCTAAAAGCCTTCAATCTCAGTTTTCGTATGTGATAATCAAACCACTTTACACTTTAAGACAGCTTCGCTCCTGGAAATGCGAGTAATCACAGGAACAAGGCAGTCTTCAAAGATGTATGAATAGGTAATCTTCTTGCTGTGTGAAAAAATGGCTCTGAGGTGCAATTCTATGAATTTTAGTGGACAATTTTAGTTAAATTGCCACATGTTTATTTTTAGTGTGAGTACCCGGAGTTATAATCAAACCACTCAACCTGGAATTTCCTGCACCATATTCTAACCATTTGGCACCAAAGGATCCCTTGTTACCATTTTGACTGACAGTTTAAAGCATCTGTGACAACAGTGACTTTGTGTAGTTGTCATGAAAGCTGTGTAAGGCAAGTTATTCCACTTTTTATCTACCTAAAGCAGTTATTTGTTGAGTGGGCCACTGGGAA